>OX457089.1:18182843-18782843 GCA_949752835.1 Empis stercorea
GGGGACAAATATTATTTGTATTAGACAATGACGATTTATTACAGCTTTTCCTAAAGTTATCCATGTAATAATACTTACATTTTCATGCTTAAATCGAGTAAGAATTTTAATTTCTCTTAAAGTTCTTTGACAATATGTTTGATGTTCAAAAGGAGAAATTTTTTTTATTGCTACTTTAGAATTTGTTTTAGTATCAAGTGCAGATCTAAAAAAACATTATATTAATATATAAATTGCTATTAATATTTTAATTAATATACATATACCGTATACGTATTATATATATATATATATATAAATATTAACAAAACAAGTTAAACTTAAAATCCTAGCCTTAGATATTTACAATTCAGAACGAAAAGTCAAAATTAATTTGTTTAACCAAAACTATTGCTATAGGCGCAATTGCGCTCCTGAATAATAAATACTACCTGCATCATACTCAAATTTGAACAATGATATCTAAATTAATATAAAATAAAAAAAATTAATAACTTTCAATCTTACAAATATACCTACTGTTCAATTTAATATTCTAAATCTAAATTATCACTTTCCTTATAATAAGGAAATTAAAGATATATACCCTTCTTAGAGTATATAACTAATTCTTAAGTCATCTTTCTTTTCTATATAAATGCATGCGCGATACAAATATTTTTATCTATCTGTCACCTTTATAGGTAGGGTGTTAATTAGATATAAAAAATATTCTAAAAAAATTTTTTTCTTTCAAAATCAACATGTTCCTCTAAATAAAGTTATACATATTAAGTATGTATATATTTTTGATATAAGTATCATTATTATATATTTTTATTATTTAATAAATAAAATTTAACTTGTAATATTATAATATAGAAAACTTTTCAGTATGTTGAAATTACTTACACTACCATTCCATATGCACCTTCTCCTATATATGAAAGATTTTTATATCTTGGTCCAACTTCAAAAAGTTGACCTCTTATCAAGCCAGCATTTGGATTTGATGGTGGATTTGTAGACATGTTTGCATTACTTGTTTCTGCCATATTTTTATGCTAAGCTTAAATTCTATAGATTAAAATTTTCAACAAATATATAACTAACACTAATCCTGTATTTTATTATATTAATTTATACCATGTAATAAAATTTAAAAAAAAAATATTAAAGAGTTTAAATATTATATTAAATTGTTAATATAAGTCAAGTTTTATATTAAATCTGTTAAAAACACTGATTCCATTTTATAAAGTTTTATTCCTGTTGACATTCATATTCATTAGATTACAGTTGTGGATTTCTTCAACACTTTAAATTTATTAAAATTGATAAATGCAGAAAACAAAAAACGCCTTTTTATATTTATTTCTTTGCATAAAAGATTTTAATTTTGGAAAAATCTTAAAAAATTATGCTCACAAGTAACAAGTAACATCAAAGTCAAATATCGAAAAACTACATATGTACACTTACACTACATACATAATTAGAATTAGACATAACACACCTTCACTTACCCTCTATACTAAATCGAATATATTTTTTCTATTGAACTAAATTGCAATGAAAATGAATACGTGTAGTTAGAATAAAAATTCTAATATCTTGTCAAGAATTATATATATTTTCACTAAACAACTTGTTCAACATTTTCTTCCAATATTTTTCCGTCAAATTTTCACTCAAGCACAAGACAGCCATATAAAGTTTTTGTTGAATAATTGTCATGACAAATTTTGTCTATATTTTGTCATAAAATTGTGTAAACATTTGGTCATCAAAATTACACAGACAAATTGTTAATTGCTCTGAATGCTCTTAAGTTTTAATTTTAGAGATCTGGAGAAAGATTTAAAAATGCAGCTAAAACAAAAAGTTTCCATTAGTAGATGTTACAAATAGTTTTTTTTTGTCACAATACAATTTTTTTATTCTAAATATTTTAACAAAGTTAAGAATATTTTAAAGAATGTTAAAAATTTTAAGAAATTTAATGTTAATTTTTTAAAAAGGCTGAATTTGTTGTTGTTAGTAAATAAATAGTTTTTTTTAAGTCGCAAGACAATTTTTTTAATAGTATCAAGTAACAAAATGTTTTTATTTATTTATTGACTAAATTAGAGCAAACATTAGATCAACATAATTATTGACAAAAAGTTTACCAAATTTTCACTAAATTTTCATCAAATTGTTCACATATTTGTTGATAAAAAGTTCACTAAATTTTCACATATTTGTTGTTAAAAAGTTCACCAAATTGTTAACATATTTGTTGACAATAAGTTCACCAAATTGTTGATATATTTGTTGACAAAAAGTTTACCAAATAGTCTTCTAATTGTTCACATATTTGTTGACAAAAAGTTCATCAAATAGTCACCAAATTGTTGATATATTTGTTGACAAAAAGTTAACCAAATTGTTCACATATTTGTTGACAAAAAGTTTACCAAATAGTCACCAAATTGTTGACATATTTGTTGACAAAAAGTTTACCAAATAGTCTCCAAATTGTTCACATATTTGTTGATAAAAAGTTCACCAAATTGTTCACGTATTTGTTGCCAAAAATGTCGCCTGAGTTGTGACAAATGAGGTAAACCCTATTGACATTTTTTCAACAAATTTTGTCACAAATTTCTGTCGACATTACACCATTTTTTGTCAACAATTTGTGACAAAATGTTGACATCTGGTTACTCGGGAAGTCTATAGGCCTTAACCCACTAGAACTAGACTAATGAGACCGCCCGAGTAATCAGATGTCAACATTTTGTCACAAATTGTTGACAAAAAATTGTGTATTGTCGACAGAAATTTGTGACAAAATTTGTTGAAAAAATGTCAATGGGGTTTACCTCATTTGTCACATCTCAGGCGACATTTTTGTCGACAAATATGTCAACAATTTGGTGACGATTTGGTGAACTTTTTGTCAACAAATAGGGGAACAATTTTGTGAAATTTTTCATAACTTTTTGTCAACAAATATGTCAACAATTTGGTGAACTTTTTGAGAACTTTTTGTCAACAAATAGGGGAACAATTTTGTGAAATTTTTCATAAATTTTTGTCAACAAATATGTCAACAATTTGGTGAACTTTTTGAGAACTTTTTGTCAACAAATAGTGGAACAATTTTGTGAAAGTTTTGAGAACTTTTTGTCAACAAATATGTCAACAATTTGGTGAACTTTTTCATAACTTTTTGTCAACAAATAGGGGAACAATTTGGTGAACTTTTTGAGAACTTTTTGTCAATAAATATGGGAACAATTTTGTGAACTTTTTGTCAATAAAGTCAATAAAATAATAATTTTGTAACTGAACTTTTTATTTTTTTTTAAATTTTGCTTTTTTTGTTTTTTCGTTCTTTATTTTAAATTTAATTTTTAATCAAATTAAAAATTATTATGATTTTTAATTTCTATTCGATAGAAAGATTACTTTGATTTTTAATTGAATAATATTACTTTAAGGAAAAGTATTTTTAAAAAACTTATTTTTATTTATATTTTTTATTTCATACTTTTTTATTTTATTTCACCGATAATTTATTTCAAAGCAATTTACCGCGGTAACATTATTAAATTTGAAAAACTTTAAAAACCCATATGACCCACGGACTACGCAAAGAGATGTACACTTCACGACATTTTTTATGATTTTTTATGCCGTTTAAGAGTTATACATACCTGACAAAATTCTGATATATTTCTGATATTGATATATTTTCATATTTTTATATATATAATTATATATATAAATTTTTATAAATTTTGAGACATTCATTTACATGATTTTTGATTTTAAATATATTTAAACGCTTCGTTTTGCGTAGAGTTTATATTGAAATCAAATCAAAAGGGGGTTTGTATATATATACTTTAAGTGTGAGTTCATAAAAGGGAAAGTAAAAATGTTTAAATTCTTTACATTGTTTACCATGATTTTATGCATTTAAGCAATTAATTCTTTACCTGTAAATGTAAATTTATTGTACAATTTTATGACAAAATATAGACAAAATTTGTCATGACAATTATTCAACAAATATTTGTCGACAATTTGTCGGTGTAATTTTGATGACAAAATGTGTACACAATTTTATGACAAAATATAGACAAAATTTGTCATGACAATTATTCAACAAATATTTGTCGACAATTTGTCGGTGTAATTTTGATGACAAAATGTGTACACAATTTTATGACAAAATGCTGACAAAAGTTTGTCATGACAATTTCTGGTTTCTCGGGCGGTTATATTTTTAGTTGAATGTAAAAATTAGGAGGTAAAACATACAGGCCGTCTCGACTATCCATGACCGTTTCCATTTCCATTTCCATTTCCATAGCCATTTCCATTTATGGATTTCCGAACAAAAAAAACTGGGCATTTCATGGACTGAAATATTATTCGAAATATCATTGAAATTTGTATTATATTTTGATTTTCAACGTGTAAAATTGTTTTTTATTGGTAATATAGAATATTGGGAATACAGAACGAAAGTCAATCAATAAATTAACAACCACAATATGAAACCTAATTTACAAATTAAACCACTTTCCGCCATTTTATTTTTGACATATTCGTCCATAAATGGACGTCCATAAAGTTTGCCATTTATGGAATGGCTGATGGACGAGTGGTCTCCATTATCCATAATGGTTTCCATTTCCATTTCCATTGCCATTTATGGACAAAATTATGGATAGTAATGTTTTCCATAAATGGCAGGACTTTATGGACGTCCATTTATGGATTCCAAGGAAAGAAAAAAAAATATTATGGTCGATATATAACATTTTCGGGTCAAATTAGGCTTTTTACATGTAAAATATAGTCTTTTAAAAAGTCAAACTAATCTTTTTACATTTTAAAATAGTCTTTTTGCTTTTAAAACTGGTCTTTTTATAATTCAAATTAGTCTTTCTACACTTTAATATACATAGACTTGTTACACTTCAAAATAGTCTTTTCTAATTTTAAATTAGCCATTGAAAAAAGAATTTCTTTTGTGAAGGGTTAATTTGAAATACAAAAAGACTATTTTGAAGTGTAAAACGTCTATATTTAAGTGTATAAAGACTAATTTGAATTATAAAAAGACCAATTTGAAAATAAAAAGACTATTTTAAAATGTAAAAAGACTAATTAGAATTTTTAAAAGACTATATTTACGTGTAAAAAGCCTAATTTGACTCAAAAATGCATACATATTTAAATTTGACTCGAAATGCTATACAACACAAAAAGGGACTCGATTTATCAATCAATGATATTGTATTTTTTATACTGTTCTGTGAAATTGCAGATGATCTGAAAGACTGAAAGTGTGAATGATTTTAACAGCTTCCAAATTTTAAATTATTTTTTGCAACGTCTTTAATATTGTCCTTAATCGTGTTAATGTTATTAAAGATCTGTGTGTTAGTCTGTAAACTTAGTTTTAACGAACACATTGATTCAATGATCAATCAAGCTGGTATTAGATGGTATTTTACCGAATTTTCTGACCCATACTTACATGGCGTAATATTCTCTGTCTCGCAAGATTTGAGGAAAGATTAAAATTAATAAGCATGTCTACCTTGATAACAAGACGTGTCGCTAAAATTATGTTCGTTCATCGTCTCATTCGTGAAGTTGGCTCATCACATTTTTGTTAAACATTATTCCTTTCCAAATTCCTTGTCCTGACCTACGTTACTGCGGATTTTTTGTTATTGATAGTAGATAGTAGTTGTACTTGTACGAATTATGAACAGTATTCATTTTTAAAAAGTTTCCTTAATGGGTACAATAGCCTGTACCTGTACCCATATTATAGATTTTGGTTTATCGTCTGATACTATTAAAAGAATTTTAAAAGTAGTACCGTCATGTGGAATCGTCAAATCTTTATTCTTATTGGTTTCTTGCTTTCAATGTTAATCTTTTTTCCTTCCGGATAATTTATGTACTTTATCTTTTTCTTACTTATTGTTTAATTTATATTTAAATCGTTTTTGTTTTTAATTAATATTTAAGAAAGTTGTTACTTAACTTTATAATATTCTGTTCATTAAATAAAATAAATAAATTTCTATATTAGATATATATAGTGATTCTAACTGATATTACTTACTTTTATAATTTACCTACTAAATTTTACTAACTGTATGTATATATTTGATATTATTATTTTTTTAATAACTTAGTAGCTCGAATATATGATTAATATAAATATAATTTTTATTGAACATTTATAAATATATATACATATACATACAAAACATAATTTGAATACAAAAATATGGATATTCCAAAAAATTCAGAAAAATTGCGTAAGCTATTTGCTGTTTCGCATAAAATCCAAAAACTATCACAGAAACGTTATAGTATTAAAAAAATAACAACAACTGATAAGGATAAAGATCAAGATGTACTTGTAGTAGCTAAAGAGAATAGACAAAGCAGATTAGGAAGAATTTCTGCAAATCATCGTTATGTTCTTGAATTAATGTCATTCTTTTTTTGTGTAGAACAAGATGAATTAATAGCTGGTATTATTGATAGTGATGCATATATTAATCTTTTTTCAGATTTATTTGAAAAAAATGGTGCATTAGCTGCTTTATTTAGTTACTCTTTAATGATAGGTTATCCCCTTTATTCGGGTAGATATGTAGCTAAATTAAAATATGCTGAAGTATTACGTACTTCTTGTGTACACACAAAAGCCCAAAAAATTAATAACTTATCTCTAGTAGCTTATAGAAATAATAATATAAAAGCTGTAGAAAATAAAGCTATTGCAGATGAAATAGGATTTATTAATTTATCTTCAAATAATAATGCATCTCCCATAAAAAGAACTTATAGAATATTAGATAAAATTCTTACACCATGTATGATGAATGAACGTGATTATGGTTTAAGTACTGAATATCAAAAACAAAAATTATTTCATGGAATTGATATATTTAGTAATTTTTTATCATCATCTGAAAAAACGGTATCCGAAGCTGTTACTTTTGAAGTATCACATGAACTATTTAAAGGATTCTTATTAGCTACACACCAAGTTAAAGCCAGTGCCAAAGATATTAATAAAGTTACTTTAGTTGAAAAATATTTTGGTTCTTGGATGAAAAAAATTCAAATTATTCTTACTGAGGGTAAATTAATAAACCGAAAATATAATTTGAAAAATTATATTATATTTAGATTATTTTAGGAAAACAGTTAGAGAGGGATACACCAAAAGTTGGACCTTTGCAAATATTAGAGTATTGGAGAAAAATGCTTAATAGATATGCTTCAATTGTTGAATTCGTATCAACGCAAGCATTTATAAATCATCAATTATGCTTAGTGCATTCACGATCATCAAAATTACTTGCGGTAAATATTTGATAACAACATAATAAAAAGTATTTTTTTAAAAAAATATAATATTCCATATATTTAGAAATGGAAAGAAATGGACAATGAAGTAACTCTTGCATTAAATGAAACTAAGGATAATGTACGTTACATCACTTCATTACAAAAATTTTGGGATCCTCTTTATAGGTAAATTATTTTAATAGTATATTTATAAGAATCTTAAATTGCAGAATTCATTATCAGTTTGTGCTTCCCACATTAATAATTAAAATTTTATATTCATAAACATATTAAATTAAATTAATATACTAAATAATATACAAATATACTAAATAATGTTATTTAAAAACAATTTTTGATCATTATTGTCCAAAATTATAAATATATATGAATTTATAAAATATTTATTTTTTTTAGACCAGATCCTGTTGATATCATGGAAAGTCTTCCTGGTCTATTAATGGCTATTAGAAATGTTTCCAAAACTGCACATTTTTTTAATAAGTGTATTAATATAACTGGTCTTTTTGTTAAAATTACAAATCAATTAACAATATCATGTAAAAATTTTTTAACTTCAAATGAAGCAATTAATATATGGAATGTACCAACAGAAGAATTAGTTAATAATATTAAAGTTTGTAATGATTTAATGATGTACTATAAGTCATTATTTTTCCAAACTGTTGAAGAAATGAAACAAGCAGATGAAAAAAAATGGGAAGTTTCACCAGTATACATATTTACTTATTTATCGAAATTTTTAAGAAGATTAGAAAAGGTAAAAAAACACTATTTATAAATAAATTAAATTAAACTATTTCTATAAATTATTTATTTTTAATTTCTCTTACTTCAACTCCAAATTATTATTATTAGTGGTAAATTAAATTATTATATTTTTTAAAGATAAAAGCCATTGTAGAAACTGATGTTACTTACAAAATACTGGATCATATTCAAATTAGTGGAATGGAAGTTTTTGCAAATAAAATTAAAGTAGCAAGAGACGATATATGCCATAAACATTTAGATGCAGTTAATTATCGTTTAACTAATTTTGATTCAGATTTTATTAAATTTGTTAAAGAAATTGAAGCAACTGAAAATTTAATGACTGCATTTCTAAAAGATCAAATTAAAAATATACCTAATTCAGATTCAATAATATTAGTTTTAAATCGTTTTGGAAAATTAAACCTAGATTGTTTATGTTTAGATAGACGATATTTAGCTGTTCAAATTATATTGGAAACAGAAATTTTTAAAATAAAAGATATGTAAGTATAATTTTACTAATTTTATGTGTGATCATTTTGTAATATTTTGAGAATATAAATTCAAATATATCTTCTATTCTATACCAATATTAATAGAAAGTAAAAAAAAAAATAATTATCTCATAAAGTTATTCTATAAGAATAAGAATTAATTAAAAAACAAACAATGCATAATATTGTAATAAAATTTCAATCAACTTAAATTCTTATTAGCTTATGCGCCAGTTACTTAAATTATTCCTATATAATATAGCTACATACGTATACATAAATTTTTAATGAAACAAAAAAAAATTTGTATATAGATATAATGAAGAAAGGGGTGAACCACCTATTCCTAGAAATACATCTCCTGTTGGTGGTAGAATTTCATGGATTCGAATGTTATTAAGAAAAATATCAGCACCTATGAAGGTATATATTTTATTAATAATAAATGTATTTTAGTTTGGTTAATTATATTTTATATTATAGGCTGTTGAAAGTCGACTTTGTGTTTTAAGTCATGAAAAATCACAAAGTACTGTTCGATATTTTAATTATATGATCGGTTTATTATATCATTATGAAATAACACATCATAAAGCATGGTTTGATTATGTAGAAGAAATTCGACCACTTCTTCATTTACCTGTATTGTTGAAAAAAGGAAATAAAGCTCAATTTAAAACCAATCTTCATGATAAAATATATCAACTTACTAAAGAAACTGAAACATTGTGTAAAATGAAAATAGGTATATAATGAATATAGTTTAATTTTTTATTTTCTATAGTTTATCTATAAAATATTTTAAAATATATTGATAGAAGTGCCTCCTGTCGCTTATATAGTGACTCTATGCAAGGAACAAATATTAATACCAGAAACAGCACTTAAAATTTTTTTAAAACAATATGATGCTTTAAGAGAATCAGTATCATCTGTTTTTATTAGTGCCATGAGATTTCAATTAAAAAGTATAGAAAATATTATTCAACCTGGACTATCAACTATTACTTGGACATCAGAAAATTTAAATGAATTTATTCGAAATTCATATTCTGTAAGTTCTTTTTTTTTCTCTTTTATTATTTTCATTTTCAAAAACGACTAAATCTAAATCATCTAAGTAGAAAAATTATTTATAGTTTGTATTAAAGAGCTTTTAATTACTACTATTGAATCAAATTATCAAAATATATACTAACTATAGCTTCTTTTTTCAATACCAAATCAAAAATGGGATATTGCACCCCACCCCATGCTTCATAAAAGCGATATACTTGCAAAAAATGTTCATTTTGGTATTAAGGTTAAGGTTAAGGTTCTAGTACAGGGAGGGATGACATTAGAGCGCCAAATCACTGCACCCAAAAGGCTTATTGTAACATCCCTCATAGTTACTCATCTATCAGGCCTGTACTGCAAATAAAGTTGTATAGGTTTTGATAGAGATAGGGTCCATGTATCGAATGGCGAGTAATGATATGCCCATGCAGATACCTTAGCCTCTTATTGATAAGGGCCATGCATTCGCATAGCAGGTGTTCAGCCGTTTCGTCTTCATCTTTGCAGTATCTACATACTCGTTCTTGCGATAGTCTCATAGTGTGTAGATGTTTCCTGAGCCCATAGTGTCCTGGTAGGAAGCCAGTTATTATTTTGACCTTTTTCCTGCTACACTGCAACAGCTCATTTGTCCTTTTCCTCGATGGCTCATTCATGAATTTCGGTATTAGAATGAATCAAGGAATATCGATGTTTAAGTATATTACAAATTTTATAACAATCTGCTCCAATTTTAAATTGAATTTAATTAAATTAAATTAAATTTATTAATTCCTACTTATTTACAGTACATATATAAATTTTTTGTACTAATCATCTGTATTAAGTAGTTAATCATTTGTACTAATTTCTACTTAAAAACCTTTTATAATCAAATTGTTCAACTTAAAAATATAATAAAAATGATTTTTTTATAGAATTTAGGTGATCTTCAAGATTTTTATCAGACAATTGTGGATATTCAGGATATCAGAATTCTTAGAGAAATGGATATTATCTCAAATATAGGTTTAGCATATTTTCCACCTAATCCAGTTTCGGCAAAAGAATTTTTAGATGGTAGTAATAAATTACGCCAACAAGCAGGTAAATTATTATTAAAAATCAAATTAATATATAAATAATTTTTAATAATTTTATATTATTAATAATTTTTAGAACGAGAAATGGAAAAGAAATCAACATTAATTGAAAGAGCTGTCATTGATATAGTAAATATGTTTGTAACTTTAGTTCCAATTGAAGGTTATGATAATGATGGCAGAAGAATTTACCAGCTACCGTTGCATGAAATAAATGAAGTTAATTGGCGAACAGAAGCTTTATTACCTGTAGATAAATTTGATTGGATACAATTTGATAAAATAAATCGTCCAGTTTATTTACCACTTGAAGAAGCAAGATTAAATTTATGTACTAAAGCATATGAAAATATTAAATATGAATTACATCATTTGAGAAATGATTGTATGGATTTATTTTCATATTTTAATGCTAAAATGATAGCCACATTAGTTCAATGTTCAAAACGTTCTCTTGATATTGTTAAGAATGAAATACTTAAGTACTATATTTTTCTATATTTATATGTTCAATGACAATTCGCCGAAAAACAATTAATCGAAAACGAAAATTGGTCGAAATACAATTTAATCGAAAAAGACAATTTTTCGAAAATAGCAACAACGAAAACGACACCCTGAGTAAAAGGGAAAGGGTCATTTCAGTACACCCTGCTAGATGGAGTTTAGCTATTCGATGAATTGTATTTTGACGTATTGTTTTTCGAGTTTTTCGAAGAATTGTGGTTTTCTACGAATTGTTGTGCTACCAAAATTGATATATGTTATATTCATAGTCCTAACTGGAGAGGTATGACAATATCACCAATTATTTATACTGAAATGGAACTTGTAATGCAACAAAGTTGTACTCTAAATCCAGGACTTAAACAAATGCAAGAATTCTTTAAAGTTGCAGTACAAAATATTATTGAAGTACATTATTTTGTTACTACATGGGGAAAACAAGCTAAAACTCCTGAGCGTAGACTAAGAAAAATTACAGCTGGTAAAATAATATAATATACATTAATATGTATATTCAATAAAAATATGTTTTTGTTAAAGATGAAAATCGTCATGAACGAAATTATTTTAAGTCAGTAGATGAGCATAAAGATGTTATCCGTTCAAATCAAAATATATCAAAGGGTTTGTTGATGTTTGAACATGATGTGGACACATTACTCCTGGTAATTATATAAATATATGATTTTGTACTTTTAATAGATAATAATTTTATCCATTATCGTTTTAAAATAAATATATATATATATGTATATATAAATTTAGAATACATATAATTCATTTGAATTTCTTTGGGATTTGGGACGTGAAACAAAAATAAAAGAATTTGTTTCGGCTGATCCCTTAACTGCTGATATTCGGGAAAAATTTAAAGGTTTTGATAATACTACCCAATCAATAAAGAATATAAATCCTGTTCAATATATTGGACCAATCGAAATAAGAAAAGGTAAATAGAAAACTAAATATACATTATATAATTTCGAATTCTAAATAAATATATAGATGTATGTATATAATACAAAACAAAAAAGAATATATAAATTATTAATTTTAAATTATTTGTGCCAAATACAGATCAAGTTTTAGCAATTTCTATTGAAGAATCTGAAAAATGGAAAACATTATTAGGTCAAGTATTAAATGCGAAATATAAAAAACAATTAGATGAGATTACCGAATTTATAACGGATAGGGAGATTGTTCTTAGTAAAACGATTAAAGATTTAGATGACGTTAGATCGGTTATGGATTGTTTAGAAAAAATTCGAGAACATAGTATTACGTAAAACTATAAATTATAACAAAACATATAAATGAAAAAATTTAATTTCAATCTTTTATTTTTTATTTTATGATCTTATATATGGCAGAATGGAAATGGATTTAGAAAAAATTATTGAAATATATCAAATATTTTTGCAATTTAATATTACTGTATCAAGTGATGATCAAGATAAAGTTGATAGTTTAAAATTAGCTTTTAATAATATGATTGACAATGTAAAGTATTTTATAAAACTGCAAAACATTTTACATAAGAAATTTATTATATATAATTATTAAAATATAAAAATATTATTATTTATATTTATTGATTTTTACTTATTTAATATTTTTTTTATTTAATTTTTAGTCAGCAAAAGTTACAAAAATTTTAGCTGATTTAGAAGGTCCTTTATTAAAAGAATTAAATGAAGGTATTGCAACATTTGTGCGTGAACTAAATGAATTTAATATTGATTATGATAAAAAGGGACCAATGGTTGAAGGTATACAGGCAAAAGAAGCAAGTGATAGAGTTTTCTTATTTCAAAATAAATTTGATGAACTTTGGCGTAAATATGAAATGTATCAAAGTGGTGAAAAATTATTTGGTTTACCAATAAGTGAATATCCAATTATTCATCAAAGAAAAAAAGAATTTAATTTTTTGAGCAAATTATATTCATTATATATTGCTGTTTTAAAAACAATAGATGATTACTATGATATGCCATGGACAGATGTAGATATTGAAAGAATTACAACAGAATTAGCTGATTTCCAACTAAGGTTATTAAATAATACTATATTGCTTTATTCATCATTCGACAAATGTATGGTAACATTTTTTTTCTTCAAAATAATATAGATGTCGAAAACTGCCTAAAGGAATGCAAACATGGCCCGCATATATAGATTTGAAAAAGAAAATTGATGATTTCAATGAAACATGTCCGCTTTTAGAATTAATGGCTGATAAAGCAATGAAAGAAAGACATTGGATTCGATTAAATCAAATTCTTAGTACGAACTTTGATGCAGAAAGTTTAAATTTTACACTTGGAAAAGTTATGGAAGCACCAATATTAGA
Source organism: Empis stercorea (assembly GCA_949752835.1). NCBI lineage: Eukaryota > Metazoa > Arthropoda > Insecta > Diptera > Empididae > Empis > Empis stercorea. The sequence goes on from OX457089.1 coordinate 18,196,484, forward strand.
TTTTAAAGATGATGTTGAAGATATTTGTGTTGGTGCTGTAAAAGAATTAGATATTGAAGCAAAATTGAAACAAGTAATTTCAGATTGGTCTGCTGTATTTTTACAGTTAGGTGCTTTTAAAAATCGAGGTGAACTCGTATTAAAAACACAAGAAACACTAGATATAATTACAACAATTGAAGATTCATTAATGATAATGAATTCGTTATCAACAAATCGATATAATGCACCGTTTAAAAAAGAAATAATGTTATGGTTAAATAAATTAATTAGTACAGGCGAAATATTAGAAAAATGGTTAGTTGTTCAAAATTTATGGATTTATTTAGAAGCAGTTTTTGTTGGTGGTGATATTGCTAAACAATTGCCGTTAGAAGCAAAACGATTTACAAATATTGATAAAAATTATGTTAAAATAATGTATAGAGCAAGAGAAATACCTGTAGCGGTTGAATGTTGTACTGGGGATGAAACCTTATCGACTGTATTAACATTTTTATTAGATCAGTTAGAAGTTTGTCAAAAATCTCTAACAGGTAATTTATATATGAATACTTTATAATGAATGAAATAAATTAATTCCGATGAAATATTTACTATTTATATTTCTACACTTTTGAAATTATAGGCTATTTAGAATCAAAGAGATTGGTATTTCCAAGATTTTTCTTCATTTCGGATCCTGTGTTATTAGAAATATTGGGACAAGCTTCAGATCCAACTTCTATACAACCCCATTTGCTGAGCATATTTGACGCTATTGCATTTGTAAGTTAACTAAAAAAATAAATCGATAAAATTAATAAACTAAAATTTTAGATTAATTTATAATAAGAAATAAGTGTATAAATAAAAAGTGTATATAAATTAAGTTGAAATTTTCACTTTTAATTCTGATTTCGTTTAACAAATCAGAAGTCGATTTTTTCAAAAAAAAAAAAATTCAAGCTCAGCTATGTTGAATATAGACAATAATTAATATTTAAAAGTGTAATATGGTTATATAGTAATTATAAATAACTGAATTTTAATTAATATTAAACTTTTAAATTTAATAAAATATTTAAATTCATATTTAAATAATAAATCTCTTATTATTTAATCGCACTTTAGGTTGGTTTTCAAGACAAAACTATAGATATAATCATAAATATGCACTCTGCTAATGGTGAAAAAGTAAGTAACTTTATATATATTAAATATATTACATGAATTGTTTTATTGAATTAACAGTACTACAGTAAATTGTAGTATATATTATAAATTATTGTGTTTATATTTTAAACTTATATAATATATTTTTTTAAATATATATTAGGTTGCATTTGAGAACGAAGTTCAATGTATGGGAGGCGTTGAAATATGGCTTGGAAATTTACTTAAAGAAATGCAGGGTACTATGCGAACAATTTTAGCAAATATCTCTGTTTTATTAAATGATCCTGAATTCAATTTTGTTCTAGAATTTCCAACATTTTGTGGCCAGGTATACTGACATATAATCATTTTATTTTAATACAATTTTAATATTTTAATTTTAATAAATATAAAATTTATTTGATGGTCAATTTTTTTTAATATATATTCATTTTTTTGAATAAAAAGTATTGTAAACTCAAAAATTATTTCCAATTATGTTTTGTTGTGGTATAATGTAAATTAATTAAATTTTGCAGGCAGGTCTTATAGGTGTACAATTGCTTTGGACTAAAGATTCAGAGGTAGCACTAAAAAAAAGTCGTATTGATAAGAGTATTATGAAAAAAACAAATACGAAATTTTTAAATATTTTGAATTGTTTTATTGAATTAACAGTAAAAGATCTATCAAAATTAGATCGAATCAGATTTGAAACTATGGTAACAATACATGTTCATCAAAGGTAAGCTTATAAAAAAATTAATATATAAATAAGATTAGAGAAATTCGGTTTTATGTGAAATTCGAATTTTCTGTTAGTTTCTGTAATTAATAACAGAAAAATTAATAATATATATTTGCAGAGATATATTTGATGATTTATGTCGACTAAAAATTAAGTCATATTTAGACTTTGAATGGCAGAAACAAGCTAGATTTTATTATAAAGAATTAAATGATGATATAATAGTAGGAATAACAGATGTTAATTTTATATATCAAAATGAATATCTAGGAGTTACAGAACGACTTGCTATTACACCATTAACTGATAGATGTTATATATCATTAGCACAAGCTATAGGTAAATATTTGTATCTATAATCAATTGTACCAAGCTTGGATAAATTATTTATTTACTAATTACTCAAAAATTAGTTTTTATATTACGAGTAGTATATTAATTGGCTGTACTTCCGAATAACGGGCCCGAGCTTTTAAGATGGCGTCAATACGTAACAGTACTTTATGAGGTCAGGATTCCGAATAATGACGTCATTTTACGTTAAGGAGAAAATGGCAAAAATATGAATTTTTTTAAAAATTTGTAATACATTTTTCGGCTACTAGATGGCGTTTGCGGGTAAAATGACGTCATTATTGGGAGCCCTGACGTCATAAAGTACCGTTATGTAATGACGTCATCTTAAAAGCTCGGGCCCGTTATTCGGAAGTATCCCCTATCAATTCTAATACTATTCAATTAAGGTATGAATATGGGTGGTGCGCCAGCAGGACCAGCTGGAACTGGTAAAACAGAAACAACTAAGGACATGGGACGAGCTTTAGGAAAACTTGTTGTTGTTTTTAATTGTTCTGATCAAATGGATTTCCGTGGTCTAGGTAGAATTTATAAAGGGCTCGCTCAATCTGGTTCATGGGGTTGTTTTGATGAATTCAATAGAATTGAATTACCAGTGTTATCAGTAGCTGCACAACAAATTTAGTACTTAATTATTTATATATTGTATTTCGTTTTTTTACTTCATAAAAATATTAATATTTTAATATATTTCTAGTATTGTTTTAACAGCCCGAAAAGAAAAGAAAACTATTTTTATATTTAGCGATGGAGATTTAGTATCATTAAATCCCGAATTTGGTCTATTTATAACAATGAATCCAGGATACGCTGGTAGACAAGAATTACCAGAAAATCTAAAAGTTTTATTTAGAACAGTAGCTATGATGGTTCCAGATCGTCAAATTATAATAAGAGTAAAATTAGCTAGTTGTGGTTTTAAAGAAAATGTCTTTTTATCAAGAAAATTTTTCACATTATACGCATTGTGTGAACAACAGCTATCAAAACAAGTACATTATGATTTTGGATTAAGGAATATTTTATCAGTTCTTAGAACATTGGGAGCACAGAAACGTGCTAATGCAACAGATACAGAAGAGACAATTGTTATGAGAGTTCTTCGAGATATGAATGTATCAAAACTAATTGATGAAGATGAAGGACTATTTCTATCTCTAATAGATGATATGTTTCCTGGAATTAAATTAAGTACAAGTACATATAAAGACTTACAAAGATCTATTGCAAAATGCGTTGACCAGGCACAGTATGTAAATAATCCGGAATGGAATTTGAAAGTAGTTCAGTTATTTGAAACATCATTAGTACGGCACGGTTTAATGTTAATGGGGCCAACTGGAGCTGGTAAAACAAGTTGTCAACAAATTTTATTACAATGTTTTACAGATATGGGTAATGTACATAGGGAAATGAAAATGAATCCAAAGGTAATTACATAAACTATGAAATTTTTAATGTACCACATAATTATTTCAAAAAAAATTTCGTATGTACATATATATAATTAGTTTTTGGTTTAAAATGTTTTATTTTATTTTAATTTGTTATGATACATTTTTCACCAACATTTTAAGGCAATAACAGCTCCACAAATGTTTGGTCGCTTAGATGTTGCTACAAATGATTGGACAGATGGTATTTTCTCAACACTTTGGCGTCGAACATTAAAAATTAAAAAAACTGAAAACTGCTGGCTTATTCTCGATGGTCCTGTAGATGCTGTTTGGATTGAAAATCTTAATTCTGTATTAGATGATAATAAAACATTGACTTTAGCTAACGGTGATCGAATCAAAATGGCTGAAAACAGCAAATTAGTATTTGAGCCAGATAATGTTGATAATGCATCACCTGCCACAGTTAGTCGTGTAGGAATGGTTTTCTTGAGCTCATCGGTATTAAAATGGCCAGTATATGCGGAAGGTAATAAAAATATATATATATATTATATTTTTTCAATATAATAATAACACATTTTATCCTTCAGCCTGGCTTTTGCGATGTTCTCCTGCAGAAGAAAATGTTTTTAGAAAATGTTTCAATGGTATTTATGAAGACATAAATTTATTTTTACAAACCAAACTAACAGCGAAAATGAATATTTTGGAAGCAATATATGTAAAACAACTGTTAGTAATTCTTGATGGTCTACTTATGGATAAAGGTATTAACTATTTTCATTCCATTTATATAATTTTAACCTATATATATTAAAATACATATATACTATATATATATCAATTATATCTTTAGTAACAAATGCTGAAAAATTTCTTGAAAGATCTTTCTTATTTTCATTGATGTGGACGATGGGTGCTGTATTAGAAATATCCGAAAGAGATAAATTAGAAGAATTCTGTATAAAACATCCTTCAAAACTAAGTATAATTCACTATTTATATAATAACAATAATGTCTTCTAAATTTTCATTACTATTATTTTTTTATTATTTATTTAATAGAATGGCCTAAAAAATTACCTAATGAAACAATTTTCGAGTATTATGTAGACACTAGCGGAAATTGGCAGCATTGGTCAACAAAAGTAGATGATTTCCTATATCCTGAAGATAGTAAACCAGAGTTTTCAAGTATTTTAGTTCCTAATGTAGACAATGTAAGAACTGCATTTTTAATACATAATGCTGCAAAACAAAGCAAACAAGTTCTATTAATAGGAGAACAGGGAACTGCAAAAACAGTCATGATAAAGAGTTATATGAGTAGATATGATCCGGAACTTCATTTGTCAAAATCATTTAATTTTTCATCAGCTACTACACCCAATATGTACCAGGTAAATATTTAAAATCATAATTTACTTATATTTCAAAAACTATTTTTGTATTGTTGACATTTTCATATTTCGCTCTTCTAAAAATGCTTACATTACAGATTTCAAAATCTGTTGTAGATGTAATTAAACGTGTTAAAAATTAAGTAATATAAAATGGTTCAAATATAAATAGCTTTATATTTGCGGCGAAGTTCATATACCGTCTCTGCTAAAGGTTACGCCCAGATATTTAAACTGATTAAATAAGCGGTGTAAACGACTTTTCGAAGCACCACTATAATATATAGATTGTGATTGGTGTTTATTCTTTATTTCATCTTCTCCAGACCATCTATGCTACTGTATGGATGCGATGTTGATCCTGTAACTTCTTAATTCATCCACTAAGATTTTACTTCATCCACTAAGAGAGCATTTTCCTTGAACGTTTGCATTGGTCGATATATTTGTGTTTCATGATTGATCCGAGGCCTTCTTTGAAGATTCGCGACGGAAGGTTGACGAGTACTGGATATGGGTTGGCCCTAGGTTGCCAGCTTGTATTCCAGCCGTCTCTAGAGGAGCAGATCACCTTGCTTATTTTGTAATTTTCCATTAGGGTTAATACCTAGTCTCTTATTGGGCAAAGCGTTAGATTGAATATGAGAGGTGAGAGGTGAAAGATTTAATTTCAAAAGATGCACCATCAAGTTGCACATCATATTCCTTTATGGGGTATATAATATTTCTTTATCTACTTAGGTTTTTATACATACGATCGATTGACTAACAAGTATAAGACATCTACACATATATACATATATCTTACTTTTCTAAAAGATATATATAGAAAAGTAAACCGACCTTAATTTTCGTTAATTAAAGATAATAGCTACGTTTTTTTTCTAGAGAATAATAGAGTCCTATATTGAAAAACGTGTTGGTTTATCATATGGTCCACCAGGACAACGGAGAATGACGATATTTGTAGATGATATTAATATGCCAGTTATAAATGCATGGGGAGATCAAATAACAAATGAAATTGTAAGGCAAATGATAGAACAAACTGGATTTTATTCGTTAGACAAACCAGGTAATTAGTTTATTTTTTTTTATTTGCGTATACATAAATTATTGCATATAAATTCAAAGGTAAAACAATATTTGTGATTTTTCGTTTAGGAGATTTTTATACAATATTAGATATTCAAATACTTGCTGCTATGATACATCCAGGCGGAGGACGTAACGATATACCAAATCGTTTAAAGAGACATTTCTGTATATTTAATTGTACACTTCCGAGCGTTAATTCAATGGATCAAATATTTAGAAAAATTGGAGAAGGTTATTTTTCTAGTCTTCGTTTTAATGATGCAATTGCACGTCTTGTAAATTTACTGGTTCCCTTAACAAGAATATTTTGGCAAAATGTTAAAAAAAAAATGTTACCAACTCCAGCTAATTTCCATTATGTATTTAATTTAAGAGATTTATCAAGAATTTGGGAAGGTATGCTAACTATTGAACCTCCGGAATGTCAAACTATTAATACTGTACTCAATGTAATTATTTCAAGGAATAATTATATTGTTTGATAATATAATACATAATATAATTATAGCTATGGCGGCATGAATGTACTAGAGTAATTGCAGATAGATTTACCGATTATCCAGATAAAGTTTGGTTTGATGCAAAATTAAAAAAAGATGCTACAGATTATCTAAAAGATACATATAATGAAGTTACTGAAGACGAAGTTTATTTTGTTGACTTTTTAAGAGATCCGCCAGAAGGAATGGAAGAAGGCGAAGAAGAAGTTTCTTTTGAACCACCAAAAATTTACGAAGAAATTCCTAAGTATTATAATTTGGTTTTGTTATAACAAATTTAATGAAATATATATATATATATATATCTTTAATATATTATAGTTACGAATTTGTTAGAACAAGATGCCAGTTTTATATGGGCCAATTTAATGAATATATAAGAGGATATAAATTAGATTTAGTATTTTTTGGTGATGCATTAAAAAATCTTATGATTATATCAAGAATTGTTAGAACTCCAAGGTAAATTTATATACAATTGAATAATAATATTTAAGATTGTATTCAATTCAATAAAATAACTTAAACGCACTAAATACGCTAACATGAACACAAAAATATATTTTTGAACTAACCTTTTAAATTGACTTTGGTAATAATTATATTATTAACGTAAAAGTTAATAATTTTTAGATTAAGTTGTCTTTATTGTGTTAATTTATGGGAAATATGAAAATTTTTTATTATACATTTTGATAATTTTGTTATATTTTTAATTATTACTTAGTAATTCTCTGAACTATATTTTAAAACCTGAACTCTTATTAAATATAAAAGCTATCACTCAACATAAACAAAACTTACAACATTATTATTAGTTTGTATTTCACATGATATTGAAACGAACGGAAAATAAAAATGTTAAGCGACGAACTTGATATATAGTAATATCAATTTGTGTTATGTGATAAACTTTAATTATTATTTTTTTTTTTTTTTAATTATTAATACTTTTATTAACTTTTAATGAATACATTTCATTTTGGAATATATGTAATATAATATAGTTTACGTTTTTACATGACTAAATCCAGTCAGCTCTAGGCTGGTATAAGGAATTTAGTTTCTTACTTTAAGATAAATTTATTTTAAGAAATTTTGTGAAAAGATAGTTAGAATTTATTATAGTAATTTAAGTTGAGAAAGAATTCATTATTATTGAGAGTAAAAAGAAAATAAATAAATAAATAGAATAAATATAACACCATTAATATAGTTCTATTATACAATGAATAATTATTTAATTCAATGAGTTAACTTAATTTAAAGTTGCTGTTTATGTAATCATTTTTCTTCTATCTGCTATGTCACCACACGCTGTTACTATTACATTTATGTTGTTACTATTGCTGTTATCGTCGTACGAATTGATAGTATATGTTTTTTATATGTTTTTGTTTTTTATATGATATATGATTCATAATTCATTACAATTTAGTAATTTTGACTTAATACGGTTTTTTATAGAAGCTTGACATTTTACAGAAAAATTATTAATAACAAAAATCCAAAAATCTAAAAAATAGCAAAAGGATAATACAAATTTTTTTTTTGAAATATTTAATAACGAAAGTTTATATTGCAACCGATTATAAAACTATATATCATAAATTTTTAGAGGAAATGCTCTAATTGTCGGTGTAGGAGGTTCTGGTAAGCAATGTCTTACAAGATTAGCATCTTTTATAGCTGGTTATAAATTTTTTCAAATAACTTTAACACGAGCATATAATGCATCCAATTTAACTGATGATCTAAAATATCTTTATCGTACTGCTGGTCTAATGGGTCAAGGAATAACATTTATTTTTACGGATAATGAAATCAAAGATGAATCATTTTTAGAATTTATTAATAATATTCTTAGTTCTGGTGAAATTGCTAATCTTTTCCCAAAAGATGAATTAGGTAACTAAAATTTTACTAAATATTATTTAATTTATTTTAATATGAATATGTTAAATATAGATGAAATATATACGGAAATGATTCCTGTTATGAAAAAAAGTCAACCAAAAAGACCACCAACACAAGATAACTTATATGATTTCTTTATTTCGAGGGCTCGTTATAATTTGCATATAGCACTTTGCTTTTCACCGGTAAATTTTTATAAACCTTTATTTTTGGTTGTACATTTAAAAGAAAAAAAATTTTTTATTTGTTATACAGGTTGGAGAAAAGTTTAGAGCAAGATCTCTTAAATTTCCTGGTCTAATTTCCGGTTGTACAATAAAATGGTTCCAAAAATGGCCAGAAGATGCAAGAATTGCTGTTTCATTTCATTATCTTAATAATTTTAATATAATATGTACACCAGAAGCTAAAACTGAAGTCATAAATTCTATGAGCTTCATTCATGAATCTGTAACCCAAATTTGTATTAAATATTTTGAACGATTTAGACGTCAAACATATGTTACACCAAAATCACTTATATCATTTCTTGAGAGTTATAAATTATTATATGAAGAAAAGAAACAAAATATTATTGATATGTCTGATAGGATGAGTTCTGGTTTATATAAACTAGATGAAGCAGCTGCATCTGTTGAAATTTTAAAAGTCGAATTACTTGAAAAAAATAAAAATATAGTTATAGCTACTGAAAAAGCTGCATTAGTTATGCAAGAAGTACAAGAACAAACAGTAATTGCTGAAGGTATAAAAACTGAAGTTATTGAAATGAAAACAGCAGCTGAAAAATTAGTAGCAGTTATTGTAAAAGATAAAGAGGTAGCAGAAGGTAAGCTAGAAAAAGCAAGACCAGCATTAGAAGAAGCTGAAGCAGCTCTTAAAGTAAGTTTAACTATTCTTCTATTTTCTATATGAGTCAAATAAATTAAAATAATAATAAAACTATTTTTTATCATTAAGACTATAAAAGCAGCTGATATAGCTACTGTACGAAAACTGGGAAAACCACCATATCTTATTACACTTATTATGGATGCCGTATGTATTTTGTTTAGAAAAAGAGTAGAAAGTGTCAAACCAGATGCAGAGAAACTATTTTTCGTATCATCTTGGGCCGAATCCTTGAGAGTAATGTCTGATACAAGCTTTTTACGAAAAATTGTAGAATATCCCACTGATACAATAAATGGTGAAATGGTAGATTTACTTATACCATATTTTACTTACCCGTAAGTTAATGTTTTCGTGTATATTATTTAAGATAAATATTGGTTCTGGAACCAAAAAATTATTGATATAAATAATATCAATTTTAATATCAATATAAATATTTTAAATCAATTTCATATTTCTTATATTTCAGGCAATATACATTTGAAGCTGCAAAGGTAGCTTGCGGAAATGTAGCAGGTCTACTTTCTTGGACAATTGCCATGGCGAAATACTATGAAGTTAACAAAGAAGTACTACCACTGAAAGCTAATTTAGCAATTCAAGAAGCAAAATATAAAAAGGCAGCAAAAGATTTATTCGAGGCAGAAACTTTGTTACAAACTAAAGAAGCTGAACTTGCAGTCGTTAGAGCCAAGTTCGATTCAGCAGTAACTGAACAAAATATTATATTAGATGATGCAGCAAAAATTCAAAACAAAATGGATGCAGCTACAGCTTTAATTGAAGGTTTAGGAGGTGAAAAAATACGTTGGACAGAGCAGATAGCACTATTTAAAAATGAAATTGATAGACTGGTAGGAGATGTAATATATCTTACAGCATTTCTATCTTATACTGGACCATTCAATCAAGAGTTTAGAACCACTTTGCAAAATACATGGCTCAATTTTATAATGGCTCGCAAAATACCGATATCTTTAAATATAAATATTATTGATAGTTTAGTGGATAGAGCCCAAATAGGTGAATGGAATTTGCAAGGACTTCCATCAGATGAACTTTCAGTACAAAATGGTATTATTGCTACTAAAGCAGTTAGATTTCCTTTACTAGTTGATCCACAATCACAAGGGAAAACATGGATTAAAAGTAGGGAAAAAGCTAATAACCTAACAGTAACTTCATTAAGTCATAAGTATTTTAGAACTCATATTGAAGATGCCATATCACTTGGTCTTCCTGTTTTAATAGAAGATATAGCTGAAGAATTAGATCCATGCCTCGATAACATTTTAGAAAAAAATTTGTATAAAGTAGGCTTTTTTTTTAAAGTAAAAGTGGGAGATAAAGAAGTTGATTACAATGAACTATTTCGACTATATATTACCACAAAATTACCAAATCCTGCTTTTTCACCAGAAATATCTGCTCGTGCATCTATTATTGACTTCACAGTAACGATGAAAGGATTGGAAGATCAATTGCTAGGCCGAGTTATTCTGACTGAAAAAAAAGAACTTGAAGAAGAACGTACCAATTTGGTAGAGACTGTTACCAGTAATATGAAAAAAATCAAAAAACTTGAATCTGATTTGCTTCATAAACTTTCAACAACAGAAGGAAGTCTGTTAGATGATGTAACTGTAATTGATGTATTAAATAAAAGTAAAACAACTTCTATTGAGGTTAAAGAAAAATTAGAAATAGCTAAGAGTACAGAAATTAAAATAAATACAGCAAGAGAAGAATATAGACCAGTTGCTACAAGAGGAAGTATTTTGTATTTTTTGGTTTGTACAATGGCAATGGTAAATGTTATGTATCAAACATCTTTAGTACAATATCTTGAAAGATTCGATGCTTCAATGCATAATTCTAAAAAAACGCATATAACTTCTGAACGAATCCAACGAATTATTAAATATTTAACATTTGAAATTTATAGATACAAATCTAGAGGATTATATGAAACTCATAAATTTCTATTTGTACTCTTAATGGCTCTTAATATAGATCAAAATAAAGGTTCTGTTACTTATGAGGAATTTCAAAATTTTATAAAAGGTGGTGCAGCATTAAATTTAAATGATTGTGCACCAAAACCAAATCGATGGATAACTGATGAAAGTTGGTTAAATCTAATTCAATTGTCTAATTTGAGACAATTTTCAAGTATTTTAGATAAAGTAGATAATAATGAGCGTGCATGGCGTATATGGTTTCAAAAAGATAACCCTGAAAATGAAATTATACCAGATGAATATAATAATTTAGATGCTTTCCGACGTTTGCTAATAATAAGATCATTTTGTCCAGACAGAACAATTTCACAAAGCAGAAAATATATAGCAAGTTCTTTAGGTGCACGTTTCGCTGAGCCAATTATTCTTAGTTTTGACGATTTAATTATTGAAACCCATGCATTAGTACCACTTATATGCTTTTTGTCAATGGGTTCAGATCCATCTTCCAATATTGAAATGCTTGCAAAGAAAAATGAATTAAAATGTTATTCAATATCAATGGGACAAGGGCAAGAAATTCACGCTAGAAAATTAGTTGCAAACTGCCTTGAAGAAGGTGGATGGGTACTACTTCAAAATTGTCATTTGGGTATTGACTATATGAATGAAATAACTGTTCAACTATTAGAATTAGAGAAAAATGAAACTCCAATTAACAGTACTTTTCGTTTATGGATTACAACTGAAGTTCATACTTTATTTCCAATAAGTTTACTCCAATTAGCGCTTAAATTTACAAATGAACCACCAAATGGTATACGAGCTGGCTTATTGCGTACTTACGGAAATTTAAGTCAAGATTTTCTAGATGCAAGTGAATCTGTTTTTTATCATCCCTTAGTTTTTGCGATATCATTTTTACATTCAATAGTACAGGAACGAAGAAAATTTGGTCCATTGGGTTGGAATATACCATACGAATTTAATTTTGCTGATTGGTATGCCAGTTGCCTTTTTGTACAAAACCATTTGGATGATATTGATCCTAAGAAGGGAATTAGTTGGAGTACAGTACGCTATATGCTTGGTGAAGTTCAATATGGAGGAAGAGTTACTGATGACTATGATAAAAGACTTTTAAATACAATGGCCACTGTATGGTTTTGTGATGCAATGTTCGAAGAAACATTTCAATTTTATAAAGGTTACAAAATCTTGTCGTTTAAAGTGCAAGAAGATTATTTAGATGCGCTTGACAAAATGGCATCAGTTGATCCTCCACAGGCATACGGTTTTCATTCGAATGCAGATATATCCTATCAAATAAATAGTACTCGAAATATTCTAGACACAATAATATCAATTCAACCAAAGGGTATGTATATTTAATATAAGTAAAAAATACAACTTGCACGTATGTTTTACACAACCTAGATACTTCAAGCCAACAATCATTTGAAATATTATCTCTTTTGTAATTTTATATACAATTTAATACATTTAATGTGTTGCATATTTTAGAATCTTCTGCTGGTGCTGGCGAAACAAGAGAAGAAAAAGTAGCTCGGTCCGCATCAGATATGCTTAGTAAACTACCACAAAAATACGATCCATTTGAGGTAAAAGAACGTTTAAGACAAATGGGCGCAACAAGCTCTATGAATATATTTTTGAGACAAGAGATAGATAGAATGCAGAGAGTAATTACTAATATATCAATTTTTGATAATATTATAATATTTTCTTTCACTTTAGATGTTGATTCGAGTCCGAATTACATTGCGTGATTTATTATTAGCAATTGAAGGCACTATTATTATGAGTGAGGATCTACGTGATGCTCTTGATAATATATTTAATGCAAGAGTACCGGAAGTATGGAAAAGAGGAAGTTGGCTTTCCTCCAGTCTTGGATTTTGGTATACTGAACTATTAGAAAGAAATAAACAATTTTATTCTTGGTGTTTTGGGGTATGATTTTTTTTACATAAATACATAATATCAATGGATAAAAATATAAGAAATTATATAGTTATAAAAATTAATATACTCACTAATTACTGAATTAAATATCTAACTATTATCAAACAAAATCATTTTTATGATAGAGTCGTCCGCTTGTATTTTGGATGTCTGGTTTCTTTAATCCCCAAGGTTTTTTAACTGCTATGAAACAGGAAGTTGCTAGAGCTCATAAAGGTTGGGCTTTGGATCAAGTTTCTATGCACAACGAAGTGCTTAAGTTATCGCCAGAGGAATATAAGAAGCCGCCCAAAGAAGGTGTATATGTACATGGACTTTTTATTGATGGTGCTGGATGGGATCGAAAAAATTCGCGATTAGTCGAAGCAACAAATAAAATTTTATTTGTTCTGATGCCAGTTATTCATGTCTATGCAATTAATTCAGTGGCTCCTAAAAATCCAAAATTATATCAAGTAAATAAATAAGTATATATATATCTAATTTCAATTTTATAGAATACTTATCCATTAAGTGGAACCAATATATTTATTTCCACTTATGGGAATTACTTCTAATCTAAATGACAAAAATTAAGAAGAATGATTATATTAAATATTTTATTAAATTGTATCACTATTTATACATTTATAATTACATAAAAATTATTCGATCTATTTACAAATATTACTTATATTTAATTTCTTTTGTAGTGTCCGGTGTACAAAAAAATCAATCGTACTGATTTGAATTTTATTTCTCCATTGTGGTTGGAATCTGCCAAACCTCCTGAACATTGGATAATACGTGGTGTTGCTCTTTTATGTGATATCAAATAACAATTGATTTTATCATTTTTACATTTGGGACTCCATATAGACTTTCATATGTCTATTATTTTTGATTAATTTATTTTGTATTAATATTGGCGATTGTCAAAAAAATAATTTAGAAAAATATATGTTTGGAAAATTCATTTGATTATTTTATTTTTAGATTAATTTTTAAAGACAATGAAATATATGATTATCCAACTCATTATTATGGTAGAAAATATTTTTTTTTTAAATTTCTTGCTATTATATTTTTAATTTAAATTCACATATAAAATATACCATATAATTCATTATTATTTTGTTTTCTAATAAAAAAAAAAAAAAAAAAAAATATAATTCATTATTATTTTGTTTTCTAATAAAAAATTTGTACTAAATATGTTTCTTTTGTAAATAATTTTGAATTGCATTGTTTTTACTGGCATAACTCTTACTGGCATAACAAGAGTTCGTCAGCAGTTTCTTATTGCAACTGAGATAGATACATTGTTATTTAATTATAGTTGATACTTGTGCCACTGTCACTCATGTTAATTTATTCTAATACAAAAAATTACAGAAATCATCTTCATGATTTTTAAATTTAATTAATTGATTAATATTATTTTTTTAGCATTTCTAGAAAATTTCTTTCAAATACATTAAACCTTACCATCATCTAAGTCGATAATGATAATGTTATATGCATTATGAGAGTAAATATTTAAAAAAAACATATGTTATTTAGATTAAATTTATTTATTTCAGAAAAAAAACAATCTCAATAGGTGGATAAAAGCGAAATATTTCGTTTTTCAAATTTAATTATTTCCAAGATCTTCCACGAAAACCTCTGCCACGATTATTAAAATTTCCACCTCTTGCAACAAAACTTCTGCTGAAATACGGTAACCTTCTTGGTTTAGAAGTTGCTTGTAACATATGTTTTTGTTGTAAATTCCTACTATTTGGATTAATAAATCTTCGAAAGTCTAATTGTTGTTGATAATTTTCAACAGAATTTTGTGCCATTAAAGATAATCTTTGATTTCCCCATATGTTTTCAGCATTATTTGGCATTATTTCAATTGATGTTTTATTTTCGAAACCATTTTTCCAACCACCTAATTCATTTTCCGTCGTAAGAAGACTTTGAATTTCAGGTGATTCTAAATTGTTTGAATTGATTATGGTAGATTCTTGACCATCACATAGAAGATCAGTCTTCATTTGCATTTTACCTAAATAAAATTAAAAAATTAAAAAAAAAAATTAATATAAAAGAAATTAACCTGGAAACTGATCATCATCATCTGACATTTCCATATCAATACTTTCTATATTATCATTTTCATTGCCTAAAAAAGATAATTAATTATTTATTTACATCATTATAAATATAATATTACCCAGATCATCGATTAAATACTGCATTGATTTGTTCTTACTACGGCGCAGCGGAGAATGCTTAAGTTTTGTTTTTGTGGGTGATAACGGCGATCCTAACATAGGAGGATATGGTGGCGGTTTTAATATACCTGAATCATTACCAGCACTTGTATCATCGGATGAAGATTGCTGTCTATAATCTTGATCTGAATTATTTTTCAGGGGCTCAAATGCACGGTTATCTTTTGCAAAAAAATTGAATTTACTATTAATTTGCTGAAAGAAAAATTCATATTTTTTCGTTAGATTCAGGATATTTATGTTATTTACATTGGATTCCATTGGTTTACATCCTGGAGAACCGGTCAGTGATATTAAATTCCTGTGGTCGACATCCACTGGTCTACTACTACCAGGAAAAATGTGTTGAGCTACAAATTAGTTATATTAAGAATTTCAATAAAAGTAATTTTCTTTTATAGAATTTTAAATTTTACATGAAAGCTAAAAATTTCTCTACACTACAGTATTCATAATTTAAAAATATATAAACCTTTATCTGAATTGGTGGCAGCAAGGGATAATTCACGATGATCAACATCTTGAGCAGTAATTATAGTTTCTCTTTCATTATACTCCATTAGATTTAAATTTCTTCCTTCTCTTTCAAAATGTGGCGGAGATCCAGGTGTATCAAGTTGTCTATTAAAAATGTCGGTTGAAGGCCAAGATGTATCCGACATCCAAGAATTATTAAACACCTTTAATTTGTCATCAATTATAGGTGGCACAGGTGGTGGTGGTGTAGTTATTAAAGAGTTATTTCTTTGATAATGAGGGACGGAAAATCGCGGTGTATAACTTGAAACACTTGCATACGATGGATTTATTTGATTATATGTACAATTTTCATCTTCGTACTGTTGTAATTCAGGATTATAAATTTCGGTAGCTGCATCATATTTTAAATCTTGTGACAAATTAGATGTTGGACTGTTATTGTTTTGGTATTGGAAATGTTTTCCAATAGGTGCTATTGGTGATTTAAAATATCTGTCGTCTTCATAATTATTCGCCTCTGATCGTGAATTAATTACTTGTATCGCTTGGCCTGGATAAAAATATATTAAATACTTACATATTGTTCAAAATAATCAAAATAAAAAAATTTCAATAATTACTTTCAGCGTGCATTCCTTTCGGTTTCTCACATTTGAAGTCATTTATATCAAAAGGCAAATTTCCGTCCATATAACTCATATAACCTTGGGAAGGTTTAAACAGATTCTAAAATGTAAGAAAATTAGTTATCATATTTTTAAGACAACTTCAAAAATTACTGGGTTTATTGATTCATCAGGTAAATTTATATCTGCATCTGGCTCAGGTGATGGCGCATTTATATCTGGTGAAGGTATAGGGCTTGGTAATTTAGCAGTTAAATCTTCTAATTTCTTTTTCACATTTTTTATTCGAGTTCCAAAATTTTTGTACGCCTGTAATGTTAAGGAATATTTAAATTATTATATTTCTCCTGTTATAAATAATAAACAAAGCAAAGTAATAATAAACTTAGACAGGGTAGATTCTAAAAGAATTATTGAGTTAATTTTCTTATATTTAATTATCTTATATATTATTCTATCAAGTTCTCTATTTAGTTAAAAATTGGTCATGAGCTTCGCCTGAAAATCAATGTTTCATATTAAAAATCAATTTACATAACCAAAATAGCACAAATATTTGAGAATATATACTACTACTACTACTACTACTTTTTAAGAATTCTTATGTATGTTTTCTAATGGAATATGCTATAACCACAACCTCCTTATTTAATATTGAAAAGGTTAAAAGGTAATAAAAAAAAATACTAAACTATTTGATTAGATTCTTATACCAGTTAAATTAGTGTTGAAAACGAGTGCATAATAATTATGAATTAGAACCGTAACCATTGATTTAATGCTCCAATCTCCGACACCATTAGAACAAAATAGTTTTGATTTTTCAAAATCTTTCCAAAAGCTTACAACTCGTTTATTGGTAAATAATAAACCTAATGTTATTCATTCATATATTTATATCTTAGAAATAGTATACTAAACATAGTTAAACGTATCTGATCTAAATTTATGGTCTTAAAACAATTAAATATATTATTACTCACATTTACTACAACTTTAACTTCTCCTCTTTGTGTTGCATAAAATTTATCAGCTTCCTCGATATTGGCTATTAGCAATTTTCGTGATGAAATTTCTGTTTGTAAACTTTTAATATATTTATCTAATGATTTTGTAAAATCATTTATTTCTTTTTCCATATCTTCTGTATGTGTTTTATCTATGATACAATATATATTTATTCGACATAATATTATACGAGTATATACTTAATATATATTATTTACCTTTCAATTTATTTTTTACAGTCTCCAAATTGGAATTTGGAGGATGTGATAACATTTTAAAATTTTTATCAGTTTCAGAACTTAATCGAATGCATTCATTTAAGCTTGAAACAAAAGATGTGCTCTAAAAAATGAAAAAAAAAATGAAATTATTTGTTTATATCATATATTTTAATATCTTACCTGAAAATCATCATTACTATCCCCACAATGTTGTGGGTTTTTCTTAATTGGATTCATGTTCAGCAATCCATTAAGATCACATAAATATTCCTCAGAGTAAATCTCTCGTTCTTTCCATATTTTAAAAATTCGTACTACTCTAATTCGGACCTTTTCATCTCTGTAACAAAAGGAAACAGAAATTTATATAAATTAATTATTAGAATCCCGTTTTGTGGATAAACATTCAAATCAAATTGTTTATTTTCATAAATTTTTAAGAGTTTTAGAAAAGGAAAATTTTGTAAATTGTCATATATGTACATTTCTCAGTGTAGTTATGTAATTTAAACATAACAGTAATGAAATATTGGTTTTAGTTTAGCTAAGATCTTAACAGAAGCCAACAATTTTTTTTTTATAAAATTCTTCACACATAAATCATATATTCATTAGAATAGATAATAAATAATCATCAGATATTTACCTAACCATAGTTGTAGCTTTTTGAAGAGCTGTTCCCCAGCTATCAACAAATTCATAATTTTTCCGTTTACTATACTGTATAACATCATTAGCCAAATAAAATAATGTTAGTCTATGATCGACGCGAACTAAAATAATAGCATTATTATTATTGTAATTCAAATAAAAATGAATAAAAAAATAAAAACCTTGTTTTAAAACATTTAACCAACTGCTAACTATTTTTTTATGATGTTTTCTATGTTGTAAACACCAAGAGGACATTTGTTGTATTCCTTCTTGGGTATCCTTTAAATTAATTAAATCATTTTCAAAAGCGGAAACATTGAATTCAGTTGTCATGTTTAAGAACAAAAAATGTTTACAAAATTTACACAGTTTACGGAATCAATCTATATAGTCAAAGTTTCACACAATATTATGAATGAATTATATTGAAATTTGGACACCAAAATTATATTCTTCATAAAACATTCATTTTTATATTTGCATCCCTGGAAACTTTATTAAAGATAAAAATATTTTGATGTATAAAAAAATCTGTGTGTTAATATTTTTCTTTTATTTTTGACAAATCAATTTTTAGAAAAAACCCTCTAAACAAACAAATATTTTGCGAGCGGCAACGAGGAGTTTCAATTTCAACACAAAAATATTATAGGCATTTTTTTGTTTAAAAGGGTAATCACAATGGGTGTGTTAATAGGATAAGTAGTTGATGTCATTACGGTGTGTAAACTTAGATAGGCTATGGTAGTCATTTTAAACTATAAAATTAATTTTCAATTGAAGTATTCTTTACTAACGAAGGCAGTTAAAGATAATATTAACTTTATTATCTAAGTTAGTTAATTGCTACCAGTGTTGAATAAAATACACTAAAAACTACTTTTGTTGTTATTAATACCAATTTCTTTTCAGCAATTTTTTTTCTACACCACACCATGGTTAGAATTGACAAAAATCTGTGGTGTAGGAAAGTGTAAGGTATGAAAAAAACATACTTTTATTACACCCTGACAAAATTCTTTATAATTTTAAATTGTTATACTTTTTTTCATAATTTGCGATTAAAACATTATTTAATTGACGAATAGTATATATTTCCACCTTAAAAAGTTAAAAAAAAAATTAATTACATCTCCACTTTCTACACCTTCAAATTTGAGGGTGTAGAAAAAAAGTGTACACTTTTTCTAGTCGCCGATTTAAAAAAGGTAGAAAGTGTAGAAGGTGTAGTCAAAAGAACGCAAAAAATTTCTACACCATGGAGGGTGTAAGAAAGTGTAAGAAAGTGTAGGAAAGTGTGTCTGAAAAGAAATTGGTATAATTTACTTTTCAACTGTTAAATGTCAACATCATGAAATATTTGAAGAAAATTATGTGCATCATATACAAAATAATTATGTTTTTGTTTAGCCTGTGTTTATTGACGTCGACTATTACCCAGTTTCCATGTACAGAGTTGAGTTGGGTTGAGTTGAAATGGGGTTGAAATGGAACCATCAATTATTCGTTCCATTCCAACTCAACTCAACTCAACCCCTGTTTCCATGCACGCTAACTCGAGTTCAACTCGAGTTGAACTCGTCATGGAAACAAGGTATATGTTAAAAAAAATCTTTAACACTAGATTTACGGAGTGAGTCAATTTGACTCATTCATGATTATATATAGAAAACTTAAATATTATTATTTTTTAAACATATGTTAGTTTTTAATTACATAATGAAGTATATATAAAGGTTAATTTATTACCTCCACCACACCCCCCAATTTTGTATTTTAAAATATGGTATACCCATTTTTAATTTGACTCATTTTTTTAGTACAAAATCATCAAATCAACAGTCGTAAATCTAGTGTTAAACAGTGCATTGTTTTTTCTATATTTTCAACTTTAGAATGACGAGCACGCCACCATATACCATATTTTTTATTAATTTACTTTAATCAAAGTTCATTAACATTCATGTTAATGAACTTTAATTAAAGTAAAATGATTATATAATTCCATGGAAAGTAAAGTATTACACCAAGAATTGTTTTGAGGGAAAAAAACTATGCTAAAGGAATTTAACTTCTTGATCAGAATGAGTGCTAAAGACGCGACATGTTGCTTTCTATTGTATAAATGCGATTGCGGCATTTTTGTTAAAAAAACTTTAAATTTGTAAAAAAATATGTATAAATTGAAAATATATTATAACAGGTAGCAAAAAGTTCAAAATTCAATAGAAAATAAAATCAGTTTATATTTTAATAAGTTGTTCATGAATTTCTTATTTCTTTTTTTAAAACAGAAACTATTAAAACAGAAACTAATAAAATAAAATACTGAACAATTTTACCATTATACTGCTCAAAATTATAAAAGGTTTTGTTGATATGCACTACTATTTTTTGTCTTTTAATTAATTACACTATTTATTTTATCACATTTATTTATTATTGTAAAAATATAAATTGTTTTTATATACCTACCATATCTTATATACTACATATACAATATTTTTCTAAAACATTATTACTAAAATTATATAATAAAATATTTCAACTTATTACTAGGTTACTTATATTATTATTAAATTGTAGTTGAATAATCTGGAAATTTAAATGTGCTGCCAGTTAATGATCGAGTGCCTTTTAGACCAGGTGGGGTTAGACCTGAGAATATTTTACTTTGTAGAAATTCGCCACATTGAGAGTTGCAAATTTCATCTCCTTTTATTTCTTCTTCTGTCCATTCTTTTAAAAGTTGAAGGCAATCTGTTATACGTAAAGAAGCGCACTGCGACTAAAAACAAATAGATATTTATTTATCAATATTTTGTAACTAATATAAATATGGAGAATAATAAATTTAACAATGTCTTATATTAAATAAAAATAATAGATTCATATTTACCCCTTCTGTAGTACAAACACAACTTGTACAAGGCGATGGAAAACTTGATTCTCCAATTTTCAGGGTCCTTCCATTAATAAAACACTCTTGGGTACTTTCCCTCCATTTACCTAAGTCAATTTGAGGCATTGACTGGCATGATACTCTAGGATTTCTGAAATTGTACCAATATTTTGTGGAAAAATGAAATAACGGATACTTGAAAAATGTTTATGAATATAATTAAAATTAGGTTATATCTCATAGTGTCGTTTTCTATGTAATAAAGTGTTTAAAGATTAAAGTAAATAAGATATTACTATTAAATATCAAAAAAGGACAAAAAAGTTAAGCCCTTGTATCTCTTATTGCCGATTTGATTAATCTTATTTAGTCAAATTAATCTCATCTCATACTCATCAATCTGAATAAATAAAAATCTATACAGAAATCAAAAACCAATATGTTCGATAAATAATAAAACAAACTTTGACTTACAAGAAATTAGTGGGCAGGTCAAATGAAGCTCGTTGCATATCCCCTTGAATTTCTAAATTCTCACATATTATTTTTGAAAGTGTCGTTTTACGAATCTCAGTGAGTTGAGATTCTGTAAATCTTGTTGATGGTCCATTATTCTCATACCTAATTAACATAATTTAAGAAATGATTAAATAAAGTTACATAAAATTTACCAGAAACGGTCACATTTTCTTAATTGTCGAAATTGTATGCCTATTATACATCCCAATGTTGGACCAACTAATCCACCTTGCAAAGGTCTTTCTGTCATAGCACCAGGAAATAAGTCAATATCTTCTACTGATTGGTAAATTTTTTTCATCCGCGCAATTACTTCGGGTGGAATTTCTCTATTAAGATCTTGCCATGTTCGAGCACGTTTTAAATTACATAATGCCCTGTAATTATTATAAGATGGCAAACCATGATCACGACCTATCAATTTTATAAAAAAATTAGCATTATACAAAATAAATATATATGTGTTATGTGAAATTGATACCTCTTTGAATATTTAATGCAATCAAATCAATACCGGAAAATGGAATACGCCTATCTTCAAAAAGATGATTTGTAACTTCTCCCGTAATAAATTGATCTAATGTTTCCATTGGAGTTGCTACAAGACCTCTACTAATTTCGTCTAATATACCTGGCTAATAAAATCCACTTTGTATATTTAAATTATAAATTAATATTAATATTCTATTTACTTGCAATAAAGAATCCACTTTAAAAAAACCATCTCGGAGAAGTAATGGTGGCTCTACAGGATGATGATTTGCATTAAGTCTTGGTATATGAGGTCTTAATAAAGAATGACCTATACGAAAAGCTGCTGCTGCGAATTCATTAAATATAGCAGGATTACAAGATGGATTATAATCCTTATAATATCCATTTTGTAATAACTTAAGACCATAAAGATTAACAGCATTCCAACTAAGAATTCTTGGTAAAAATTCATTGTAAGTTATATGTTGATTTTGAGCAACAACAATTTTTCTTGCCATTTCATATAATTGGTCACCATTCCAATGTGGGTTAACTCCTCTTAAACCTTCTACAATTCGATTGTGTTCTCTAAGAAAAATAGTATGTATAGCTGTTAATCCTGGTTGTTCTGAAGCTCTATCATCACCCCCAATGAAACAGAGTCCACTTTTTGATTTACATTCTGGATGGAAAGGACTTTGAGGAAGTAGTTCTTTACCTTTTATAGGATGGACGGTTGAGTTTAACCTTCCAGAAAAACCCCGTAATTTAGATGCAACGCAATTATTTTCACCATATATTTGCGAAGCATCAAGGTATGCTGTATTTTGATTAATTTGTTCTCTAGGTCCGATATTTTGTTGTCCGGGTAGAGATCTCATAAAAGGAAAACATAACTGTTCTCCGCTGGTTACATTTACTTCAGGATAGTAATGATCGCCCGGAGGTACAGGAAAAGGATTGCATTCAGGATGAACGGTTTGTGGCGAATTACATTTTCGACAGCTCGGTATAGATTCATGAAATCCTTTATGTATTGGTGTTAAAGTAAGATCGTGGTCTAAAAATTGGGCATACTGCATTACCATTAAAGAGAAACGTGTATGCAAATTTGATATATCTGGGTGTATAACTGTAGAAATTAATCTCGGATTAGGTAGTATAGCACCTGATACTGAAGTTTGCCGTGGACGAGAAATACCATCTTCATATTGAGGTGGCAAAAGTCTCGAAAAAGTAGTTAGAGCCCGCCCCCAGTTACTGTTTTCCATATTATTGCATCTTCCTGACAAACTTCGAAATGCAGTATTAATATTACAAGGGATACCTGGATCTTCACATTCATTTGCAATATTTGCATTAGATATTTTCTGAGATATGAAATTAGATACATCTAAAGTCTGTAATGCTTCTATCACATGATTCTGATCAGTAATATCTAACATACTTTGAATTTGCCTTTTTGGTCGTCTTACAAAGTAAATTGAATTTATAAGTTCTTTAGAAGCCAATTCATAAAACATTGAATAATTGGCTAATTGTAATGCGAACTTATTTGCTTTACTAAACGATGCTGCTGTACCATCTGGACTCTTAGCATCAATTCCACCATCTTTAATATATAATTGTAATATTAATTATTATATACATATATATAAATAAATTAATTAAAAATTACGAATACAATAATATATGTATATAGGTAACAAATAAGATCAAATAAATAAATATAACGAACAAAATTATAAATTTTTCGCTAAGACAATAAACACATTTAAATATAAAGTTAAAATTGATTTATATTAAGTATTTAAATGTTTATTTAAATAAAAAAAAAATTTAACTTACTTTTTAACCAAGAATCATATTCAAAATTTTGTCGAAGTAAAACACCTTCTTGTGCCTTTTTTAATGCATTGGAAATAATTGATTTTCTTACATTCAGTTTAATTTTAGCTTTATTATTATTATCACTAGATTTCCATAATTGTAAATTAAGTCCTGGTATTTGATCACATAAAATTGTATTATTCCTAATTATAAAAAAAACCAAATTATATTATAAATAAATAAAAAAACTATATATGTATAAATAATATATTAATCTTACGGATCAATTACAAATCCATTAAGTTGAATTTTCGTAATGTTAGTTGTATCACATAACAATTTCGAAAAAGAATAATTTTTAATACTGTTGAGTTGGTCCCTTGTAAATAAAGATGTTGGTTTATTATTTTCATACCAATATCGATCAGTATTTTTTAAATTTTGAAATTGAATAGATAACAAACAAGAAAATGTTGGTCCAAAAACAGATCCTACCAGCGGTGACTCCAACATTATACCAGTTAACAGATCTATATCCTCTTCGTTCCTTTTTTTTATATGTAAGAAAAATTTTTAAATTAAAATTATAAAAAAATTTATTAGTATTTATTAATTTTTTTCAATTGTTATAAACTTACATATATGGATTTGGTATAATTTTATCTTTAAATTCACCATAACTTTCATCTAAGTTTAAATTTTTCAAATCCAATTTTCTAGCGTCACATAAATTTAAATATTTCAAATAACCTGGAATGCCATGATCTCTGCCTTGATGTAGTGAATATCCGAATTGAGAAAAACTCTTAGAATTGATTGACTCCAAATACATTGAATTATATTTTACAGGCATATTAAGTAATATATTAGCATCTATAGAATTATTAGACTTAAAATATAAAATTTCATTTAATATATTTTTAATAATAATATTAAAAGATTTCGTATATTACTGCGTTTTTCCATAACATTGATCCAAATACTGAAAAAGCAGTTACCGCAAATTCATTATATGTACCTGGTTGTAGGTAATCCAAATAGCTGTCAGTATAATTCTGTTGAGGACTAATAAATTTAAATTTTAACAACTTTTATTATTAAATTAATATTTAATACATTATTATTATATATAAGTTTTAACTTACTATAAACCATATTTGATAATTAAATTTTGATTTAAAATTAGATGTAAAAATTCACTGTATGTAACATGTTGAATTATAGCAATAATTATTTTTCTAGCTTCATTAAAAATAGTTTCTTCATTCCAAAAAAAATTAATTTTTGATAATTCTTTGGCTATATTATTATGTTGGTTAATTATCATCTTATGTATTTCACCAATTAAACCAGATTTGCAAAGTAAACATTGGTTAGTTGATAAATATGCTCTTATCTTTGATTTATTCGGTTGGGTAATTTGTTCATATATATTTGAAGCATCAAGGAAACTTGTTGCAGTATTCATTTGATCTCTTTGGTCTATAAAATGACATTTAATTATGAAAATAAGTTAAATTTTAATTATGAATCTAATATAAATATAATTTTTCTTATTAAGTTCCCACTAATTGTATCTTTCAACTAATTCGAAAAAGATCAAATTTGAATATTATTTTAAAATATTAATCGGGGATACTTCCGAATAACGGACCCGAGCTTTTAAGATGACGTCATTACATAACGGTACCTTATGACGTCAGGGCTCCGAATAATGACGTCATTTTACCCGCAAACGCCATCTAGTAGCCGAAAAATGCATTACAATTTTTTTAAAAAATTCGTATTTTTGACATTTTCTCCTTAACAGTAAATTTTTAAATTGTAGCTAATGAAATTCCCTATATTATGAAAAAAAAATTTAAATATTTTTTTAAGAAGTCGTCTAAAACTGTAAATTACTAGATATAGAGGTGTAGTGAATATTTTACCGTTATTTTCATAACGGTTAGCGTTAAGTGGATTTTTTTTATTAAAAAATAGTAATGCATTTTTCGGCTACTAGATGGCGTTTGCGGGTAAAATTACGTCATTATTCGGAGTCCTGACGTTATAAAGTACCGTTATGTGTTGACGTCGTCTTAAAAGCTCGGGCCCGTTATTCGGAAGTACAGCCTATTAATCTAATGTATAAATAAAATATATATAAATATATAAATAAATATATATAAACATAATATAAATAATAACATTTAATACTTACATTTTAAACAGTTTTTTTCATTGATTGAACAACTCGTACGTTTATAGTTTTTACAATTGGAATTGTAAACAAAACATTGTAAATTATTAAATTTATCCAAGTTATCTGAGCAACAATCATCATCTGATGGTAATGTACTAATTCCGGTTAAATCATATGCTATTAGCATACCCCAAGCAGGAACGAATTCATTAATATTTAGCTGTATAGATTTTCTATGAATATGTTTCTGTAATTCTTTCGCAATAACCTCTGTATCGGGTAATTCTTTTCCATCTGATGAAGTTCTTGGAAGTGATATTCCTTTAATTATATAAATAATTTAATAAGTATTTACATAAATAATATATTAATGTTATATTTTATATAAATAAAAAAAAATTACCATTTGCATAATCAGGATCCAATAATCGTTTAAAGGTATCACCTGTTGATCCTAGACTTGAATACTCGTAATTATTACAATTTCCCGATAGGCTGCTATATACATTATATGTACAAGATCGATTATTCTTTAAATATTGACATAAATTTCCTGATGAATTTTTTTCATAAGATAAAGCAAGATAAACTTGTGGTAATAATTGTATTGGTGTATCCTGTTGTAATGGGTATGTGAAAGAAATGTCTACAATATATCTGAAATTATATAATTAAATATATAAATTTTCTTTTACAACTTAAATATATAAATTTTCTTTTATAACAGAGAGAAGGATAATGTATAAACAAAAATAAAATTTAAATATTGTTATATAGTTAAACCGATTAATTAGGTTATTACATTAAATAAATAGGTTAAGTAGGAATATAATAGTATCAATAAATTCACCTATAAAAAAAAACTAAGAAATAAGATATAGTAAAATATATTGCAAGGTCTAAATATGCTAACCATTATATATGTGTATTCCTTATGATCTGACATTTCAGATACAAATTAATATCCTCAAGCTAAAAACTTTAATAATATCCTCAAGCTAAAAAACAAAATTGGGAAAACCCCAAATAAACATCACGAGATGATAAATATATGTATGGTATATGTAATTAAAGTTTTTATCCCATTCTTTAATAATTTTTTTTTTTTTCATTAAAAAATGTGTTAATCATTAAAATAATGTATATGTATTTGATTATTTTCAAATGAAATATATATAGCCGGAACTAAAAAATTTCGATATTGGGATTTTCATATATACATAATATAAACCCTTTTAATATTATTTATGAAATAAAGAAAATTAAAATGTCTCTTAAAAAGCTTAGTTTTTATAATAGGAAAAAAATAATAATTATAAAAGTGTATTATAAAATTACTATATATGTATATATATATATATAAGATGAAATTTATCATTTTATGAAAAAAAATATAGGAGTATATTTTTATAAATTTACACAAAAATGTAAAATAACAATCATATCTTATTTATTTTTTTTGATAAAAATACATAAATTAAGAAAAAAAAACTTTACCATTTTCGAAAATAACTTTTACATTATGGTAAATAAATAAACAAAAAATATTAATTAGAAATTTTTAAACCATTAATAATAATATAGACGAAATGAACATTAACACTATTTATTGATACTATTATTTATGTTTTTTTATATTATAAAAAACAAAAATTTCCGATTAAAATATTTAGGAATACTGTTTAAGTCGTATCTAATATAGTTTAATATAATTATTTCTATATTATTTAGTAAAACATAATATATTTAGAAAATGAATATTATTTTATGTATATTGCATTTTTTTTATAATAATTTAGCCAGTATATTTCACTGCTGTTGTAGGTGACATCATTTGTTTTTATAATTTTATATATTACGAAATTTTCAAAATATATAAATATTATATATATAGGTATATTTCTTCTTCTTCGGAATTAAAACTAAAAAAAAATTACTCACATTATAAAAAAAATTATTCCTAATAATTGGCACATTTTTGCTATACCAAAAGCCTCGTATTTTTTTTAAAGACACCTCTTTTTTTTAATTTATATATATAAAATAATATGAAAATTCTTATATCAAAAACACACAAATAAAAAAAAAATTAATTTTTAATAAACATAAAAATTTTTCTTTAGTTTTTTTTTTGTTTTTTTTTTTGTATCACAGGATATTTAAATAATATTTATTTGAAAAATCTTTGCAAAATCAAATTAGATAAAATAAAAAAAATAAAAACAAAAAAAATTTAATGTACAAAATCTTATCAATTTATTATAAACTCTATTTTTATTTTCTGATATTAAAGATATTTTTAAGTTATAATCTTAAAACGAAAATTAAAACCAGTTTATTTTAAATATAACTTCCGTGAAACCACAACGATGGCACACAAAAATATAAAATTGTAGAAAGAGCTTCAAAATAAACATCTCAATGAACATATTATATATTTGCATTTTTTTGTAGTGTTAAGTATGGGGGATTGTATTTTTTTTCTTAATTATTTCTTATTTGTGATATTATAGAAAATAATCAATTTTTATAGTGTTGAGAAGTTCACCTTAGCATGTAAGTAATTTACAAAAAAAAACAACTCTTTAAGTCTGAAAAAAAAAAGTTTAATTTAACTTTAATTTTATAATATAAAAATTAAAACTGGTTTTTGTTTTTTTATTAGAAAAATATCGATAAAAAATAATCGTGTTTTAGATTTATCTATTTTTTGCTTTCTAATAATAAACTTTTACAACTTATAAGAAAAAAAAATCATATGTTACCGGCTTAAATCAAATATTTACAAAAATACATCATTATAAAAAATCTTTGTAATTTGAAATCTATATTACATATAAAAATTGTTCCGACAAACTGACAATACCAACAAGACAAAATGAATTTTAATGAATTATTTATTTTATTGCATCTTTGTACATATATTATGGTTGGTTAGAGTGGGGTCGGTGTGAATGCATACGAGATTTAAAAGAGAAAGTTTATAATATGTATAGGTATATATAAAAAAATGATGTGATAAAAACAACCTTAAAATATTTAAATATAAATAATAGAATCGATCTCTTTGGAGTTTTCAGATAGAAATTTTTAACATCTATGTACATACACTATATAAAGATTTTTAATTTATTACCAACAAATAATTTGTTAATGATGGCCACAAACAATAAATATATCGTGTAGCTCGTATCGTAGGTATATTTTGCTTGTAATTTATAATATAGCAATATTATTTTCATTTAAACGAAGAAAAAAATTATAAAAAAATACTTATAATTAAATTGTACAATTATTATTCATGCTTTTTTTTATATAATACTGACGTCATATATCATAAATATATAATTTACAAATCCTTATCTGTTAAAGAAAATTAATTACTTTTTTTTTGTTAATATTTTCTAAGCTATATGAGTAGAAAACCTATAAAAAATGTGAGAGAAAATATCGCGCCAAAAATTTGTATAAACTACAAATTTTTTTTGAATATCATAATTAATACCATGCCAACCTTGTATTCATATATTTATTTCAGGTATTCGAATTATGTGTAAAAACTAAATTCCTATGAATACTTCCTATTGTAGTGATCTAATTAATTATAATATTTAATTAAGTCGATGAATTTGTAATTTATTTCATTACAACTGAAGCTCTATCCTTATATTACGTAAAATGCTTATATAAAATTTAACATATATGTTAGATTATATTTTTGAGAAATATATTGATGAAACGCTAAGCGTATGCGTATGGTTCATCAAATGGTCTTCTATATCTAAAAGTTATTTTATATCTATTCCAAAATACGACAGATTCGAAATCCACAATTGTAAGTTTCGAGGATTGGTGGATTTCGTGTCTGGCTTGTTTTTAAATATGTATTATTCTAATTATTAACTTCTAAGTCCATATCACAAATCCAATGAAGTAAAGTTTCTAAGCATACAACATTCCTTAGGACAAAATCCATTTTGAAAATATGAAATTACGGGGATTCTGAACCATATGGTGATAATCATGATGCCATAATCATCTTTTTTTTGTTCGTATGATAGATAGCCGAATAAAATCGGATATAATGCAATATGGAAAATAGTTATTTTTTTCCATGGAAATATTGGGAAAAATTTTATTTTTTGTTGCACAAATTCTGGAAGAAGCTGTAAATTCTGTATAAAAACGATTGTTGTAAGGCACATAAGTCATTATAAAGAAATCTTCAATAAAAAATTATAAAATAAACACAATGAGTATTTTACGAAAACATTTTATTTTATTATATACATTTTGTCTTCTTGTAAGAATAAGAACTATTAGTTTATTTCCGATGTTCAACACATATATAATATATTTTTAAATAACAGTTTAACTAAAACTTTCATTATTCCATATTTTGAAAGTCTTCTTACAAGTATGCATATGGATAGTAAAAATTGTAGTCTAATTGTTTTTTTTTTATAATGAAATTATTTTCAAAATTAACATTTTTTTAAATACTCACAATAAAATATTTAAAGCAAAATTATTATTATTATGTGAAAATTCTTACCTCTTCTATACTATTTTTTTAATGTTTACAATAATTGTTCTACATTATCAAAGCAAATTTTAAAATTAAAAAAAAATTAACAAAATGTTAAGAAAAAATAAAGAAATACGTTTTTTTTGAACATTACATTAAAAAATAATTTGAATTGTTTTTTTATATATATAAATATTTGTGTTTTATATGCATTTCATAATATAATATAGTTGATAATTATTATGTAGTATTTTCTTATTAAATAATACATTTGATTTAAATTCTACAATAGAATAGCTTATATCTTGAATTTAAAAATCTTACTTTGTAAATGCCATAAAAACCGTCCACAATACTTCCACGGAATTTGGTTTAGCCGCTTCTGCTTCAAAATCTAAATCAAGCAGTTCTCGCACTCTTTTCATGGCAATTTCATAATCATCATCATTTAAAGACGCAAAAGCATTTTCTAATACATCACTAGCATGTGCCAAAAATATTAATGCTAACATACGTTTTTCCATTCGTTGTGGATCATTTACCCACTTGTTAAGAACTGCTTCTTGAATCTATAAATAAATTATGTAATTTGCATATAAAACATATAATAAAAGAAATTGAAAAACTTTACTTTTTTTACTAAGCGACATTTGATAACATTATCATTCAAAGGATGAGTTGTCATATCGAACAAAAGAAAATTTTGTTTTTCGGTTGTTAAAACGCCTTTTTCAACCAAATTCTTAGCAAGTCTCTCACGTACATTTTTCAATTGATATTTCAATTTTAAGGGATTCCAAGTTTCTCCTATTAATAAGGATTGAATTAAACTTTCTTTTAAATATTTCAAGCAAAAATTATAAAATAAATAATTAAAAAAAAATATATAAAAATTAAATTAACAGAATGTTATTTATGACTCTGAAATAATAATATTCTAATATTGGTACATTATTTGAATAAGTAAAATCTGTGGTACATCATGAAATGCCTCAATGAATAGTACCTCCCAAAAATGTATTTCCTACAATTAGTGTCGTTAACCATAAATATAACATTAATTAATAGAAGATTAAATTTAAATTATCTTTTTATTCATATTTTTAATAAGGAAATTAATTATAAATATATTTTAGTTTATAAAAATTAATAAATATATAAACAAAAATGTTTCTTTCAATTAGCAATTTAACGTCATTAAACTAAACATATGTGATTCAAAGTATAACAAAATACTGAGTCAGTAAAGTATTTGTTTGATATGTTGAAAACATTTAACAGGTAATTTTTGGAAATAATGTGATTAAATTAATCACAAACTATTTGCTGATTATGTAGAATTGAATATATATCAATATTAGTGTTGTATAACACATCATCTAATATTCTGCGTTGCTGAAATTATATGAAAACATTTTGAAATATAATATATTTACCACTTAGATATTCAATCCAACTTTGAACAGTTTCTGGTGGTTCTGTTTCTTTAATGTGTTTTAACGCCTCATCTAACAAGACATCACCAGTAGGAGTTTCAGATTTAAGCACAAGTTTTCTATTTTTTTTATATATGTATATATATATAATTTGTTATTCATTTATATTTGAAAATATCCATTACCTCGAACATAATCCACGTCTTCGCGTACTAGTACTCTCTAAAGCAATACGGCCTCTAATTCCCAGTTCAATCAATATACATCCCCGTAAGCCACTTGATATACAATCATTCCAGAATGAAGTGTAACCCTTTGAAATATACAATAATAAATGATTTATTAAAAATTATAAAATATAAATTTTATAAAGGTCTTATTTAAAAAAACATATTTTCCGCATTATTTGCTCTGCTGAAAATAAGTTCTTATAGTCTATAGTGGATAGTTTTATTCCGAATACATATAAGTAATATATACTACCTAGTATCATCATTATAGAATGTTTCTAACATTTGGGATGCCATATTATTATATATACATATTTGTGATTTTGATACATAAATGCGAATAAGTTTTCGAAATTAATTTTTTTTATTTAGTAAACTAAAAAATATTAAAACTTAATGTTGTTCTTGAAATATGTATACCAGTAAAGGATAATGACATCACTTTTAATTATGTCCATTAGTAAACAAATGCAATTACTGCAAATATTTTTTATTCAAAGATTTTTTATTTGTAAATGTGTGTATATAGTTTTTGTAGCGAGATGATTTTAAAATTTTTGGAAATTGTAAAAGTAACTATTGATATGCTTTAAATATGAAATGAATAGATTGTGAAGTATTTTTTATATAAATATCTAAGAAATATGGAGATGAAAAACAGAGTTCATTAATATTTTACTATGAAAAATTGTATGATTAGATTCAAAATACGATCTATTAAGATGTCAATAAAAATTATTTGTCAATAAATATTTATTTATATCATATGTGTACAATTAATAGTACACATGATATAGCATGTATGTAAGTATTTACATATTATAACATTTTTGCAGAATATATACTATATATATTGTTTACAAATGTTTTACCTATTCATATTAATGACAAATTGACTATTTTTCTTTATCAGTTTAAGTAAATTTTGCATCATCGACATTTTCTATTTTTTTAAAATAAATTGCATTTTAATGAAAAAACTGTAAAATCTATTGATAAAAATATACTAACTATATAACATATTATAGTTAATCAGTATATGTGTATGTATAAAAATTACAGGAAGTAAATGAACTAAGTATGTAATTTATTGTGATTCATACATATATATTACATTTACATACCTCCTTATCCTTTAATCCTAAAAGTAAAACTTCTTCCATTAACGTCAATCGAGTTTCTTTTGAATCGTAATCATCTATTTTTTCATTTTCATCTTTATTAGGTTCTTCCAAATCTTGATTATCATTACAAGCGTTCAATCCTTCATTAGATGTATCTTTAAATTTTGCTCTTCGAACTAGTCCATCCGTTCGATTCATTTTTTTCAATTAGTACTTTTAATGAAATTCTTTAGACCTGTAATCTATAATTTTTTTCTAGTATCGAAATAAACAAATATTTTAAACGATGTCAATAATCTTATCCACAATACCAGAAAAAAGTAAAGACAATAATAAGATCAAATAATTTGGTAAACGTTAACGTGTAAAGAAATAAGGTCGTTGTCAGTTGTCAATTGTCATTGTTATATTTTATGTTTTTTTTCTATTAAAGGTTCGATTATAGAGAAGATGCCAGATGGCCCAGATGCTATACTTCAAAAAAGTAAATGTGCAACGGCGCCTGAAAAATTGATATTATGAACCCTATAAGCATTTCTTTAATATTGCCTTGTTTCAGTGTACCTTGTTTCAGGGGTTGAATTGAAATGGGGTTGAAATGGGACCATCAATTATTTGTTCCATTCGAACTCAAACACTCATCCCCGTTTCCATGCACGCTAACTCGAGTTCAACTCGACGTGGAAACAAGGTATATATAAAACGCAGCATCCCCAGCAGCCAGAAACTGTGACCACATTTTTTTGTGACATTTTTGTGCACAATTTTGTGAATATTTTTTTGTCACAACGAAATGTGACAAATATGTGATAAATAATTCACAATTATTTTTCAAAATTTTTTTGTGAAATTACTGTGAATCATGTCACATAATTTTTTTAAAATTTCAAATGATTGTTATTGATATAATATTATGACGCATAAGATTTTGTTCTAGAATAAAATCAATGTTATTCCTTTGTGATAATAAAAAAAAGATTTGTGCTGAAACTTTTAAAGGTATTTTTTAAAATTATTTTGAATTTGTAGCAATAAGAAAAATTAAATTTTACATTATTTATTATCTATTTTACTTTCCCTTTTATGAATTCACACTTCCAGTTTCCAGTATATATATATATATATATATATATATTGTATATATATATATATATATATACATATCTCCTCACCTGGCCATAACTTAAACGGCTTGACCGATTAAACGGCTTGACCGATTGAGCTCAAATTTGGAAGTTGGGCTCATGCCATCAATGGCTTGGTACCATATAAATTTGGGGCCTTTTTGATTAGGGGCGCGGAGGGCTGTTTAATTTTTGAATGTACCAAAAAAACCATGTGGGGTATCACATGAAAGGTCTTGACGAGTACATCTCATTGGACGGTGGTCCGGGGGGCGCCGTGGGTCATGTCGGGCGAAAATCGGGGCAATGTGGGGCCCCATAATACAAAAAATCATGTGGGGTATCAAATGAAAGGTCTTGACGAGTACATCTCATTGAGCGGTAACCCGGGGGGCGCCGCGGGTCATGTCGGGTCCAAAACGGGGGCAATGTTGGGCTCCATAATACAAAAAATCATGTGGGGTATCAAATGAAAGGTCTTGACGAGTACATCTCATTGAACGGTAGTCCGGGGGGCGCCGTGGGTCATGTCATGCCTAAAACGGGGGCAATGTTGGGCTCCATAACACAAAAAATCATGTGGGGTATCAAATGAAAGGTCTTCAAGAGCACATCTCAATGGGAGTAGTCGGGGGGCGGCGCGGGTCATGCCGGGGCCCAAAACGGGGGCCATGTTGGACTCCATATTACAAAAAATCGTGAGGGGTATCAAATGTAAGGTTTTGAAGTGTACATCTCAATGGGGTGTATTTCGTGGGGCGCTGTGTGTCATGTAGGGGCTAAAATGGGGGCAATGTGGGGCTCCATCATACAAAAATCATGTGGGGTATCAAATGAAAGGTCTTGAAGAGTACATATCGTTGGGTGGGCCATTGGGCATCGTGGGTCAAGTGGGGCCTAAAATAAAACAAAATCATGTTGGGTATCATATGGAAGGTCATGAAGAGTACATCTTAGGTCAAACGGGCCCAGGACCAGTTAACAGAAAATGAAAATGTTAAATGTTGAAATTAACAGAAAATGTAAATTTAACAGAAAATGTAAAATTTAACAGAAAAATGAAAATTTAATAGAAAGTGTCAAATTTAAAAGAAAAATGTTAAATTTAACAGAAATTGTAAAATTTAATAGCAGATGTAAATTTAACAGAAATTGTAAAATTTAACTGAAGAAGTAAATTTAACAGAAAATTCAAATCTAACAGAAAATGTAAAATTTTAAAAGAAATGTAACATATATTGCAAAATGCAAAATTTAACAGAAAATTAAAAATTTTACAAAAAATGTAAAATTTATTACTTTCCCTTCTATGAATTCACACTTCCAGTATATTTATTACTTGCCCTTTTATTAATTAACACTTCCAGTATGGCGGTATTTCTGTATCTCCTCACCTGGCCATAACCAAAAATTATGTATAACTAGATGGATGTTTTCATATATCTGGTAATATATGAAAATTCAATTTCTATATTATAAATTGTAGTACCCCATTCACTCAAATTATTATTTTTACTCAAATTCTATTGAGTTATTTATGACTAATGACTTAAAAACCAACAATCAACGTGCGTTTATTTTCGTTAGAGAATTTTTTTTATATTCAAAGCAATAACTTCATTTCATATAAAAAAACGTTTTTTTTTTGTTTTTTCTTCGCACATACATATGTATGATTGTATTGCATAATCTTATGAATAGTTTTGTTGGTATTCGCACATTTGAAAATTTTCTAATTCATAAATAAATTCTAATTTTCAATTTTAGCTAAAGGAAATATAGTTTCTTCTATATTTGAAGAATAGTACAGGCGTTTGGGTATTTTTGGTAATATCGATAAACAAATGCATGGAATATTTCATGATTATACAACTAAGAATAATATAGTACTTTTTAAAATGAATTAAGCATATAATTATTTTAATCTTTTAATCTTAATCTTTTTAGAAATATTTTAATCTTTTCTAAATTGAATTAATAAATTTTTCATTTCAATTCACATTTTTTCAAACTAAATTAAAGCTAACCAAATTTTAAATATAGTTTTAAAATTTATGAATATAATATTGTATAATCAGAAAATATTATTAATTTATTGATTTGTTAAATATATTGTATAATCATGAAATATTCCATGCATTTGTTTATCGATATTACCAAAAATACCCAAACGCCTGTACTATTCTTCAAATATAGAAGAAACTATCCTTTAGCTAAAATTGAAAATTAGAATTTATTTATGAATTAGAAAATTTTCAAATGTGCGAATACCAACAAAACTATTCATAAGATTATGCAATACAATCATACATATGTATGTGCGAAGAAAAAACAAAAAAAAAACGTTTTTTTATATGAAATGAAGTTATTGCTTTGAATATAAAAAAAATTCTCTAACGAAAATAAACGCACGTTGATTGTTGGTTTTTAAGTCATTGGTCATAAATAACTCAATAGAATTTGAGTAAAAATAATAATTTGAGTGAATGGGGTACTACAATTTATAATATAGAAATTGAATTTTCATATATTACCAGATATATGAAAACATCCATCTAGTTATACATAATTTTTGCCATAACTCTTCAACGGCTTGACCGATTGAGCTCAAATTTGGAAGTTTGGTGCCCTATAAATTTGGGGTCTTTTTGATGAGGGGGAAGGGGGCACGGAGGGCCGCTTAAAATTTTT
Source organism: Empis stercorea (assembly GCA_949752835.1). Classification (NCBI taxonomy): domain Eukaryota; kingdom Metazoa; phylum Arthropoda; class Insecta; order Diptera; family Empididae; genus Empis; species Empis stercorea. The sequence continues at coordinate 18,234,178 of OX457089.1, forward strand.
AAATGTACCTAAAAAAGCATGCCGGGACCCAAAACGGGAGCACTGTTGGACCCCACCACACAAAAATCATGTGGGGTATCAACTAAAATGTTTTGAAGTGTACATCTCAATAGGGTGTATTTCTTGGGGCGCCGTGTGTCATGTATGGCTAAAACGGGGGCAATGTTGGGCCCCATCTTACCAAAAACCATGTGGGGTATCAAATGAAAGGTCTTCAACAGTACATCTCAATGGGAGTAGTCGGGGGGCGGCGGGGGTCATGCCGGGTCCAAAACGGGGGCAATGTGGGGCCCCAGCATACAAAAAATCATGTGCGGAATCAAATGAAAGGTCTTGAAGAGTACATCTCAATGAGGGTAGTCCGTGGGGCACATTCGATTATACGGGGGCCCAAAAGTGGGTCATGTGGGCCCATTATACAAAAATCATGTGGGGTATTAAATGAAAGGTCTTGAAGAGTATATTTAAATGAGCGTAGTCCGTAAAGGCACACTGGGTTACACGAGGTTCCGAAAGGGGGTCATGTGGGTCAACATGGCCTTAAATCATAAAAATATCGTGTAGGGTGTCAAATGAATATTGTATATATCATAGTTTACTATGTTATATATACTAATGTTGTATATATTATATTAATATAGATATGCTTTAGTATATTATATTATATATTATATATGGGGCCGCCTCTCGTCAGGAGCCCTGCGGACTCCCCTCCCCCTGCCGGACGCCCCCTCACTGGGCCCACCGCCCCCCGCGCGCTCCGCACGCACGCCGGTTGCACAAGTGGTAGGAGTGGTCCTTCTGAGCACTGCATTTAAGCCCGGAATGGATCAGGCAGCTTCTCTGCCATCACGTCGGCGGACTTGCAGTCAGAGGGTGCAAAAAAGGCACTTGAGATTTTGGAGTGTTCTGGTACAAGGGAGCGGCAGCTCCACGCCGGTTGGACATGTTGCTGGTGTAGTGACTACGAACCAAACACGCCATCCCCGGACTAGATCAGGCAGCTTCTCTGCCATCACGTCCCCTGAATGCCTCATATATCAAATGTTATATACTACAAAGTATATAATGTATATATGATGTATAGATGAAATCTATGAATGATGTAAAGAAACTAGAGCAACTGAAGGTGGACGTGTCCACCTGCCTGTCTGCGACCTGCCTCTAGACACACAACTAGGTAGAAGAGCAGTTGGACTGGTCCGTTTGGACCGATAACCTGGCCTCACGGCCCCAACTACTTGTGCCATATGGTAAATTCTAGTACATTCTGTACTATGAATTGATCATATTATATACTTTAGTATATTCTAAAGGTCGTGCAGAGTACATCTCGTGGGCCCAAAATCTGTTCCGAGAGGTACTCTGGGTCTTGTGGGGCCCATAATGCAAAAAGACTTGAGAGGTATCAAATAAAAGGTATTGAAGAATACATCTCGTTGCGCAGTCCGTGGAGCTTCATAATTCATGTTAGGGCCCAAAACCTGTGTCATGTGGGGGCCCATCATAAAAAAATCGATGGGGCGGGGATTATTCTTGCTTAACATGAAATGAAATACTAATATTTTTTGATCCCTTAACAAAAATGATTACAGTACCAAATATTTTGAAATTAAAGCAATCCCCAGCAACCAGATGTGAAATAATTGTGACAAAAATGTCACAAAAAAATGTGAATTGTCGACAAAAAATTGTCACAATACGGTGGAAAAATTGTGACTGTGGTTTACCCGAATTGCGACATTTTTATGACATTTTGGTCGGAAAAAGTGTGACATTTTTGTGGAAGAAATTGTCGCAATTTTGTGAACAAATTTTTGACATTTTTGTGGAAGAAATTGTCACAATTTTGTGAACAAATTTTTGACATTTTTGTGAACCATATTTGTCACAGTTTTTTGAACAAATTTGTCACATTTATTTGGACGAATTTGTGACAGTTTTGTGTACAAATTTTTCAATTATTATGGTGAATTAAATAATTAAAAAATGTTTTTAAGGATTTGTTTATTTTTTATTTTCAATATTTATAATAAATATAAGTCTTTTTTTTTTTAAATAACATAAAGTTAAAACAAAACTTTAAATTTCCTTAATAAACTTAAAACAATAACTTAAAATATTATTAAAAAATTCTTTTTTGATTTGATGATTTTCAATTAATGTTTTCTCTAATGTTTTTGGAAGCGCTCCTCACCTTTTTGCATATAAAATTTAATATGTTTTAAGGCCTCGTCCTCAGAAAAATCTTTCTGTCTAATAATTTTTTCTGTGTTTAAAAACAAAATAAAAAAAAATTTAAATTTTGAAATTGCACTTGGATATGTATCAATAATAATATTTAAATTTAAAAAATACCTTTAAAAGTTTCAGCACAAATCTTTTTTTTATTATCACAAAGGAATGATAACATTTATTTTATTCAAGAACAAAATTTTATGCGTCATAATATTATATCAATCACATCATATGACATTTTAAAAAATTTATGTGACAAAAGATTCACAATAATTTCACAAAAAAATGTCTAAAAATATTTGTGAATTCATTGTCACATTTTGGTCACATTTCGTTGTGACAAAAAATATTCACAAAATTGTGCACAAAAATGTTACAAAAATTCCACAAAAAAATGTGGTCACATTTTCTGGCTGCTGGGGATGGAATACTTATTAGTTATATAAAATAACATAAAGTGCCAGTCACAGTGATTTCGATTCGAACGGCATGTTCGAATCGAAAATTTTAAATTTTGACAGCCCCATATATTTTATATGGTATGCCGGATTGCAAGTCACAATGAACGTGTCGAAACGAATTCATTCGAAAAGAGTTAAAAATATTTTAACTTTGCCGGATGGGTCGAATGACATAACCTATAAATTATACATTTGAAATTTAAATTTTTTGAATTATTATGGGGGAGTTTATTGAAAATGTTAAGAAGTATCCAGTATTGTATAATAAATACAGAAAATATTTATTTTAATACATAAAATAGAGATTAAACATATTTTTTTTATATAAACGGAACGAATACATTGTGACTATAACTTCTTTTCGATTCGAACGTGCCGTTCGAATCCTGGCACTTAATAGTATAGGACGATAAGTGGTGTTGTATTCATATTCTATATTTCCATGAAGGATTGAAAGCATTCAGTTGTGTTTGCATTAAATCCATTCCACCTCTACGAAATAATGTTTTGTATTTGTTTATACATTAGCAAATTAAAATTTCTTTTTATGCCACTGATAATAATCTGAAAATAGTTTAACCTAAAAAAACAGCACATAAATAAAATTAACGACAAAAATTAATCTGAAAAAACTATCCGATACAAAAAATCGAAATAAGAAACAGTATTCGAATTTATCACTGATCGGAAATAAGATACAGGTTTCCCATCAAACATTAATCTGAGCATAAATAAGAAACACCTTTGATATGAGCTATTGAAATTACACGGTTATATTTATACCTTGTATATTTTGAGGCGGAATGCACATTTCAGATCCGAAATGGCATTTTAAAATGAAATATGCAATAGTGAAGTATTGCAAATATCATTTCGTGGCATTCCATAAAGAAATAGTTATATGAAATACTACTGCAAATATTCTTCAAATTTGCATTTCTTTGTAAATTGAATCAAATATTTATATTATTTTTCTATTTAACTTTATAAACTTTTAACTATTTATTGAAATGCAACACCAATTTAGGTAATGCAGTTTCATGGCGGGACGAATATTAATCGTTCCATTTCCAATCCAATTGAAATGGGACGAAACGAATAATTGATCGTTCCATTTCCAATCCATTTCAACTCATTCGCAACTCAACACGGTACATGGAAACAAGGGGCGTGTTTCATAATTACAACTTTTAGTGTAGCGAATTGTCAAACAGCTACACCTTGTTTCAGAATCACTACTTTCAAAAAGTGTACTACCTTTTCTGTTTCATAACTGAAAGTGTAGCTAGGGTGTAGCGCACTTTTGCTACACTGTTTACACTAACTTGAAATTGGGGATCAGATGGTGTAGCAAGCTGTCAATTGACAATCCAACCAATAAGCAAAAAGAAAAGAAACGGTTGTGAAATAGTTTTGAGTTAATTTTTCGGTGTAGCCCTCTACCGGTGTAGGTGTAGTTGAAGTGTACTACACGGATAGTGGCTGCACTACACCCAGTTGTAATTATTACCTAGTTTCCATGTACAGAGTTGAGTTGAAATGGGGTTGAAATGGAACCATCAATTATTCGTTCCATTCCAACTCAACTCAACTCAACCCCTGTTTCCATGCACGCTAACTCGAGTTCAACTCGAGTTGAACTCGTCATGGAAACAAGGTATATGAAACACGCCCAAGTCATTTCATAAATGTGGAATTCCACGAAAATGAAATTTGCCATACTTCACTATTGCATATTTCATTTTAAAATGCCTACGCCGTCTTATATCTTGCAATATCATAAAATTACAGATAATCTATAAACATCTAGTAACTAAAACTATCAAAACACAATTTATGAGAAAATATTTAATTTTTTACGAAAATTAAGAATTCTGTAAGATATGCCTTCGTAGCCTACCCAGTGAGAATGTTTATATCAACGTCGGCCCGACTTATATACCAACGCGTATGCTTGACACGATACATACTCTCCCATGGCAAACACACAGGCCGCCGACGTTGGTATTGACGCGTAGGTATCGTGTTGGGTATTGTAGTTTATTTATTATACGGCAGGTGGCTCAAAGAATTTTTATATTGGAATATTTGCTTTTTTTTATTCAAAATAAAAACATGCAAAATATTTTTAATTTTTTTTTATTAATGACATTGCAATATTATTTTACTTGCGTTTACATATTAGATAATTAATATAAAATTATAATATTTAGATTTTTTTAGCTTAAGGCTTTTCAAATTTATGATATACATATTATTTCGTATAAATACAAATTTAATTAATTCTTTACATTAATTTTAGTTATAATAAAAAGATTAATTTGCCGATGAGCTCGTCCATTATCCCTTTTTCCAGTCCAGTGTTTTCTAGGTTTTATTAAGTTGGTACATGTATTTTAAAAAAAAATTCTGAAAATAATTAATAAATTTGAGATATATTAGAATTTCAATGAATTTTTTTTCTGCTTTTATTATACATACTTAATTTTTTTTTCATAAAATTCCAAAAGAAATTCATCTGTATTTCCACGGAAAAAGTTATTTCAAATTAAAAATACAATTTTTAATTATTACAAATTAAAATAAAATTAAGATTTAATTACATATTAAATATACAAAAGACAAATACACAATAAAAATACTCTACAATCACCATATAAAGACACAAATATTGTTTTTCTCTGACATTTTTATTTTGTTTCCAGCAATTATCCGCTTGGAGCGTATAATTTTCGTCCAATCCATACGAATCGGGTGAAAATTGGTATATATTCCTTTCCTATGCAGAGTTGCAAACCAAAAAAAAATTCGTCATGGTTCGGTTTTGGTTCAATGTTAATTTTTTTTTAAAAATTGGTTTGGTTTTGGTTTTGGTTCCAGTTTCAAAATTTCTTAATTTTGGTTTTGGTTCGGTTTTGGTTTTGCTTTTGGTTCAGAAAAAAAAATATAAGAAAAAAGATATTTTTTTTATTTAAGTAAAAAAAAAGTTTTTATAATTATAATTCAGTTCAGTGTCCATAAAAGACCAAAATATTATAAAATAACAAAAGCATAACAAATTTAAAATAGCTATCCTATAGATAATTATTAAATTTGAATCCATCAAGCAACACATTAATATGGGCTCGCTTTACTGTCCACCAGGTTGCAAAATAGATCAACAGACATTTAAAACAATTATAGACCTACTGGGCGACAGATTCATACTGGGGGGCGACTTCAATGCAAAACACACTGACTGGGGTTCGAGACTCACGTTAACAAGAGGTAGACAACTACGTAAAGCCATCATGGAGACAGGATGTCAGTTTATATCCGCAGGGGAATCAACGTACTGGCCTACAGACGGTGCAAAAAAACCGGACCTACTGGACTTCTTTATTTTTAGAAAAGTTTCGGACAATTACATGACAATAGAAAATAACTATGACATGGAAGGAGACCACTCACCAGTAATCCTAAAACTGTTCGAGAAAATAGTCAAGAAACAGAACCAACCAAAACTAGTTAATAGTACTACGGACTGGAATTCATTTAGTATCGAAATACAAAACAAAGTCGACTTAGAGACTACAATAATTAATGAGGACCAACTAGAAGAAGAAGCTGAAAAATTCAATAAAATAATACAAGAAGCTGCTTGGAACAACACAACTATAATGGAAAAACAAAACAAAAGCATAACATATCCTGAGGAAATAGTAAGTATAGTTAAACAAAAAAGGAAGGACAGAAGAAGATGGCAAATAACAAGAGACCCAATGGACAAAACTATACTGAATAACAGAACTCAACAATTAAAAAGAGCCATACAAAAATTTAAAGAAGACTCTATCAACAAATACGTGAGTAATCTGACGGCTACTAAGGAGACCAATTACTCACTATGGAAAGCAACTAAAAAAATAAGAAGACCAACTACACACATTGGACCAATTAAAAAGCAAAATGGAACATGGGCCAGAAACAATAAAGAAAAAACAGAAACGTTTGCGGACCACTTACAGGAGATTTTCAAACCAAACGACATCGAATCAGTGGACCAACTCGAAAATTACATAAACGTAGAACTAGAAGATATTCCGGCAATAACTACAGACGAAACAGAACAGATAATTAAAACAGCCATTAAAGCGAAGAAAGCTCCAGGTTTTGACCTAATAACAGGTGAAATCCTTCAGCACCTACCTCGAGTAGGACTTAGCAAGCTCACTCAGATCATCAATGCAGTATTTAAACTAAGGTGTGTACCTAGAATATGGAAAGTCGCTGAAATCATCATGCTGCAAAAACCAGGTAAGGACGCAACTGAAACAAAGTCTTACAGACCAATCTCGCTTCTACCGACAATATCAAAGGTTTTCGAAAAACTATTGTTGAAAAGACTAAAGCCTATCATTGAAAGAAAAGGAATAATACCAAAATTCCAATTTGGTTTTAGAGAAAAACATTCAACCATCGAGCAAGTACATAGAATTACAACAATCATCGAAAAAGCGCTAGAAGAAAAACAAATTTGCTCTACAGTCTTCCTAGATGTAGCGCAAGCCTTTGATAAAGTCTGGCATGAGGGGCTCATCAACAAAATAAACCGCATGTTACCAAAAAAATATGTTGAGCTCATAACAGCATACCTAGGTGATAGGTATTTTAGAGTCAAACAGGAGGACGAATATTCCTCACTGAGAGAAATTAACGCCGGAGTGCCTCAGGGGAGTATCCTTGGCCCAATACTGTATTTACTGTACACCAGCGATCTCCCGGATTTTGAAAATGTTACAGTGGCAACGTTCGCGGACGACACAGCACTAATTTCTCTAGGTAAGGACATAAAAGAGTCAACTAATAATCTCCAAGAGGCAACTAATAAATTTACTAGATGGACTAAAAAATGGAAAATCAAGTTAAATGAGATTAAATCGGTACATGTTAACTTCACCAATAGAAAAATCGAGAGCTCCCAAGCGATAACAATTAATGAGGTAAGCATTCCGCATGAAAATACTGCTAAGTACCTAGGAATGACACTGGATGTCAAGCTTAAATGGAACGAACACGTTAAAAAGAAAAAAAGCGAGATGGAGTGTAGGTACAGAGAGATGAACTGGATTATTGGAAGATATTCTAAACTGTCGATCCACTGTAAAGTGCTTTTATATAATCAGATGCTGAAACCTATGTGGTTATATGGAATTCAATTATGGGGTTGTGCCAAAAAGACACATATAAACAAAATTCAAACATTCCAAAATAAGGTCCTGCGAAACATAGTCAACGCACCTTGGTATGTTCGTAATAGTGATATCCATAGAGATCTAAAGATCCCGTACGTATTGGATGAGGTAAAACGTTTCGCAGTGAAGCATCAGATTCGTCTAGAAAACCACGTTAACAGTGAAGCACTAAAGCTGGTGGACAACACTAATTTAACAAGGCGCTTGAGCAGAACCAAGCCGTTTGAATTAGCAACAGACACATCGACAAGACGGTAACTTCATAAAAGCCAAAGTGAGCTAAAAATTAATGGTTAGTCCTAGTGACTAGTTTTAATGTCGCGTGTTAAGGAGGTGTTTTTAGTGGGTTAAAGTCCCACACTACTGACACACGGGCGCGGTGTTAGTGTCCATGAGATTTTCACCTTCTTCGCAAAAAAAAAAAAAAAAAAAAAAAAAAAATCCTATAGCCATACAATAAAAACAATAAACAAAGTTAAGAACTAGTTTAAATTAATTAATAAAATATATTAATTTAAATTAAGTAATAAAATATCTTCCAGAAGGACATCTTCTATATTAGCAATTAGCACGTTTGTCTGAGAGTAGAGAGTATGAACTTCAGAGTGGAAAACGCCCTTTCCACTGTCACCTGCGTCGCTGGTACAGCCAAAACAATTTTTGCAATTTCACTTAATTCTTTATATTTCTCGTCACAGTTTTCCCAAAATTGTATAACATCGAAAGTCGTTTCGGAAACAAAAACTCGTTTAACATTTTCAAAAGAGTTTATTTTACAAACCATATTCTGCGATTTGGTATTGGTACTAGTACTAGCATTTCCATTTTCTTGATTTATTTCTGGAAGATTTTTCTGTTTCTTTTTTTCAATACTTTTTATCATTTCTTCCAGACCACGATGTCAGAATTGTCATTTATATTGGAATTTACAGCTACAGGCTACGAATAAGAAATATATGGAAGTTGCATAAATGTTCCCTCTCTTTTTAACACATTAAAATTTTAATATATTGAAAAATTGTTTATGAAGCCACGATTTTGGTAGTTCTCTTTCCTTTTGCTCGCCGAAGTGTCAAATTAATAATATGAGAAATATTATAACAGCTAATTTTAGATTTACAGGGCTGGCTTATTTTTTTAATTTTAGGAGTCTCAATATAAATTAAAAATATTAACTAGCTAAACAAAATTACTCTATTTTACTTTCCATTTGTATAATTATCGTTGCGCGACCTAAAATATTCATCAGGTTGATCTTTACTTGTATTTTTCAAAAAAAAAAAATTTATCTCCTTAAAAATTGCTGCCCGAATTAAAAGAACACTAATTCGCCCCTAATTTCTCATTTTTATATTTTGACAATTCGGCTAGCAAAAAAAGAGACAACTATACCCGGCGTGGCTTCAAATTTTTATATTTATGCCCTATCCATATATCTTCTATATCGTTGGCTACAGGTACAGCTACAATATCATTGGCCGGAATCGGAATGTGGAACAAGAAAATTAAAATTCACATAATTTGTTTTTACATACAACTACAACACAACACTATTTTATTGAATATTTTAAATTAAATTAAAAATGAACCAAACCGTAAACCATCATATATTTTGTTGGTTTGTGGTTCGGTTTCAGAATTATTTTTAAAAGTGGTTTGGTTTTGGATCACCAAAATATGAGAGGTTCGGTTCGCGAACCGGTTTGCAACTCTGCGTATAGGGGTCTAAAATTGGTTTTGAATAACTGGCAACCCTAGCATTTCATTTCATTCCTATTCCTAAATTCCTATACTTTTTGATCGTTCACCATCATCAATTTTCAAAAAGTTTGTTGGCGCGTTGTAGTAGCAAGAAGAAAGATACTTTAATATTATTTTAGATATTGATAAAATGGACCAATTTAATTATTTAAATGAAATAAATAGTGTTATAACCATGGATGGAGAACTAACAAGAGGACCAGCACCTAGGTGGCAACAGAAAAAAGATTGTTCAAGCTTAGGTCTAAGTACTAGTTTAAATGTATCTCGAAGTCACTTAACAGTTTCATATAACAACAGCTATTCAGCTTTAAGTTCTAATTCAGGATACGTTACTAAAACCCCTGGAAAAACAAATGGAGCTACTGGTATGTAATGATTATAATTTTTTTGACAAAATATATAAATATTTCTTATTATGTACATATATATAGTACAGAAAAAAACACCAACACCAAATAAAGGTTCTAAGACACCTTCTGGCGGATGCAGATTTATACCCAATAGAAGTACAAGTAATTTTGACTTAGGCCATTATTTAGTAAGACATGTCTTTTTTAATGTGTAATATTTTATTATTATAATTCAAATTATTTTAATAGATACGACAGGACACGCAAAATAATTCAGACGAGGAAAATGACAATACAAAAATTAGTAGTGCATCAAAACAGGATAGACAAAAATTGATCTCTGAAACTTTACAACTGGGAGATATTAAAAATCAACGCATACTTTCGTATACTAATAAAGCACCTGCTGCTCCTGTTGGCCATCAAAATCCACTAAGAGTTGTTTATTCTGTACAAACTCCAGCGTCAACTAAAAGTAACTCAAGATATATACCATCTACTTCTGACAGAATTCTAGATGCTCCAGATATAATTAATGATTACTGTAAGTTACGTTGTAAATTACTATTGGCATGTCTGATATAAATATTAGGAATTTTCATTCATTTCTAGACATATTTTTAATTATTATTGTAAAAATGTATTACAAAAGGATATTAATAGTTAGTTTAATGTTTAATTGTTAGAAAAACATTTTCCTACATTTGTTTTCCTATAAATTAATATTTTCCTACATTTTCCTATACATAAACGTAAAAATGGAATATTTATTGAAATATTATCGATCAAACTAATTTGGGAAATGCTGAACAAATTTAGTGCAACTTGAGCTTGAACCTGCTTTTAGTTTTGTCTCCTCGAATGCGATTGGCATTGCTAATATTTCTCTAAAAATTATAAATATTTTTTGTCCTAGTATTTGTTGCATCTTGCTTCACATTTTTAATACTTCACTTATGACATCCATTTTTCCCTCTAGCTTGGAAACAAGCCAAAGTTATTTCTATTCCAAAGAATTCTAGTAGTTCGGAGTATCGTCTGATATCTATTCTACCAATACTGGCGAAAAGTTTCTAGAAATTGTGTTGAAATTATATCAATAAATATAATAAATCATATTAATTTTATATTTCAGATTTAAATTTAATGGACTGGAGTGCAGACAATATTGTAACCGTAGCACTAGGAAATTCCGTATACTTGTGGAATGCGGGTACAGGTAACATTGAACAACTGGTAGAATATGACCAAGGAGATCACGCATGTTCTCTCTCTTGGGTACAAGATGGTCATATTCTAGCTATAGGAAATAACGCTGGAGCAGTTGAAGTTTGGGATTGTTCGAAAATGAAAAGATTGCGCGTTATGACTGGACATGCTGCTAGAGTTGGAGCTTTGGCTTGGAATTCATATATAACAACATCGGGAAGTCGTGATGGGTTGATAATACATCATGATGTGCGCCAACGAAATCATAAAATAAGTAGTTTAGAAGGTCACAGCCAAGAAGTATGTGGTTTAAAATGGTCAACGGATGGTAAATATCTGGCAAGTGGTGGTAATGATAATTTAGTTAATATTTGGCCGGCAGTTTCTGAAAGTTCGGTCACAAATACAACACCATTACATTCACTTAATCAGCATCAAGCAGCTGTTAGAGCATTAGCTTGGTGCCCTTGGCTTCCTTACGTTCTGGCTACTGGTGGTGGCACTGCAGATCGTTGTATTAAGTTTTGGAATATAAATAATGGTTCAATGATTAATTCTATTGATACTAAATCGCAAGTTTGTTCCTTACTTTGGTCGAAAACATACAAGGAATTAATTTCTGCTCATGGTTACGTCAACAACCAACTAACCATATGGAAATATCCTTCAATGGTAAAACAAACAGAACTAGTTGGTCATACTTCGCGAGTGTTACAAATGGCCATGTCACCTGATGGTAGTACAGTAATAAGTGCTGGTGCAGATGAAACATTAAGGCTATGGAATTGCTTCTCCCCAGATCCAAGTCAAGCCAAAAAAGATAAACTCGCATCTAGTAAAACTAAAGAAAGTGTTTTTAAGCAAAGTATAAGATAATTAAATCCATATTTCTTTTTTAAAACAACTTGACAAATTATAATTAATTATATTTAATATATGTTATTTATGATTAAAAAAACTTGTATAATGTATAATTTTATAATTTAAATTTGTTTAATCAGACACCGCTTTGGTTTTTAAATATCGTCGGGTCAATGCCAAAACCGCGAATGTGCGTTTTTTCTGAAATTGGGTTTTTAATTCCAGAAATTGTAAAATTTCAAAATCTACAATATGCCAAAACCACAGATGTGCAATTCGTCTTAGTTTTTTTAATAAGCGATTTTCTCGAAACTGTAATGTTGCACTTTCGCGCTTTTGGCGTTGACCCGACGATATCAAATTTATTTTTTAAGTAACTAATTTAAGAAATTGCAATTCAATTTATTTTCCAGCATTAACCACTAAAATAGTTGCTCCCAATTTCCAATATTTATAGCTTTAGGAACAGTTATTAAATCATAATACGAGTTTTTTTTTTCTTTCTCATTTAAATCTGTAGATCGACTATATTTTTTAAAATCCTGAATTAGTAGCGATTCCAAGCACTTTCCGCAAATTTCCCAATTTCCCTGCTAGTTTTCTCGCAAATATCGAAAACTGCCAACTTGGTGCAACTGAACGAGAACGTATCCTTTCGAAGATGATAATATTGAACGCAATAACGCTTTTTTTTTAGAAAAAAATTGTTTTGATGTTTCAAAATCAAAATTATAAGATCAAATTTTAAGATAAGTACATAAAAATGTACCAAAGAAAATTACGCTAATATTATTTAAGTTGATTATTGCGTCGAAAATGCGGCTTTCAAGAACAAATTTTTTTATCAATAATGGTGGATTTTAATGATAAAAATTTGCCGCTTGTGCAGGAAAATCTGACCGAAAGGTTTTATTTCTTATGGAAATTTAATATGTGCGACAAGAACAACAAATTCTCATTTGCAAGGGATATTTTTCATTTACCAGCGATAATTTTTATATGCAAGGAAATTTTACCAGGGATAATTTTTATGCAAGGGATAATTTTCATTTTGCAATAGATAATTTTTGATATTTTTTAAAAACCATAGATAATCCTTCTTATATGGTATCACAGTTTTGTTGAAATTGACACAAATGCATCACAATAATATATTCATCAATAAATTTTAATAATAATAATCACCGAACTATAAACGTTCGTTGATAATAATAAAAATTAAATTTTTATATTATTATTATTATTAATATATTAAATTATTTAATAGAGTAAATTACTTAACATTTTTTAAATTACAACAAATTCAATTTTAAATATTTATTAATATATATATTATTCAGAAAAGTGTGATAATTATATCAGAAAAAATTGAAATATTTATATGAGAGATTCAATATAAATTTATATTGAATCTCCTATATAAATATTTGAATTTTTTCTGATATAATTATCACACTTTTCTGAATAATATATATATTAATTACAACAAATAAATTACAACAAATTCAATTTTAAATATTTATTAATATATATATTATTCAGAAAAGTGTGATAATTATATCAGAAAAAATTGAAATATTTATATGAGAGATTCAATATAAATTTATATTGAATCTCCTATATAAATATTTGAATTTTTTCTGATATAATTATCACACTTTTCTGAATAATATATATATTAATTACAACAAATAAATTACAACAAATTCAATTTTAAATATTTATTAATATATATATTATTCAGAAAAGTGTGATAATTATATCAGAAAAAATTGAAATATTTATATGAGAGATTCAATATAAATTTATATTGAATCTCCTATATAAATATTTGAATTTTTTCTGATATAATTATCACACTTTTCTGAATAATATATATATTAATAAATATTTAAAATTGAATTTGTTGTAATTTAAAAAATGTTAAGTAATTTACGCTATTAAATAATTTAATATATTAATAATAATAATAAAAATTTAATTTTTATTATTATCAACGAACGTTTATAGTTCGGTGATTATTATTATTAATATATTATTGTGATGCATTTGTGTCAATTTCATTCAATCAATTAAAATTTTAAAAAATATACGTATTATATTTTTTGCAAAAACTTGGAAATAATTTGATTACCAATCGTTAATAATATTTTAAAATACGAAATTACTACATATAAACTCATTATAATAATTGGAAATAATAATTTTAATGGTACAGTCCAAAATTAATTATTTACATCCTTGTACATGAAAAAAACCGGCATAAACAAAGTTAATTAATTTTTTTTTAAATTATTAATATTTCCATTTTTTTTATTTTATATATAAATTTAGTTCAAAATATAATTAACATAAAAAAATGTAAACAATAAAAATTTTTAATGGCAATACTGAAATGTCAAATTTCAACAAAACTGTGATACCATATAAGAAGGATTATCTATGGTTTTTAAAAAATATCAAAAATTATCTATTGCAAAATGAAAGTTATCCCTTGCAAAAAAATTATCCATGGTAAAATTTCCCTTGCAAATAAAAATTATCCCTGGTAAATGAAAAATATCCCTTGCAAATGAGAATTTGTTGTTCTCTTCGCACATATTAAATTTCCATAAGAAATAAAACCTTTCGGTCCGTTTTTCATGCACAAGCGGCAAATTTTGATCATTAAAATCCAGCATAAATGTCATACATATAATTTTCTCCAAACTCAACTAAATCCCATGTGAATGGAAACGATGCGGATTGAATTTCTATTTTTTTACTTAACGATAATCCCATTTCAATCCATCCAAACTCAATCCCAATTCATGGAAACAAAAGTTTCGTAGAGTTGAAATGGAACTCGAGTTTAATCCGCATGGAAACGTAATAATAGTATGCAATTTTGTTTTTTCGTTATAAATGTCAAAATTTTATCGGAAACATTCTCCGATGCATGCGGAAACATATTTTCTCATGCCGCGTGCGTTACGTTTTATAAGGGTAAGTGTTTAATGGGTAGTTAAAATATACCCCAGCAACCAAATGTGAAATAATTGTGACAAAAATGTCAAAAAAAAATGTGAATTGTCGACAAAAAATTGTCACAATACGGTGGAAAAATTGTGACTGTGGTTTACCCGAATTGCGACATTTTTATGACATTTTGGTCGGAAAAAGTGTGACATTTTTGTGGAAAAAATTGTGACAGTTTTGTGAACAAATTTTTGACATTTGTGTGAACCAATTTGTCACAGTTTTGTGAACAAATTTTTGACATTTTTGTGTGAACCAATTTGTCACAGTTTTGTGAAAATATTTGTCACAATTATGTGCGTATTTTTGTCACATTAATGTAAGAAATTTTGTGACATTAATGTGAACATGAACATAATTAGTATTATATTCTAAGCTAATAAAATTTTGTAGATGTTTCAGTATTTATTTATTTCTTTTTATTTCCTTAATAATGTATATACATAAATAAATATAGTTATAATATAAAATATTCATTGTACTTATGTTGTCTAATAATATTATAAAAAATATGTATATTTAAAAACAAAGACATTGTAAATTCAGTCATTATTAACTATTAAAATAATTTTTTGAAAAAACAATTAATTCACTTTACTTATTCTAAAGTAATACTATAAAAAAAATATAAATTCATAAAATATTAAAGAAAAATCACTAAAATTAAATATTATCATTTTTCTGCGTTGTCTGATAAAATTGTACTGCCTTTAGCGCATCGTCTTCTGAAAAATCTTTGTTTCGAGTTATTTTCACTGTCTCTGAAAAAAAAATAAAATATTTTTTTTATAAGTTTATTTTTATATTGTCTACTACAAATTCTTAATTTCTTACGACTTACATAAAGGAAAGTGATCAATAATTTTAATTTAATTATTTAAATAAACTGCGCCCTTTCACAATGAAAACTAATTACACTCTACTTAACTTAGTCTTACCGTTTGCACGTTTAGTCATGCACGTTATGCATGTTTACAAATTTTTCATAAAAAATGTAACAAAAATTAGACAAAAAAATGCTAAAAAAATTTCTGACTACTGGGGATTTAGTTTGAAAAAGAATTCACAATTTTTTGTCGCGAAATGGCCACAAAAGTGTGATAAAAAATGTGATCACATTTTAATTGACAATTTTATGACCTTTTTTTTAAATTTTTTTTGTGAAAAGGATTCACAAAAATTTCAACAATTTTGTCACATTTTTGTCACATTTCGTTGTGACAAAAAATATTCACAAAATTGTGCACAAAAAAATGTGGTCACAGTTTCTGGCTGCTGGGGTAGTCTCTGCCTCTGGTGTTGTCGTGATGGTTTTATTTTATTGTCGGGTTTGATTGAAAAATTCATTATACCCTTTAAGATAAGCGAACCGTAACGAACCGTAAACGAACCGCCGGCGAAGTCTTTTCTTCATATATGAGTTCGTTTACGAACCGCCTTGGCAGTTCGTAAGCGAACCGGAAACGTAAATGTTAGAATAAGAACAGTAGAAAAAAAAACGTAACGCCAAGAGTTCGCCAAAATCGGTTCGTTTACGAAACGCCGCAACGATTCGTTTTGGAACCGCCAAATTCGGTTCGTTTACGAACTGATTTTATTTCTAGAAATAAAAATACGGAAAAGTTATTTTTTTAGCATTTATTTCATATAAAAAATATAATTTTTAACAATAAATAATTATTTCACCACTGATTTAATTTTTTTAAATTTTATTACTTAATTTATTATATAAAACACAAAATTACTTATTAATATTTATTTTATTATTAACAAAATACTATTATAAGACACAACCTTCGTCACTCCTGTTTATTTTTGTTATGAAATTATAAAGTTTATTTTAAAAAGGCGTTACTTATCTAGTTCGTATACGGTTCGCCAAAAGCGAATTCGCTTATTTTTCTTAAAGGGATATTTGCTCATTTCACAAATTAAAAATTGCAATTGCTGTTTTTTGATTTACTATCAGCTTCAGCTAAATTACCTGTGAAATGAAAATTCAATAAAATTCAACATTTTTTCTACTATGTTTATGTTTGTGTTGTGATGTATTGGAATTTTATTATTTTTGTAAAGTGATCAGAAATATAAAGGTTGAAGTTATGCTTAGTTTTAATAATATAAGTTATATTTAACATATTTAAGTCACTATCAACATACATAATTTAAAATAAAATTATGTCATGATTTGTGTTCTAATATGTCATGAATTTTTCTTCATTAAACAATCATAGAAACACTTTGCTAATGTAAGTAAATAATTGAATAAAATATGTTTGATTTATTGTAAATAGTGCTACCTGAAGATCTTAATTTGGGTTATTTATTGCTTAAGTATTAAACCTATTTCGTATGTAATAATTATACATACAAAATAAGTTTTGTAATATAAAGTATTGATTTTTAACAAATTGTAGTCTGCATAGAATAGAATATATTTAATATGCCTACTCAAACTCAATAATTTTTCTGTTTTCTATTCTATTCTACTTAAAAAATTAGTAAATAATAAAGAAAGATTCGAAATGAATTATTTTTGAATTTTCCTTTTATACCTACTACTTAAATTTAGCTACATACATACATATAAGTATGTATATAAAAAAATATTAAATGACTCGGTTTAAACTTTTTTCTTATAATAATATAGATAGGTATGTTATATTTTTTAAAAACAGCTGCATATAGTCTCTTTTGTTTATTTCATTATTTTTTAACACTACTAGAACAACTTATTACCTTTTTACTACAAAGCCGGAAATTATATGTATACATACCTACTTATATAAGTATAAAATTAAAATATGTTATAATTTTTTAATTGATAAGATTATAATACCCGAACTGTACACATTTTTTAATAAATTTCACTCATTTGAATTTGTAATTACTAATTTTTTTAATTCTAAATTATTGAAGTGATTTTGATAAATGAATAATTAATATTTTTATAACAAAGCTAAATAATTTATAATATATTTGTAAGTTTGATCAAAGCATTATATTTTTTGATATCATGTGTTAAAAAGTAATTAAATACCTACATATATGTATGGTGCTCTTTTCACTTATATATGTTGAATATATTCAAAGAAAATATATATAGTTATCTTAATTTAATAGCCAGTGATAACAATTTTTTAAATTAAATTTGAAAGAAAAATGAGAACTTCAATAATAATATTCATTATTACTTATATATTTTTTAGGAAAAAGTCTGTGGACGATATATTTAGGGAAACTCAAGAATTCATTGAAAATACTATTAATCAAGGATTATCATCTGCAAATCTTAACGTATGTCAATCCAACTTGTCATCTACAAGAGTTTCCTATTCACCTACTAACAGCCCCAAAAATAGTCCTAAATTATCAAGAAAATCAGAAAACCATCCAACTAATACCAACAATTTACCAACTGCATTGCAATTGAGCCAAGAGGGTTCCGCTGAGGTAAAAAATAATAAATTCAAAATTTGTTGTTTGATTTCATAATTTTAGAATTTATGTGTTAAATTAACTATACATAGGTATATTATTTTTTCTAAAAATATAGGCAATTGCCTCATTCCAGTTAAAGATATTTAATATGTTTTAAAAATATGTGTTTCACAAAATTTTAGAAGGTAGAAATATTTCCTTAAAAATTAATGAATTATTCTATTAAAGGATAATATAAGTAAATCCAGTGATAGTTCACTTCAAACTTTTGGAGAATTAATTAAGATATTACCTGTAGACGGAACTGATAAGCCAAGAAGTATTTCAAAACTTTCTGAAAGAGCTAAAAAAAAATCTTGGTACAGTGTTTTGTATCCATCATATAAATCAAGATCTGGAGATTTTAAAAAATTATTTAAAGATGTTACTGATGATGAAAGATTAGTAGTTGGTAAGTTATATATTTTTAATCTCATAAAATGCTTAGTTAAGAAAATCATAAACTTTCAATGACTTTCAAGATTATTCCTGCGCTCTGCAACGTGATATTCTAATTCATGGTAGATTATATGTTTCCCAAAACTATTTATGTTTTTATGCAAATATATTTCGTTGGGAAACATGCCTTAGTCTGAGATGGAAAGAAGTTACTGCAATTACTAAAGAAAAAACTGCCCGTGTCATACCAAATGCAATATCAGTTAGTACAGTAAGTGAAAAACATTTCTTTACATCATTTACAACAAGAGACAAAGCATTTCTTATGCTATTTCGGGTATGGCAAAATGCATTAATGGACACACCTATGCAACCACAAGAACTATGGCAATGGGTATAAACTAACAATATTATATTATTTTTGTGTAAAGAAATAAGAAATCTGGTTGCAGGTTCATAATTGTTACGGTGACCAATTAGGACTTACAAGTGAAGACGAAGACTATATAGATCCATACGCAAGTTTAGATGAAGAATTGAATATTAAAAAAAAAAAAATTACTGATAATTTATTTGAAGATCAAAGTGGTAGCGATATTCCGTTTGAATTATTGTTAGAAAAAGTTAATGATTACATACCAAATAACGCTATGGAACAAAATACTAAAACCGAGGAGATTAAATTAATTGAAGGAAAAAGAAAAATTAGCAAAAACAATCGACAAAGAGATGAAATCCTTAATAAGAATTCGGAAATGCTGCCAACAGATATGTCAGATTCTAGTGATTCTGACCAAAATAAAAATATACCGTAAGTAAATTTTATATTTATTCATACTTTTGTAAATATTTATAAGATCTATAACCGTAAATATTTTCGAGTGATTTTTTCGCAATTCATTTTATTATATGTTTATAATGTATGTATTTTAATGTTTTGTTTATAACTTATTACATAATAATATTTCTTCCAGATTTGTAAGCACAGTCGAATGTACATCAATGCATGAAGGCCGTCAATTAGTACACACGATTCTTCCAATTCATATAGATGCTTTATTTAACATGCTTTTCTCCAAATCGAAGTTTCTTGTAGACTTTCATACGGCAAGAAAATCAACAGATATGTTTCATGGTGAATGGATTTGCAATGAGGAGGGCATAAGAACAAGAATGGTGAACGTAACTGTGGCTTTGACTCCAGCTGTTGGTCCAAAAAGTTCAAATGTATGTATAAATAATTGGAAGAAAAATTAATAGTTTAATTTTTTTCCATTTTAATGAATTTTACCTGAAAGAAAAGAAATAAAAAAATTTATATATTTATACAATCATAAATTGTAGGTTACTGAAACACAAATCATGAGAGAATGCAGTAAACCCGGGGAGTTGTATTCCATTGACATTAACAGTGTAAATGCTGGTATACCATACGCTGATAGCTTTGGTGTTCTTCTACATTACTGTTTAGTAAAGTTATATAATTGAAAAATCTGTAACTTTTTCGTACTTCTATTATCTACTCATATTTTTCAGAACTGTTGATGACCACACCATGCTCTCTGTACACGCTCAGATTAAGTACAAAAAATCTATTTGGGGCGTTGTAAAAGGATTTATTGAGAAAAATACTTGGGCAGGTTTGGAAGATTTTTATAACGCACTTCTTAGAGCACTGCAAAGTGAATATTGTATACCACCTGCCAAAGCAAAAGGTCGTCGACCACGCAGAGGTACCTATAATATTATTTTTAATAGTTATTAAATATATTTTGAACATATATATTTTTTAGGAATAACAACTATACCACGTGTAGTTGAAGAAACTGTATCTGCTGCTGTAATTCCAGAGCCCGCAAAGACAAATGTTCCAACACCTATTAATATTTCAAAGGAGTCTACAGTAAGATATCAATGGATATCTACATTTGTTATATTATTATTATTCGCATTATTTATTGTCAATATTATTCTGTTACTTAAACTTCAAAAATTAGAAGAAATAGAAAAAGAAAGTCATGGATTTCCAAGCTTTGAGGCATTAAAGTATTATTATAGAATAAACAAATTTTTTAATAAGTCTACATACATCTATATTTTTATTATTTCAGAAATTTACCAAATAATCATAAAGATTGGATTGATTTGTTGCAGAAACAAGAGATTTTACATAAACTTGAAATGAAAAAATGGCAGACAATATTGCTAACAGCCATTGAATTGTTAAAAAAGGTAAGTGGAGTATGTCAAAACATCACTAACCACAACCATTTTAATAGCGTGGATGATCTGCAGAATGAATTGTGAAAATACTAAAAAATAATCTTATTTTATTGATTTATTAAAAGTAAATTTTATTTTTTACGTAGTTTGTTTTAGAAATATATTTATTTTGTTAAGATTAATAGACATTAAACAGATTAAGATATTCAGTTTATTTTGCCATTAGATTTTAACAATTATAATAATATTTTTAATATCAAAAATAAAATTTGTAAATGGTTTAAAATGATAAACTTATTAATAATAATACATAATAGAATTAATCAATTGGAATATATTGAATTGTACATATTAATTGATTATACTACTGACAGTTGTCTCAAAATAAATTTTCCAAAAAGGTCAGTTAATTGTGGTAATAAATTTGTTATGGAGCAAGAAATAATAAAATAACGTAAAATTAATATTTTAATAGTATACTATTGAAAACTTTATATTTAAGATTAATTCAATTATATTATATATTGTGAATTACATGTTCCTGAAATTTGTTATTATAAAAAATATCTTGTTTTATTGTTTCGAATAATTTATTAAAACTACTAAGCAGGGCTAAATAATTATTATTATTTGTAAGTTTTATGCTAATATAAGAATCATAATAATTTATAAAACAATTGTTTTTTAAAATATATTAACTATTTAATATTAATAATTATCTGTTAAAATAATTTTAAAATTAACAAAAGTATATTCAGATTTAAAATTTGCATGAGAAGTAATACCGAAATATTTAAATTATAAACTTAAATATGTATAGTTTGATAAAGGGATTGCGTATTATAGAATGATGAAAATTTCATAATACAAAATGTTCTGATGCCTTAAAAAAGTAATACCATTAGTATATAAAGCACCAGTATAACACAATAGTATGTTATGTTGTTATACTATTTGTGTATAAAGGTGTATCCACGTTCTACACTTTAAAAATATGTAATTATAAAAATTAAGCAATATTTTTTTTACTAAAGGAAAACGCAAAAAATTCCTCATTATTATAATATACATATGTATGTATATACTATACGTATACTTACGAGTCCATACTACAGCTTTCTAAATCTTAAAACACTGAATGGTGAAAATTCAAAATAATAATTATATAATTTTCACATTTAAACATTTCACAATTCCGGAATTGTGTCCTTAACCAATAATCCATTATCGTATTAGGATTTTCCTCTTTAAAGTTCTTAAAGATTACTTCTCTACGAAAGTTTTTCTAAAGAATGGAGAGGACTTTTATTATACTGTAAATTAGCTTTATAATTATAATGCTAATGTTAATCATCGTTACTATTCTTTCTTTTCCAATAAAATTAGAAATTGAGAATTTTAGCAGGTTTGTATGTAAAAAACGACAAAAAAATATATTGTTCTATTGTGTAGCCATTATAAACGTTTTCAAAATTTGATGCACGTTGTTGGAATCATCGGTCACAACCACAAGGTGTTGATAAATTGCATGTAAAATCAACATTTACTACTTAAAATTCACTAGATAAATCACACTTCGATAATCATTGATATGCATTTCATAACATTCTTATTAAAAAAAATACTTAATTTATATTCTTTATTATTTCAGACTGAAAGCACTTTAACCGAATTATTGCTTATGAATAAATGTATTGTGAAGACATCTGACGACAACTATGAAGACACTACACACAGGTCGATGTAATAAATGTATTTGAAACTAATTAATTATATAGGAATTAAGAATAAATTATTAATGTTTATTTTTACATTTAATGCATGTTTCCATGTTTGATAATAATTTGATAACCTGTTATTAGTAAGGAAAAAAGATCTAAAATTAATATAACATTCGTATAAATATATAATATATGAATTTTATATTATGAATATTACTAAACAACAACTTTAAATTTTAGGAGTGATATTTATATTTATTCATATTGTGCAGAATTGTTAAAGTAAAATTATGACGTACATAATCCAAGGTATACAATTTGATTGTAATCCAGGATCTAGCTCTACCCACAAATAATGCAAACCATTACTAATGATGATATATTGAAAAAGAATCCTTGATAACCAAAATGACCTCATTCAAGCCTGAATGTACTCTGAATGTCAGCCTTCCATTTGCAGTGAAATGGTATAGGCAGTTGGGAAAAAATTCACTCAAGGCCTTTTCAGCACCTTTTCAATAATGCTCAAAAGTACCTCCATTCAGGGGCATTTCAGCATATTTTCAATAACCTCCATTCAGGGGCCTTTCAGCACCTTTTCAACAATGCTCAAAAGTACCTCCATTCAGGGGCTTTTCAGTATATTTTTAAATTCAGGGCCTTTCAGTACCTTTAAACAGTGAAGACTCTTTATCAGAAAATCTTTTCTAAAAATGAATTATTCCATAAGATTTATTGCTTTTTTCCTATTGAAATCAATATAATCTTTTTCAGTCAGAACAAGTTTCTGTTACATTTCAACTACGAAAAGCAATAAAACCTATGGAATAACTCATTTTCGGAAGATAATTCAGCTTCCACTCTGAAAATAAACATACAATTACAAAGTAAATTATAATTCTTAATTTTATTACATATAGTATTTAAAATTATAATATTTCATTCAATATTTCATATTAATATTATTATTATATTACAAAATTGCATTTTTATATATTATAAAATACACCATCTACATCTGCACATTGTCAAGATACTCACATTAATTAATGTATTATTTTTATATTAATATATATATATATATTAATTAATATATTATTTTTATATAATATTAATATTAATATTATATTACAAAATTGCATTTTTTTTATGTTTTTTTATACTTTCTGTTGTGTGGTTTCTGGACACAATGTCGTATTTCTTTTTCGTATATTAATAATCCTATAGATGTTCCACATGCATCTACGATACAAAAAAAAATTAAAATTATAGAAAATACATTTTACAAATAGTATATTTACCGAACAATACTTTGCTGAAAATTTTTAAGTTTTAAACTGTTTTCATCGAATTGCAATTCATTGTTAGAAATTATAGCATCTGTTCCAATTTCTTGCAATTTTTTGTAATGCTCTACATCTTGTTTAAATTTTTTGTTTAACTCTGACATTTCATTAAGGAAACGTTTTCGCGTTTTCATTACTATTATTTATTTTAATTTTTTATTTATTATTTAAGATAGTTATTATCACGAATTTATTAAACAATTGTTTATATTATATAAATTTACAATATAAATTAAATATAACAGTGAAATTTATATTTCACTTACTTAAACGACGCCAGAAACTATTACTGTACTCACTGAACATGGCCTGAACATAACCTGAAGATCAGGCGTGTCAGGCGCCTGAAACTACTGAAATTGATTACTGAACATAACCTGAAGATCAGGCGTGAGGTTCAGGGGGTTTTCAGGCAATGTTCAGCTTGAACTTCAGGCGTCATTCAATACATTTTCCATGCAGATTTCCAACACTAAAACTACCCCAATTAAATTAAATTTTTACAGTATATATATTTACCAAAATTATTTGTATGTGGTAAAATTTGCACAACCACATCAAAGAACCCCTGAACGCTGGTTATCAGGGAAGTATTAATATAATAAATCCTAGCTTACTTATTTGTGTATGTACAGTTGCTCACAAAAGTATCCGGCCACCCTACTTGGTTCAATATATTTAATGTTTTTCACTTGATTTTCAATTAAGTATTTTTTTTAATATTGGTTATAAAAAGCCTTTACTAATGCACTTTATAATACTAGAAAAACATATTAGAAAAATGAATTAATTATCAGAAAAACTTACATAGCTGTCCGAACTCATAAAACAATTGACACTAAAGTCGGCCACTAAGTGTGTATGCATACGGGGGACTTCCCCAAAGTAAGTTTAGTTACCAAATAGTTTCCAAATAGTGCGTCATTCGAGAAAAATTGAATTTCCGAATTATGTACTTAATTGTTTGGTTGTCGATTTTTTCTGAAGTATATTTAATTTTGATATTTCTATGATTGGATTATAAATTACAAGACTAAATAATGTTAAAAAAATAATAATTATTTGTTTTCTGATATTTAAAACTTAACGTCTAAGATTAATTCTACTGAATAAAAGAAGTGGCCGGATACTTTTGTGAGCAACTGTATATAATTTAATTCTAGATAATGTATGAATGTGTAAAAACAAAAAACATTAAATAAAATAGTGGTTTTCTGTAAATTTTAGAAATTTATAAAGGGTTTTTTAATGTGATGTTCTTGAAATATTATACATTTGGAAGATTTATTTTTTGAATAAGATAGTAAAAAATAAATAATAACTCATAATCTATGCATTTAACAATAATGGAAAATAATTTTTAAACTAAAAGATCTATAAGCACTATTCTATAAAGAATCAAAATGTACTGGACAACTGGACTGCTATTCTTCAACTATAACGAATGTAAGGATAGGATATGTTAGTGATTTTACACTATAACTGCTATTCTTCAACTATAAGTGGCTGTTTATACACGCCTGCCTAGGAGCGACTTGATATACTTTTTGTGATTAGATGCGCCTTCCTCACCCAATTTTTTCATTTAAAATTCAACAATTTCAAAATGGCCGAAACTGAATTTTAGGGAAAAGATCGTACCTGGGGAGTTTATTGAGGAACATTTTGGTATTGAAATATGTTAAGTTTGACATTCGTAAATTGAAAAAAATCATTTTGATTTTGAATGCTAGAGTTGTAACTTGTAACTCTTAATGAGCCACGAAGCGCATAATCGTAGAGTTACAAGTATTAATAAATTTATTAAATTCTACCAAAAGTTTTGCTACATATTCGTAAATACAAATATTTAACTAATCATGAATTTGAATTAATTTCATTGTAGAGTCAAGTATAATATTTTACATTTTAATTGAGTTTAGATAATTAATACTATGTATAATAAATATAATATATTTGTTTCTATGTATATTATACATGGTATAAATTATCTAAAATTATGTAAAATATTATACTTGACTGCAAGTATAACTTTCAGCTATGATGCTTGCCAAATTTGTGGTTCCTCGAATAATGCGATCGACGTATCCATCACTGTTTTCAATATAAAAAAATATTAAATATAATTTAATTTAATATTATTTTAATATTTGTTTTATAAAAACATATCACAAAATTCTTAATTCCTCCTCTGTTTCTTAATTCCTCCTCTTTAATTATATATTTCATTAATATTCAGTATTAATATTAATATTAATATTTATTTGCTCTATATTTTTTCCGTGAAACATAGAAAATTTATTATATAAATATTTATATAATATTTTATATACATATTTATTGTCTATATTATTATATGTATAATAATATAGAGACAGATTTAAAAAAATTAAGGACAGAGAGATATATATATTTATCCTAATTTTTTTTATATTCCTAAAATACAAAACCTGAAAATTATTAGTTTTGATTTATCATTACGATTATAAAATCTATGAAATCTATTAGATATGAAATCTATTTTATTTGTTTTTATATAAATATTTCTCTATTTGTATTAAGCAATTATTACATTTTTATTATATTATTCTAATTTTATTTTATAATACATAGTTATAAATTAGTTTTCTATATATGACTCAATTGAAGTTTTGATATTACGATATAGAAAGATAAGATAATACTTCATAGTTCAACATTTAAAAGAAGAAAGAAGGATTAATTCATTTTAAACAAAGTTAGAAAGGTCATTTTTTTTACTATTTTCCATCTTTCTATAATATTTTATTTTCCTTTGTATAACAAAAATGAAAAAGGAAATTAAGGCCAAACAAATAAAGTCCAATAAATATATAAGTATTACGATAATAATTTTGAAATCCTTCTTTTATCTTTATATAAATATTAAAATATAATTTTTTTTTAGAAAAAGATATAATAATTATCTGCTTTTAAAATCATTTGTAAAAAAATAATAATTAGAAATAATGGAAAATATTTCACTAATAAAAATATTGTTTATATTTTCCACAATTACTAATTTATTTATATTTTCTTCCGGAGATGTTGCTCGTTCGGCAGTTTGAAAAT
Organism: Empis stercorea; assembly: GCA_949752835.1. Classification (NCBI taxonomy): domain Eukaryota; kingdom Metazoa; phylum Arthropoda; class Insecta; order Diptera; family Empididae; genus Empis; species Empis stercorea. Next base: position 18,261,572 of record OX457089.1, read on the forward strand.
TATGGTCAATGAAAAATATTTTCTTCCGGAGATGTTACTCGTCCGGCTGTTTGAAAATAATAATAAATTTTTGACAAAAAAGGAATTATGGAATCTTGAAACAAATGGAGAGGAACGGGGCAACAGAAAAAATTTCTAAATTTTTTGAACTTTTTTTACCTCTGCCCGCACTTACCTCTCTTCTACGAAAATGGTTCAGGCAGTCGCCTGGGCAGGCGTGTATAAACAGCCACATACGAATGTAAGGATAGATAGGATATGTTAGTGATTTTACACTATAAAATGCAATTTCGATTGAATTGATTTCGAAAGTAATTCCCTCGGAATTTTCTTATTCTAAACTCCGAATGAATAGAAAAATCCGAAATGAATAGAAATCTCCGAAGCAAATAGTGTGTAAATATTTTTTTAATACCAATTTCTTTTCAGAATTTTTTTTTCTACACCACACCATGGTGGGAATTGTCAAAAATATGTGGTGTAGGAAAGTGTCAGAAAAAAACATACTTTTATTACACCCTGACAAAATTCTTTATAATTTTAAATTGTTATATGTATTTTTTTTCATAATTTGTGATTAAAACATTATTTAATTGACGAATAGTATATATTTCCACCTTAAAAAGTTAAAAAAAAAATTAATTACATCTCCACTTTCTACACCTTCAAATTAAATTTGAGGGTGTAGAAAAAAACTGTACACTTTTTCTAGGCGCCAATTTAAAAAAGGTAGAAAGTGTAGAACGTGCAGTCAAAAGAAAGCAAAAATTTTCTACACCATGAATGAAGGGTGTAAGAAAGTGTGTCTGAAAAGAAATTGCGCTGTAAGGAACATGGTGTTAGAAACGATTCAAAAACGATGTTTTCATAAGAAAGCAGTTTCATTTCACCACAACTTAAAAATGAAACGTTTTGTGTAAGGGTTTTGTCAGTTTTTGGTTTTCAAAAATAAACTGACAGCATATGTTGAGAGCCCGCCAAACATTGCGTAACGGAAACGTAAAGTTTTCCGAGTCTAATTCCTTCTAAGGTCTTGGAAAATGTTACGTTTTGGCGTAACAGAATTGATACGCAACTGTTACATTCCTTATATGAAGGCCAGTATGCTACTCGCAATTAGTGAAGATTACCATACAAAATTTAGCTCAGCTAAATATAAGATTACGATTTATCTCGAAATTTCGCTGAAGTAGTACGCTACTCAAGCTTGAAAAATCGGCGCCTTGTCAAAAGTCTCCCCTAAATATTTCACGTGAAATAATGTTCTGAACATTTAAAAGTATACTCTAAATTCCGAACGAAAATGTAATGTTAACGTAAAGTTTTTTTTCTACTATTTCAAGTGTACGCTAAATTCTTTACGGAAATGTTAAGTTTACGAACGCCTAAAAAGTTACGAAAATTTCTTAACCAAAATGTAACGTTGGCGTATCCATAAATAGTATACGCTAAATTCCGAATGAAAATGTAATGTTAATGTAAACTTTTTTTTTCTACTATTTCAAGTTTAAGATAAATTCTTTACGGAAATGTTAAGTTTACGAACGCCTAAAAAGTCACGAAATTTTTTGTAAAAAGTTACAATTTTTTTATTCATTATTTTTTTTTATTTTTATATATTAATAAATATGAATTTATTTATTTTTGTTTGGAAATATATTATTAAAATAACTAATTTGTTTTTTAATTATTAAATAAATACGAATACGCTACATTAAATCAGTACGAAAAAATTACGCTAAATTTGTACGTATACGTTACACATAGACAGTACGCACAAGTTACGCTAAATATGTACGAATACATTACACCTAAACTGTACGAAAACATTACACTTAAATAGTACGAAAACATTACACCTAAACTGTACAGAAACATTACGCTTTTGCGAGAACTTATCGTAACGAAAAATAGTGTCACTTCTCATATAAGGAATGTAACAGTTGCATATCAATTCTGTTACGCCAAAACGTAACATTTTCCAATACCTTAGAAGGAATTAGATTCGGAAAACTTTACGTTTCCGTTACGCAATGTTTGGCGGGTATAAATTTATATCTGCCAACTGTCATTTTACTCCAGCGTCACTGCCAGATGTTGGGACCACTCATTTATATGAAACATAACCTCTTTAGGCTTCTATATTATATATATACCTTGTTTCCATGACGAGTTCAACTCGAGTTGAACTCGAGTTAGCGTGCATGGAAACAGGGGTTGAGTTGAGTTGAGTTGGAATGGAACGAATAATTGATGGTTCCATTTCAACCCCATTTCAACTCAACCCAACTCAACTCTGTACATGGAAACTAGGTAATAGTTCGTTGATTGTTATTTATAAATTTATTTGTTTAATTTTTTTTCAATCCTAATACAGTACATGAGTTATGTTATGTTCGTAAATCGAACCATTTCGAATAAAAATGGAGTATTTTTTTATGATATCTCAAATTGTTCAGTACATCAAATTATTTAGTGTACAATACATAATATAATTATAATACTATATTCTTTTATTACAGAAACCAAGATCCACAACATCAGAAAGAACTTATTATTAGCGTAAGTCTAAAAAAGTTTTTGAAAAATAATTCGGAAAACATACATAACTTAAGAAAGAATATATGCAATAACATTGGATTATCACTTATAAAATTTAAAAATAAACTACCAGATTTTTCAGACTGGCTATTTTTATTAAATGATGTAGAACCAAATAATAATATTTGTAGGGGCAAATATTTGGATTGTCAACTAGAGGAACTTTCTCTAAGTGATTTAAATTTATTTATTTCAAATATCGAAATAAAAAAAAATACATCATCTGTGCCACCTGAATCTAATTCCATTAATAAGTGTGTTAAAGAGAAAATAAGTTTTGTAGATAAACATTTAATTGAAAAGAATGATACTTCAAATAATAATACTACGAGGCAAACGGAAAGGATTGAAAACGTTTTTAAAACAGCTCACGAGGAACTAATTATTCAAAAAGAAAAGGTAGATAATGATTGTTATTGTACTTTGTTTAATTTTGTTATTAAACAAGTGCAATAACAATTTTAAATTTGTAGTATGTATAATCAAAGAATATACCTAGTAACGAACAAAGTATAATAAAAAAGAAGACGCATGTAAATTTCGCAACCCATTTTTTCAATTTTTTCCGAAGGACATACCTATTATATACTCTGCTAAACTATTCTAGTCATTCTGACCATTACCAACTTGTAAACTATTCTATATCATAGCTTTATAATATAATAATGATTATATACTAGGTTACCAGATGAGATAGGGCTCGTATTCCTTCCTAACCAAAGAGAAAAAAAAATACATATAGAATAATTTTAAGAAAAAGCTATTTCAATAATTTTGAGAAATATTTCAGCTCCATAAATATTAAGAGATTTTGGAATACAATTTAAGTGAGCGGGTTCCAATATTATAATTATATTTATAACCGGCGAAGAAAAATTTAAAATTTCCCATTTGTTGTAATAACTTCTTTATTATTATATATTCTTTCGTATAATACTTATAATTAATTTATATTACTTTAGAATTACATAACCATTTTTAAAAATAATTTAATAAAACATTTTAAAATTTTAATTTTCTTTTAGTTAATATTTAGTAATATTTTTATATTTTTATTCAAATGAACTATATTTTATTGGTAATATATTTACCAATATTGATTTCATATATAACTCAGTGTCTTCTCAAAATATTACAAATAAATATTTTAATTTTAACTAACTGCAATTGAAAACTAACTGCAATTGAAAATTAATAGTAAATGTACATCATTTACTAATTGGAAATATGCGTCTGTTAGTATTATCTCTATTGGTCTAGTTCTTAGAAATCTTAGTATTATCTTTACTGGTTTACTTCTACTTCTACGTTCGGTCATTCTACGTTCGGTCATTGACTAATAAAATTAGTCAATGGTTCGGTTGACTCATAATTCCAGATACAGAATTCGCAAAGTTAGAACTTAGTTTTGTGCCATGTAAACATATTCAAATTAAATTTATACTAGTTTTGTGCGTATGTAAACATATTCAAATTCAATTTATTAAAATATTTTCTCAAAGATTGGACAAGCAAATCAGGGTCAACGTTTATTAGGATACGGAAATACAAAAAGAACTGTTGGATCAAAGTATAAAAAACCGGAATTCGTTGCTAATAAGAAAAATGAAATGTATGTGTACCAAAAATAAAAAGACTAATTTAATAATTATTAATATTTTTTAGGCACGGAAATTGTGATATATTAGATATACAAGATGACAGACTTCGAAATATTGATGAGAACATGATCAAATTAATATGCAATGAAATTATGCATAAATTTAAACCTATAAGTAATACTTTAATCAGCACATACGATGTATATAATTTTGTAATTTTGTTGAAACTTTATAAAATACCTAAATTATAATTATATTCATTCTTATTCTGGAAAACTCGGTATTTGAAATACGGTCGTATTTAAATTTTTGTTATTCTACAAAACGTTCGAAAGGAAAACTATACTTTAATTTTAATTTTTCGAATACTTACTTAAGTTTTTGAATACGTATGATAATGTAGTTGTTCTATCGTTTTCTAGAATACTCCAATTATGTGAAATACGAAGTTTTCCAGAATAGGCATGTCTATTTTAAAATTTGCGTCAAAAATTTAAATTTAAAAATTGTAAAATATATGTTATGTAAATATATAGATTGGGATGATATTGCCGGATTAGAATATGCTAAATCTACCATTCAGGAAGCTGTTGTATGGCCAATTTTAAGGCCAGATATATTCACAGGATTAAGAAGACCACCAAGAGGAATTTTACTTTTTGGCCCTCCAGGTACTGGGAAAACAATGATTGGGAAATGTATAGCATCGCAATCTAAATCAACATTTTTTAGTATAAGTGCATCAAGTCTAACATCAAAATGGATAGGTGAAGGTGAAAAAATGGTGAGAGCACTATTTGCTGTTGCTGCTGTGAAACAACCATCTGTAAGCTTTCTTTACAAAATAAAATCTGTCAGACATATCTATAAAAAATTGTAGGTAATATTTATAGATGAAATAGATTCTTTATTATGCCAGCGAACAGAAACGGAACACGAAAGCTCAAGACGAATAAAAGTATTATTTTTATTAATATACATATTAAATAAAATTATGAACTGAATTTTAATAAATCGAATAGACAGAGTTTCTTGTTCAACTGGATGGAGCAGGTACTAGAGATAATGAAAGGTTGCTAATAGTAGGAGCTACCAACAGACCACAAGAACTAGATGAAGCCGCCAGACGACGATTTGTACGTCGGTTATATATCCCTCTACCAGAATTTGTGGTAAGCAACATAATGTCTTGGTCTACTTATGGTGTGTTTCTTATTTAAATCTGTAGATCGACTAGATTTTTTTATATCTGAAATTAGATTAATCTGTCTAGTGAAATAAGAAACAGATTAAAAATTGCTACAATTGGTCGGGAACTCTGGAATTCTCTAATTTATAAAATTATTTTTAAATTTAAAAAACAATAACATTATTTTTTTTCATTAAATATGTATTACCTTTTATAATATTTATTGTTGTTAATTACAAGAAAATATAAATAATTTAAAAAAATATTTTAATTCAGAACTGATAATCTGATAACAATTTAGCCTCAACAGCAAAATCAAACACAAAGTTAACCACACGCAATAATAAATCTGAAAAAAATTTTCGATCGAAAAATTAATCTGACCAATCTGAAATTGAAATAAGAAACAGCCATCAGATTGATCAGATTGATCTGAGCATAAATAAGAAACACCATTAATATGTATTAGTATTGAAGATATGTGATTGTTTACCTTCAGGCAAGAATTCAAATTTTGAAATATTTACTTTCAACTGAACGTTATGAAGTAACTGAAAATGAGTTTATTCAAATTGGTCAAATGTCTGAAGGTTATAGCGCTGCAGATATGGAATCTTTATGTCGTGAAGCATCAATGGAACCTATAAGATCGATACCAGCAAAAGAAATTCCAGTTTTTAATGAAAAACAAGTACGTATTTTTTAGCAATTATAAGTTAACTAATAATAATAATAATATAAAAGTCTGTATGATTTTAGTATTAATATAAGTAAGAATTATGTATATTTATGTATACGTATATTTTTTGAATTGTAGGTAAGAAGTGTTAATTATAAAGATTTTCTTACTGCATTTAAACGAGTTCGTACAAGCGTTTCGCCAGATGAACTTATACAGTATGAAAAATGGAACGATACATTTGGTGCAAATAATTCTAAGTAACAGACATATTAGTATATTTATATTTCAACTTTATAATTTAAGAAAAACGGAATTATTTTTTTAATATTATATAAATTTCAATTTATTTGAAAATTATATTCATTTTACATATTGATAATTTTCAGTACTATGATAATGAAAATAAAAAAAAACTTTTTAAATAAATATGTTTTAATACATTTTATTATAATATAAATGCTAAAGCTATGTTAAGTACATATTATATTAAACTTATTTTATCAGTGGTGAAAAAACATAATTTGATCCTGAAGCGTTTGATCCAAATTGAATATATAAATGTTGTTCCTTCGGTTGTAAAATTTTTAATATATCTGAAAATGATGGTCTTTTGTGTAGATCCGCATCCCAACAATTGGACATCAAATTATAAAGCTCTTCAGAACAAATTATTGGTTTGTTTAATCTATTCCCATTTAATAAATATTTCAATACATCAGAATTATTAATATCGGGATAAGGATGCACACCTAAAATATGACAAATTGAATATTATAGATTTTATTTCATTAACTGCAATTAAAGTCACGATAAAAAGAATCACGATCTTAACTCAGGGCGTTTTCGGAAATGCAGTTCTAACTTAGCTTAGTTCTAAGTAAGCAGTTGTTCGATAATGCGGAACTGCAAAACTACAAAAGCAGTCTGTTCGATAAGTCGCTACTGCAAAGGCAGCATGTTCGAAAATATCAACTGCGCTTAAAATTCTAACGCAATTTCGCAGTTTAAATTTGACAACTGCTTTCAATTAATAGCAATTTTCAACTGGTATTTTCTCTGGAACCCCTGGAAGGATTGGGCTGATATTTGGTAAACACATTCAAATTAGTGGTCTGGATGAAATGATGAATGGCCATATTTTCATATGGGATTTTCTCGAGCACCTCTGGGTGGATTGGGCTGATATTTGGTAAACACATTCGTTATAGCGGTCTGGACGAAATGATGAATGGCCATATTTTACATACTCATTATAGTGTCATATAGTTAACTATGCCAGTGCACCTCCATTATTTCTAACAAAACATCAGAAATCACGTTTTAATCATACAACCATCTGCCAAGTAGAGCTAATGGAGAAGCACTGGCATAGTTGACAATAGAGCACTATAATGAATGTGGTTACCAAATATCAGCCCAATCCACCCAGGGGTGCTCGAGAAAATCCCAGATGAAAATATGGCCATTCATCATTTCGTCCAGACCGCTATAACGAATGTGTTTACCAAATATCAGCCCAATCCATCCAGGGGTTCCAGAGAAAATACCAGATGAAAATATGTATGGGTATACATAATTTTTTTGTAGAATAAAATAACCCCCATTATTTTAAATTACGAAAAATAAACAGGAAATTTAGAAATGTTAGAACTTTCTTGACTGCAAAAGCAAATCTTATATGTTGCGCAGTTGCGTAGTACTGCGCAAAAATTTCTTATATTTCTAAGTTAAAACTTGCAGCGCAGTCTGCATTTCCGAAAACGCCCTCAATTCTACTAATAATCACATAAAAATTTGTTAAAGAATCAAGAGATTTACTCAGAAGTTAAAAAATAAAAATATTTTTTTACCTAAAGTCCCAATTTCCCATAATACAACACCAAATGCCCATACATCACTTTTACTGGAATAAAAGTTTTCAGCCATTGCTTCAATTGACAACCATTTCCACGGAATCTAAAAGAAATGATTTAAATGAATTACATTTTAATATAAAATTAATTTAATTGAATTTAATTGAGTTATAAGTTACTAAAATATAGGTTTACTATTACTATATTATTAAAAATTTTTACTATTTTACTTTTTTACATAACTATACTTTTAGATTTCGAATAAATATATAAAATATACAATTAGTAAAAATAAATAATACACAAAATTGTTTAAAACAAAACTAAACAAATATTTTTCTAAAAATTATTATGATAAAATTAATCACAATTTGTCATAATTTAATCTTAATCGTCACTTTTATTACTAATATTAATTATAAATTAAATTTTTCATAAACTGTCAATGTCTGTTTTCCTGTTCATCGTTCTCTTAGTGTTTTGTATATATAAAGTTTCTAATATTAGTCTTTTGTTCACATTCTTTTCTGTAGTTAAAATTTTTGTGTCGTCATAGTTTGGTGTATGGTTGCAATCAATCCAATGAAAAGGCAGGTACGTCTTATTCTCGTTCTTACATTTAATGTCGGACTTATGTCTGGATAGTCTATTCTTTAAAAATTGTTTCGTTGTTCCGACGTGTGATTACAAGCTTCGTGTATGTTGCCCGCACACGGAATTTTGTAAACAATGTCTGTTTTAAGTCCTTTGTCAGTTCTATCTTTAATTTTCGAAAAAAGTCTAGATACCGTGTTATTCGTCTTAAGAACAAATTCGGTTTTGTCATTGAATTTTGAAAAACTTTTCTTTAAATCATCGGAAAATTTAGGTAAGTATGTTGTACTAATATATTTACATTCATTTATATTGTCATTGTTATTTACGCTGTCAATCCTTGGAATTTGGTTCACATATTGTCCAGTTAATTTCTTTATTATATTGTCAGGAAAATTATTTTGTCTTAACGTACTAGTTATGATTATTTTGTTTTTGTCATGGAAAATTGGTACACTTAGTCCAAGAATTTTTACAGGAATTTTATGTATGGAAAATAAATATTTCCATGATACCAGGAAATATACGACAAAAAAAAAAACAGAAAAAAATTCATAAATAAAAAATATAAATAAAAAAAAGTTTTTAAAAATACTTTCCCTTAAAGAAATGTTCAACTAAGAAATATAGAAATATTCCTTATTAATGGCATTTGGAATTTCACATGTGGCCGATGTTTTTTTGTATAGTTCGCTCCACATGACCCAGGTTACTGCTCGGACTACACTTCAAGACCTTTCATTTGATGCCCCACATGATTTTTTTATGATGACACAGGTTTTGGGCCCTAACATGAATTACGAAGCCCCACGGACTGCGCAACGAGATGCATTCTTTAATATCTTTTATTTGATACCTCTCATGTCTTTTTGCATTATGGGCCCCACAAGACCCAGAGTACCTCTCGGAGTACTCAAAAAGATGTCTTCTTCAAGACCTTTTATTTGATACCTCACATGATTTTTTTTACGATTTTGGGCCCCAGTTGACCCACGGTGACCCATGGACTACCCCAAGATATGTACTTTTCAAGAACTTTCATTTGATACCCCAGCTGATATTTTGTATGATGGGCCCCAGATGGAATAGATTTTGGGTCAACTTGACCCACGCACTACGCAACGAGATGTACTCTGCACGACCTTTCATTTGATACCCCACATGATTTTTTGTATAATGGGCCCCCGTATAACCGAATGTGTCCCATGTACTGCCCGACGTGATGTACTCTTCAAGACCTTTCATTTGATGACCCACATGATTTTTTTATAATGGGCCCACATGACAAACTTTTGAAGCCCACATGCCCCACTGTGCCTCTATGACTTTTCAACGAGATATACTCTTCAAGACCTTTCATTTGATATCCTTTTGTATAATAGGCCCAATATGACCCAATTGGGGGTCCCGTATAACCGAATGTGCCCCACGGACTACCCTCATTGCGATGTACTCTTCAAGACCTTTCATTTGATTCCCACATGATTTATTTCTATGATGATATCACATGACTCTCTTTTGGGCCCCATATAACCCACGGCGCTCCCCGGACTACCGCTCAATGAGATGTACTCGTCAAGACCTTTCATTTGATACCCCATATGATATTTTGTATTATAGGGCCCAACATTGCCCCCGTTTTGAGTCCGACATGACCCACGGCGCCCCACGGACTAACGCTCAGTGAGATGTACTCTATATAAAGTAAAAAATTACAATGAGAAAAAGGATTTATGTAGAAGTTGTAAATTTGCTTCATAGTGAGCGAATGTTTATGTAGTTAAAATCATTTGCAAGAAATGAGTAATCAACTGGTAGATTTATAGAAATTGCGTCAGATAACACAACTAACCATTGAAACAGTAATATGTGTGTTGACGACAGCATGTGTTTTGCAGTTAGGAGGATATTTATTCTGTAATGTAAGATCAAATTCAAAATATTTGGTGAATTCATTCAATGAGAAGTGAGAAGAATATTGAAATTTTCTACTCTGTACTATAAGAGTAGAGTATCTGTATGGTTGTTTTTGTAGCTTAGTCTACATAATTATCCAGTACAACATTTAGAGTAATGGGAAATTATTAAATTTTAATATGGCAACTATAAATTTGAGAAGAAGATACTGCATTTCGTATATTTGAATATTGAAAATTTGATTTTTAAAAAATATCAACAAAGTGGGCGAATTTTTTTCAATCAATTCTAAATCACATTTTCCCTTTGCTCTACATCGTTTTTTTATTCCTTTTATATCGAGTAGTACAGAGTAGGAATAAAAAAATTCAGCTATTAAATTAATTAAATTACAAATTACAATATCATTACAATTAAATTATTGCCAATTTCTCAATTACAATTGACATTTTCTCAATTACAATTGATACTTTCTGAATTATAATTGACTATAATTGTAATTGACAGGATTTATTTCCCCTATAGGCCCTTGTTCTATTTCCGGTTTCAAAACTTGGCGCTCGGCACCCTGAGCACCCCATTAAAAAACAGAAAAGTTGGAGGCTTTAGCCTTTTATATGGAATTTTGAAATTTTTATATGAAATTATAATTGACTAAATTCAGAAAGGATCAATTGTAATTCAGAATAGTAAATTGTAATTTAGAAAGTATCAATTGTAATTCAGAAAGTATCAAATGTAATTCAGAAAGTGTCAATTGTAATTCAGACCATTTCAACATTCCATGTAGAGCGTAGCCAGAAGTTAAATTTTTTTTACACTAAGAGAACACTAATACAATACATAAACATATCATCAATTGTAGATATCAACTAACCTTTCCTTTGGTTCTTTTAACATATACTCCATTTCTTGATAAACCAAAATCACAAATCTTTAATATTTTTTTTTCACTTATAAGAATATTTCGGGCAGCAAGATCTCTGCAATATTATACAAATACGAGTATTAATATAAAAAAATATATTTGTTTTCAATTTTAAAAATTATTATATACATATATATATGTTAATTTCAATTTTGTAAATAATAAATTGTCTGTGGTGTATTTAAACATTACCTGTGAGTAATTTTCTTTTGTTCTAAATAGTTCATGCCTTCGGCAATCTGAAAAGCAAAATTATGAAGCTCCTGACAATTTAATGTTTCATCGGTTTCATATAGATTTGTGTACAGTGCTGAAATAAAATTGTTCTTTTAAAATAAAAAAAAAAAAAATATAAACTAGGTTTATACATATACGTAGGTATTTCTATTTTATATTCAATATTTTTAATGATATTAAACAATTTAATTCTTACTATCAGTTAATGATGGTCTTAATATATTCGGACTTCTATCTGGTTGAGCAATATAAGAACTTGATTCTCTATTAAATATTTTAAAAGTATTATTTATTTTTCTTGATGTTTCAATTTTCTCATAATATTACAATAATTTTAGAATTAATTAAATTATTAGAGAAAAAAATTTTCAATTACAAAATATTTAGTATACGTAAATATTATACTTATATACCCAGAGAGCATAATTTCGAGATCTTTGTCTCCTTGAAAACCGAAAGAGTCGTCGTCCTCCTCATTATTGTCTAAGAAATTATATTGTTTCCGACGTATCCGCTTTAGATATTTCAACTAAAGAAACTACATCAACGAATTATTTAAATTATTTGAGTAAAAAAAATTACTAAATTTCCTCCAACAGCGTATTCCATTATCATCATCATTGGATGTTGTTTAGTGCAACAACCGAATAGTTGAATAATATTATTGTGTTTTCCGACTTCTTTCATAGTTTTAATTTCATTTACAAATTCCTCTTCTAGGTCCACATATGTAGTTTCTTGAAATAAAAAAATAGATACCTATTTTGCTTCTGGGAAACTAATTAAGATAGCCCTGTAATGGTGTCATCGTATGGCAATTAAAGTGAAGATAAAAATTTGCGAAAATAATTTATTTAGTTCTTTGATCTTATCGTAATATAAGGTCATATTATATTAACACTTTTTTGTTTCCCAACCCCACATTTTGCGCAAGCTAGAGCCAACGAATTTATAGGGTCAATCCAGAGCCAACGAATATTTTGTGGTTCCTAATTCTTAATTTTATTTATGGTTTTAGAAAATATTGGATGAGATTTCGAAAGGGCAAAAATTAAGCTTTAAGAATATAATTTGTAGGAAAACGGGTTATCCGCTCGCTCGAAAAATATATTTGGAAAAACTTGATTTTTGCAATTTTTGAACTATACCATAGACACAATTACTCTTTATGACTATACCTACATAATTTATTTATTTTGATGATATATATGAAACCTACGATTCCATGCATATGCATCACACCCTAACACGTACGACAAATAAACAATTTTAGAAACAAGATTTTACAAAACTATTTTTGAAAAGTAAGACGTTTCCAAAACTATTTTATTTAAGTACTATTGTCACGATTTTCTTGGTGATATTTTTTTTTAAATTATTTAAAATATAATATATATAATGTAAATACTTTTTAATAATTTAATCGCCACGATCATAGTTGAACCATTTTCGAGTTTTAAAAATCCTTTAAAAACTTTTCCAAAAGCTCCACTGCCAATCTCATAACGAAGTGTGATGTTACTGGGACAGATTTCAAAATAATTATAATTACTTTTCTAAAAAATTAAATAAACATAATATTAAAATTCTTATATTTTCTTTTCAGTTCTTTGACATTATTTCATTATTCTTACTTACATATAATATATTAGATTCCATCATTGGCATATGGTTGATCGGCCTTAAAAGAAAAGAATATAATTTAATATTTTTTTAAAACATAGAGGTGAACATATATACTCGTATATATCTTTGAGATCTACACAAAAAATAATATCCTACTGTACCATAATATTAATTATATTATTAATATATTGCTTTAGGTGTTATTTAATTATTTTGATATATCAAATCAATTTATTTCGATTATACATTACCTCGTACCAATAGTGTGGTATCTATTTTTCCAAATAGTTAATTTTGAATTATAGATTAATTTCAAAATTACAAATATTAGAATTGTCAATATAGCGATTATTGTAAGTCCAATCAACAGTTGAGTCTAAAATATAACAATTAATTTATTAAATTATAAATACAAAAATCGAAATAAGAATGTACATATATTTAAATGATAATTCATAAATAATTTAAAATATTCTCAATATGTATATAGTAATATAATAATTTAATACTTACCACGAAGGAAATCCCTTCTGGTACTGAAAAAAAAATATTAATAATAATAGTTTTAATTTGTTTGATATTGCTTTAACATAGTTTTTATTTTACCAATAAGTTTAAATCTTTCTGTTACACTCTTACAATTATTTGAATCAATAATAGTTGCCTGTATTTCAAATATTTGTTTTGGTAGAAAAGTTGATAATGAGTTTAAGTCCCAAGAACCTTGAACATCCTGACTAGTTGAGTTTATTGTAAAGTTACGTTCTTTTATAAGTACATAGCTACCACCCCAGAAAAGTTCGGGAATTGTTAGATTGACAACACTAAGTATAGATGTATTATTGAAAATTAAAATATTTAAATAAATGTTTTATTTTAATATATTATTTACCTTATATTAATTAATAGTTTAGTTTAATATATTATTTACCTTATATTAATTAATTTAATTTCCTTGAATTCTATGTTATTAAATGATAAATTTGTTATCATTTCTTTAATATTTAAAAACCAATAAATTTTTATATTATGTTGTGATATAAAATCAGCTCGTATTGAAAATTTAGGGAATGTAGATTCTTCTTCACACAAACAATAACCATTTATACAATCTATATAATAAAATAAGTTTTGTCAGAATCAGAACTAAAATTAAAATGTTAAATTTTAAAAATTGTTCTTTAGAATTTCATAAACTTTAAAATTGAAAATTCATTTCTAAATTATTCCTGAAATCTTATTATTAACATCCTAATGCAATTTTTATTTAAAAACACGGTAACGATTTCATTGATTGAAAATTGCCAAAAGCTTGACGTATGTATTAAAAAGTAATTATGGTCATAAGTTGTATATAGAATTACATATTACAATGCATTCAATTTGTAAATAAAAATAAACATTTTTTTAATTTTATTTTTTAAATTGTATATATATAAATTAAAAAAAAATTTACCACCCAAATTCAATAAATATTTCTGTGCGATAATATTTATATATATATATTTATTATACTATCGTCAATGTGATATTTTAAATGCTCCAGCTATACAAGTCTATAATTATAAAACGTGAAATATTTAAACAGATAATTAAATATTATTCTAGAAAAATGAGAAAAAAAAGCAAGAAACTTGGAATAAATAAATTAATATTTGCCAATATAAATGTTACTATTGATATACACGAACTATAAACGAATCGCATAGGTAAATCAAAACAAATGTAAATATTTGTATTGTTTAGTGAATTTTTCATCAACGAAAAATCAATTATGCAATTTATGTTTATTATTCTAACATTGTTTGATTTTTATATCGTTTGTGAAAAATATATCTGATGAAATAATATATTTTTTTTTAAATTAATAAAATAAAAATAAATAATATTGATTGTATACTTCGTAATAACAGCGTCTTGCTCCAAATATAATCTCCCTCACTTGATACTAATTCAACATTATACGGACATTTCTGATTGAAATGACAGTCATGATCTGATATAATGCTAATGTTCGTATGTAATGATGTATGATCCTACAAAAAAAGAAGTTTTAATTATTTTATGAAAATAAGTTTTATTAAGTTTTAAATATTACATAAATTAAAATTAAATTACTTAGGCTCTTTTATATTAGGAATACCATTACTTACCATCAATGTTACGTACTTCCAACATGATTTATCACAATCGGATTTCACCTTGATAGCATCTATATTAACAAAAAATATATTTTAACGATAGTATAGATATAGGTATATATGCATTTTTTTTTTTACTTGTACATATATTTTAAAAATGGAAATTAGCGAAATTTTTAATATTAAGATTTATATTTAGAATTACATATATATATTACAAATTATGTATTGGAAAATAAGATTTGTTTTTAAATTAAAATTATTACATGGATTGATAGATTTTTCCCAAGTAACATCGATGTGAACTCCCTTTTCAGATAAATTAAATTCCGCTGTTATATCTGAAAATAAATAAATAAAATGTTTTTAATAATAATTTTCTTAATAGAAAACATAATTTAATAATTACATATAGGAAAATTTAGAATAGTCTTTCAATTTTTGTTTATAACATTTTCGAATAAGTTAGTCTTTTTACAAAAATAAAAATCAAATTAGTCTTTTTATTTTTCAAAATAGTCTTACTATTTTCAAAAATAACTATTTTGACTATTTTCAAAAATAAAAATATGAAAAACAAACCCCGGGTTTGTCAAAAGCATATTTCCTCAAAATCGCTTCATGTAGAACTATGAGCTATTCTAAAATAATGGGAATTCCTTTACGTGTATAGTATTTTTTAATAGTATTGTCAATGTACTATATGTACATAAAAAATGAAATGGTAAATATAGGTAAAAAATTTGTCCCTGTACGATTTTATTAATTTTTTTTCCTCTCAAGGTTATAATTATTTAAATTTTCTCTAATTTTGCTTTTAATTGAGCATAATATGATATGAAATAATATCCAATATTCTATTTATATGGCGCCTAAAAATATGCAAAATATTGGTTGGTAATTTTACATGATTAAGCATTTTGATTAATTATAAAAGTGAGGCAAATGATTATAAATTATTAATTAATGCACTTAAAAGAAATATGATTTTCAAAAGTTTTCTCAATATTTGTTTTTAAAAATATTGTGCGGTTATAATTATACAAGTAAATTAAAAATGTAATTTTTTGTTTTTCGAAGGGTCACAACTAAAAGGGGAGGGGAGATAAGAATACAATATCTTCAGAGACTCTAGGTATTTTTAGGATATCTCTTCAGCCTTCTATAATAAGCCGTTTGGGAAATGTAGGGTGTTAAAAAAATTAAAAAAAGTTGTATGAAGATAACGGTATTTTTATACTTTAAATTTTTTAAAGAATTAAATTTTAAAAATTTGTTAACTTCACAATTAAGATGAAAGATTTTCCTATCTTATAGCTTTTACAGACCTCAAAAATTTGTATTGGTTTAAAAGTTATTAGATGTTCAATATGGGCAATTTTCGAACTTGGAGGGGGAATAACTCAGATGGGAAAAGAGATAGAAGAAAATTTTGTTCTACCGAACTTATTATTTTATATTTTATCTATCTATGGTCAAAATTTTAATACTCTGTCTTAATAGATGTAGAAGTTTGTGTAAACGAACAGACGGACAGACAGTTTGAAACTAATATAACATTTCTTCCAATTTGGTTGGAAATGTGCTAAAAAGACTAATTTAATAATTTGATTTTTAAAAAGTCTAATTTCAATATATGAAAAAACTATATATTTTTGTAAAAAGACTTACTTGACTCGAAAATGCTATATAATGTACGAGTATATAACATGAAAATATATTTTTTACCCTAAAACTTTTAGAAAAAATAATTTAAAATCGGAAGTTTAACCATACAATTATACGTACCATCTGCTTTTATTTCATTCGCAATCACTTGAATCTGAAATATAAATTTGCTTATTAATTATAATAATTAATAATCTTTATATAATATTAATATATCTTAATAAATAATATTTCTACACAATTTATATATAATGTACATGATTTTTATTGCATGATATACAAATTCAAATATATAAATCGGAAACAAATATTGCTAATTGCTGCATTTTATAATCCAAATGACTATTATACTTTGTTTCTATGATTTTAGGATATTTTTTTATTTATTGCTATTAAAAATATTAAAGAAAAAAGAATAAACAAATAAGAAGAAGGAAAAATGAAAATAAAAATAGAAAACTAAACTTCTATCGGATTATTAGTGCCAGAACAAAAAAGGTTTAATTTTTAATAACATGTCTGACGACATTCAGACAGACAGCGCACTATATTGAATCATAGTAATAATATAATTTTTTTTTTGATAGTAGTAACACCGGCATTAAAATCTATGGCATTAGAACATATATTCCGACAAGAAGCTATTTAGAAGAGTTCGTTGGCCATAGTTAGTCCTGTTGAAGCTTAGTTGAAAAAATCTATTTATTCTCAGATTAGGTCGAGTAATATGAATTTGTAGAATGTGGAGGATTTCAGGCGTATCTACATATATCGCCAGCCATATCACGATGGATGAACAACACTTTGTTGACCCTTTTTATAACAATTATGTCCTTCGAAAATATTAATAAGTTTCAGCCTATCAGAATAACAAGGAAGACTTAAAGGATCGTTCCATGGAATTATTCTCAGAGCGAAGCGTAAACATCTTTTTTGAATAAATTCAATACGTGAAATTCGATTATTATAATAGGGAACCCATAAAGGCGAGGCGTATTCCAGAATAGATTTTACAAAAGTGACAACAAGAAGTTATACGGATCGGAGAATTCCTGGGAGAAACGTCTCTTTTATTGGCCTTATTAACAATAAGATCAATGTGTTTGTTAAAGCAATGCTTATTATCTAATATGACACCCAAATCTTTAATATTATAAACACGTTTGAGCAAGCTATTGTACATAAAATAAACACCAATAATAGGATTTTTTTCCCTGGTGGAAGAAATAAGAGAACATTTATCATTGTTCAAAAACAGACGATTTTCGAGACCCCGCGTACACAAGAGTTTTAGAGATAATGGCATCAAGTATCATAGGTAAAACAGATTGCTTACTAATTCCTCTGTAATTTTCTATCTTATTTTTATTACCACACTTAAAAATAGGTGTTATGAAGGATTTTTGCCATAATAATGGATAACATGACGTTTTTAATGAGAGGTTAAAGATGTGCAAGAAGATCTTAACTAGTGATGGACAGCAATTGATTACAAATGCTGATGGTAAACCATCAGGACCCGGATTAAAGCTGTATTTTAACGTATTAATTTGTTTTAGAACTTCATTTTCAGTTATGGTTATATTAGTAAAGTCAGATACTTGGGCATTCGGTAAGTCTAAGTTCAAATAGTCGTAATTAATATCATTTCAGTTAATATTTTTATAATACACTGATTGAAAGAATTCTAAAAACATTTCGGCAATAGATTGAGGAGAATCTGTGATTATATTATTATATTCCATGTTGTTGCCATATCCATAAGATTTGTTAAGATTTGTTATGTGTTTCGCTTTCCAGAAGTTATTGGTATTAGTTTTTATCTCACACTTCATACTGCGAATGGACCGGTTATAAGAAATTGATAATTCATTTTTAAGTTCGGGTTTAACGCGTTTATAAGCTTCAAAATCAACGTTAGAAGCTCTATGTAATAGAGCCACTAGCCACTTTCTATAAATATTATTTTTTAGGGTTTTTTTTTGCTTCAATAGTAGGGTTATGCATGGACAAAAACCACTGCCAGTGTCATAACAAAGCAACAAGGTACATGCTTATATAACTACAAGTTAATAAACCATAGTATTTCGCAAGATTTTTCAATATTAGTTATATTGAAAAATTCCGTCCAATTTAGGCTCAACAGTTCAGTATTCAGAAGAATTAAAATATACTTCCAAACTGTTCGGACGTGTTTTCTTTTACTCCGCAATTATATAGTTTACATAATCATAATTAATCAATTATTTTAATTTGTATTAAATATTCTTTTTTTATTTTTTTGCTTCATGTGCGCTAAATTTTGAATTTTAAATTATTGTTGTTACCGAGTTGCTATACATACTTATTTAAAAACTCATTAGATCAATGTACTTAGTGCTACCTAATAATAATATATATATAAAAATATAAATTCTGTGACACTGAACTCTATTTCCGGTCAATAAAAAATTCATAACAAAACAAAACATAACAAAAACACTAATTTAATTTAATTATTATATCAAAATTTAACTGCTCTTAACTTAAATCCGTTTTTACTTCAAAGCTTTATCATTAAATATATAATATAAAGAGAATTGTTTCCCAATTTCTTCAGTCAAGCGTTTTCGGATAATAATTTTGAACCAGACATGGAGTATTTCAATTATATGCATTCATCCACCCAAACTACACTAGGGAATATTAACATCGATCTGGCTTCGGTAATTGAAAAGATTAACGGTTTAAAAGACGATTATTCCTCTGGACCAGATGGTATTCCTCCTATAGTCCTTAGAAAATGTGTCCAATATATAGCCCAGCCTCTAACTACTTTATTTCAGCTCTCTATCTCCAAGGGATCCTTCCCTAAACTATGGAAGGACTCCTTTATTATCCCCATTCACAAAAAAGGAAGTAAGAATGAGGTATCTAACTATAGACCGATTGCAAAACTCTCATGTATTCCTAAACTTTTCGAAAGTATCGTATACGACAATATGTATTCTAACTGTGTATCACTTTTCTCACCTAACCAGCACGGCTTTCTCAAGGGTAGATCTACCACGACGAACTTAACTACCTTTGCTTCATCAACTCTATGTGCCTTGGAAAGGGGTAAGGAGGTAGCTGTCGTAGTAACCGATTTTAGTAAGGCTTTTGAAAAAATCTCGCATAAAATTATTCTGTATAAGCTCAAAATTCTTGGATTTCAACCGAAACTCATACAATGGATGGAATCTTACTTGATCGACCGTAAATATAGAGTCTTATTTAGATCTTCTATATCAAATCCAATTCATGCTTCATCTGGCGTTCCACAGGGCAGCCATCTTGGACCCCTGATATTTATCTTATCAGTCAATGACGTTGATCATGTCATTAAAGAATCCAATATACTGGTATACGCTGATGACATGAAAATATCTAGACATATTTCATCTCCTGCTGACTCCATTCCTCTTCAGGGCGACCTAAACAGATTTTCAATTTGGTGTCACAAAAATTTCCTAGAACTTAATGTTAGTAAATGCCAAACGATTACGTATTCGCGGAAACGAGTACAAACCACCCCCAGAGATTACTACATTAACAACGAACGAGTTTGTCGAGTGAACTCAATTCGAGATCTTGGTATTATCTGTGATAGGGAACTTAATTTTCGTCCACACATCTGTGATAGAGAACTTAATTTTCGTCCACACAGCAAGTCAGGTATGGTCACCCTTTCATGCGGTACACATCCAAAGCATTGAAGCAGTCCAGCGCAGATTTCTTCGGTTTGCTCTAAGAGGACTGGGTTGGGCTGATATTTACAACTTACCGCCATATGAACACCGTCTAAAACTCATTAATTTGCAATCGTTAGCTAAACGCCGAAAAGTCGCAGATATAATTTTTGCATATGAATTAGTCAATGGTAATACTGACTGCCCTACCTAAATCGGTCTGAATATTAACATCCGCAACCTTAGATCAGTTCCGCTATTTCACCTCGTTCCACACCGTACCGACTATGGACAGAATGAACCCATAACTAGAATTCTACGTCTTTTGAACCAATATTCAGATTATTTTGATTTTAATCGCAGCAAGTCATCTCTCAAACATGCTATTTTTTGTGATTCTCAAAATAATTAAATGGGGAATATTAAAATATTAAAAATATTAAAAATTAACACAAACTTTCTACTTCTAATATTACCTTACCCTACCCCACCTATCCACAAAATGATTTAAATATAATCTATGTAATCTAAATTAATTGTATTTTTTGTATTGTATTTATTTCATAAATTAAGTAAAATATATAATTTATAGTTAAATTTAAGAATTAAATTATCATGATGTAACAATATGAATATTGTCAAACTTTAGTTTTTAACTTTAATATAAGTTATTTTTATTTAATATTTGTAATTATTTATGTTTTTAAAGTAAATTTTAATACTTTTGTTTTTATTAGTCATGTACTTATTGACGTAATAATTTAATAAATTATTAAGAGCCTTATTTTTAAGTATTATGTACCTTATCTTTAAGTATCATATGGCTTGTATTAAGCTTAAATTAAATAAATAAATAAATATGTATTAATGACCTCTTAATTAGCATTTTTAAAGCCAAATGTGAAAGAAAGCGAGTTATTGTCTATGTTGTCAGATATATTATCAAATAATAGATAAGTATTTAAAGAAGGATGATAATTATCTTCTGGCATCAGTGGACATACAATATATATTTGGGTAAATGACAAATTTTGTACATAAACTATACTTCTATCAAAGCCGAAGGTGGTATAAAAAAAAGAGAAGAAGAAGAACGAAAAACGCAGGGCGAAGTGAAGAAGAAGCAAAGACAAAGTAAAGAAAGAGTAAGCTAGTTGAGTGTTGGTGCTCTGTCTTTATTTATACGGCTTTGCTTCTGTATTATAGCAATAACAATTAAGGATTAAGAACTTTTACAAGAAAATTTATACAACATATGTTTTTTCATATGTATTTCCCCATTGATGATTGCGGAATCGAAGAGCTTTATGCTAAAAAAATGTTAAAAATAAATAAAGATTATAAAATTTACCTGGTTATCTGAAATAACAAGATAAGAGAGTGCTATGAATATCCAAAACATTATTGCATTTTCTTGTCTCAATCAAAGGTTACACATTTTTAACTCGTACTTCTGAAATATTGGTATACATTTTTTATAAGTCATTATATAATAATTATTGATTCAAAATACATCATTAGATTTACGAAATAAGGTAAAAGGAATATTATTATTAATGATTATTATAAGAATAATATATATATATATATATATTACATAGAGAAATTAATTACAATAAATTATTTCCGACAACATTAATAAGATTAATGCAAGAAATTGTATGAGCAACAAATTATTAAGTATATTTTAATACATTTTTGGGAATTTTATACATTGTTGGGAATTTTAAAATTCAAAATTAAATTGCAATTAAATTCAATGTAGAAATTTTAACAATTAGAAATCATTATTATTATATGAATTTGTTTTAGAAGACGCTAAAAAGATGTCCAGTAAGAAATCTGGAACTAATGCATATAATTTTAGGGGACTTGCTGTTATAATTTATTTGTTTATCTATATAATCAAATAATATTATTATAGCAAATAATATTTCTGGACATTAAGAAGAAAACAATTTGATATCTTCAACCACAATAAGTATAATCCTTTGAAAATATATCTGACAAAAATATGCACGCTACCAAAAATTGTATTAACGTCAATTATTAACAAATAAGTAATTTGTACATAACTTAAATTATTATTTTAAACAAAAACTATATAACTTGATGGATTATAAATAATATAACTACATATATTAATTATTTTAATTATTTTTAATTTATATAGAAAAGTTATCATTTGGAGTCCCCTTGTTAAAAAGCAAGTAAAGTGGCACCATTACTCCCAGCAGTGCAAAATTTTTAATATAAAATTTTTATTAAAATGGAAAATAATATAATAATTTGTATACTTACGCATTTATTAAATCCAACTCAAAATTTAAAAACATTTGTAAATTTTGTTTAATATTGTACTTTGTCTATATTCTAATATATACTAATATTTTATATATTTATCTTTAGTTTTTTATATTTTCTTATATTTATCTTTATAATTTTAATTTTAAATACACAATTATATACTTCAGATATATTCTTATCTCTCTTATCATTATCATTACGCAAAGTAATATCTTATAAAAAAAATTTATAATTAAATTTTAGTATTATTTTTACTACAGTATGTGAAAAATGCTAAATACTAATTTAATAGTAGATTATAAAATTACAGCTGTTTGTTTGCAATTAATTTAGTTTTTTATTTTTAAATTTCTAAATTAAATTATTATTTTTAAACCAATTATTATTATTTTGTTACCTAAATTCAAGGCTTGGTTTTTTTTTTAACTATTCAATACAAATTGAAATGTATATTTTTCACTATTAGATTTATTAAATTCTTATCATAGAACTTTCTTATCAATTTCAAATTCTAATGATATCATAAAGGAATACATATAGATTTAAAAAAATAATATGTATTAAAATTTATTTACCTTAAAAATTTAAAATTAAATATTTTTCGATTGATTATTTTTATTTATTATAAAAAGTATTAGAATTTTAAATTATTTTCTTGTTTGTCGCAGATTATTATATTAAAGAATTTCTAAAAATACATATTATGCATAGGATAAATAATATAATTAACTATTAACACAATTAGTATAGAAATATTAAAAAAAAACTTTTGTAACATATATTGTACATAAATTATGTTTTAATAAAAAAATAATAGTAAATTACTTTGTTTTTTTAACAATATGAATTATAATATAAGGAATCTATGAAAATATTAACTAATATCATAGTATGTAATATGTTGTTATTTTATTTATATATATGTACCAAATTTCATTTAAAAAACTATTTATGGCTACATAAAATAAACAGTTCTTTATAATTTAATAAATAAACAATAATGTTTACACATTTATTAATACATATAATGTATCTTTAATGAAATAACCGAAAATTTTACAGTAATATGTATAAAGCGAACATTTCTATTAAACGACTCAATCACAACTGAATAAGAATCAATAATTATTACACATAATAGATATAATAAGTCTTAAAGAAATTGTAGACAAACTAATGGTGTATTTCATTTACTAGTGAATTTTTTTTAACTACCAGTTAGAAATTAAATATTGAAATTTAATATATGTAGATTCATAATTTTATATACATAATTATGTATATATGAAATTTGTTTATTATGTCATATTGTACTAAGCTTTTTCACGATACCAAATTTATAGCTATTTATTATTGGTTTACAAGTTTTGCCCATTTATTAAATGTAACTTTTATTTGAACAAAATTCTATTATTTACTAATAAAAAAGTACTATATGTGTGTCATTTTTTGGTTGAAAAGCATTAAATCCTTAGATTTTCATAGACAAATTAAATAATCATGTTATTCAAAACATATTTTTTGTAATTTAATTAATATGCATAGAAAAGCATATACCCTAATAATATCATAAGAATACTTTTTTGACTATTAGAAAAATTCGGCGGATTCGGATTCATCTATATTCTTTATAAAAAAAATGCATTTTAATCGTATAACATATTAAATTATTTCTTAGCATAAAAAAAACTGCGCAGAAGAACTAATTCAGACAAATAAAAATCCACCATTGATATTCATTTAGGTCCAATGAAAATATAGAATCACAATTATTCTATTTCAATATATGTACCATCCATATAAAAAAGGATAATCATACTATCTTATTAATTATGAAAAACAGGAAGAGATTATATTAATATAACAATGTTGAAATTATTATTTAAGTGTAATGTGTAAAATTTATTTATAATTTCAATAGAAATATGTACTTGTATTTCTATTTATTATAAGAATAATATTTATATATAATATCAAAGAATTAGTATACTTAAGTATTATAATGTATACTTATGTATGTATATTATTTTTAATAGTTATAGATTTAGATTGCCTGCTTTTGAAATAAAGTGTAGTAAAGTAAATATTTAATTCTTATATAATTTAGTTAGAGGGTGGGATAAACTAAACTACTATTTATTGTCTCGAAATAATGTGGAAATTGCGGGGCATTTAAAGGTTAATCACTAATTATTGAAAATCAATAATTACATATTTTTGTCCGACGGGGTGGTAAATTAAAAAAAAAACTTATGTTTAAAAATTTTAAAAAGTGGCCGTTGAAATATTTTATAAAATTATTTTGTAATATTTTATTATTAAAAGGTTTATTATTTAAAGGTTAATTCGCATAGACTAAATTTAAACTACAAGTTAATATGAAAATATATAATACATAAATTAATATGGTAATCCTAATGCATAAGATTATACACGTACATAATTTCCTTCGACATATAGATGTATGTAATCTTTTGTTTATGAATATTGAATTTTGTACATAGAACTGAACCACTCGAACCACCCATACTAAAATGTTTTTGTTTTAACAAATGCAGGGTATGTCATTCAAATTTTGGCATTTAGAATTCAAAATCAATAAAAAAACATTTGCAGCGCTCAGAACTATCTAACACCTTTAGAGGTGAAACGTAAGCGATATAAAAATAATATTTCAAAACGATTTGTAAACTATGTTTTGTATGCAGCTTTATCATTTACGAATCAACAATGAATTATTTGGTTTTCAGGGTTTTCCCTAAAAGCAAAAAAAAAGATGTCTTAAGCAAAAAAGAGAGGAATTATTGCAATAGGGCGAACATCCGGATTGTCATTGTAAGGGTGCGTCTAAATTGGTTAAAAAGATTTTTGGTTTAAAAAAAGGTGAAATAAATTTGACCGTGGTGAATAAAATTTAATCGTGGTAAGTATTTTTAACGATTTTGCCGTCTAAATTGGTTAAAAATTTGACAGCTAAATTTAAATTTTTATTCAAAATGAATACAATTTGTAAAATATATTTCTCAATAATATTACCAATTTTATTGGAATATTTAAAAATAATTAATGGAGATTTAGATATTATAGTACAAAATTATAAAAAAAAACGGAGAAAGGTAAAAATTATATTGTACCATTATCATAAATTAAATAATTCAATATCTTGATATTGTTGAAACGCCATTTTTTATAATTTTATTATAATAATTGCAGCACAGCACATAAATATTACTAATATGTACCTGAACAAGTAACTTTTAAATTAAATATTTGTTTTTGTATAACTAATTCAAAATCAATTTTAGCCTACTCTTATACAAAAATCCTAAATTTTTTTGAGTGGCTACTTTGTAACATATTTTTTTTTTATTGGAATGAATAAAAAAAAAGAATATACAAGAGTTTTTCGCGAATAGTATTTTATTAGGTTAGATTGAAATTTAACTATTGTGTCGAAATTTCATGACGGTCTGGACCGTCATGAAATTTTGACGTAAAAGTTAAATTTTCGGCGCCTGTAAAAGGTGAATATTAATGTCAAAAATTCGAATTTCTATGTCAAAATTTCAAATTTTAACCAATTTTTAACCTTTTTGTAAAAGGGTAAAATTTTGTAAAAGGCAAAATTTATTAATACCATGTTTCCATGTGTAGACATTCATTGAGTTACCGTTAAGTTGAAGAAATTCGAATTTCAACCCGTCATTTCCATGCAAAAACTGTGTTGAGTTGAGTTGAACTGAGTCTAGCAACATCATACTACAACAAGTTATTTTTATTCTTTTTCAACTAAGGGTTGTATCGAAAAGTTCTCAAAATTGAAAAAAGCATTTTTTTTGCCCTTTTTTATGAGAAACGTCATCTAAAGGGCCTGGAACTTTTCATTGTAGTATGTAAATTTAATTACCCTATAAATTAGTTTTGTGAAATTATTGCTCATGTAAATTAATATGAATCAAAACGTATTAGGGCGCCAAAAAAATTTTAAAATTTTTTTCTAAAAATTCTAATTTTCCTATAAAAAAGTTAGCCAAATTAGATGGAACTTCATATTTCGTTTTTTGGCGAACCATTAGAAAAGTTTAAGATCGGACGAGATGTGGCCGAAAAAAACCATACAACTAAGAGTATGGTCCAAAGGATGAAAAAGAGAAATGCTGTGCAGACCTTAAGGAAGCAAAAAAACCCCAAAATAACCACCAAACTATCCAACAAGAACATTTGATTAGCAAAGGAACTGTATAATTTATTTTTTGAGAACTTTTCAGTACAACCCTTATTTAAAGAAAAAGAATAATATTTTTATAGTTTTTCAGAAAGTAGATAAAAGAATTTTTTTTTGGAAATTGTGGATAATATTCATCATATTCTACTGTTGTATTATTTGTGATAAAATTAATAATGAATATATTTCAGCAAAAATGATTCATAAAAGATTCTTTTACAATTTAAAAATGATTCGTTAAAAAAGATTCGTAATAAATTCACGAAAAATGAGTCATTTAATATTTCTATTTATCACGTACGCAACTGCGCGTTAAGAAAAGCGAACCGTAAACGAACCGATGGCGAAATCATTTCTTCATACAAGACTTCGCCGGCGAACCGCTTTGGCGATTTGGCGGTAAACTTAAATGTTGGAATAAGAAAATTAGAAAAAAACGAAGTGTTGCGTATGAATTAGTACGCCGCCTCGAATACATTTAAGCGGTTCACTGGCGAATCGCCAAGGCCGTTCTCTCTCAGTTGGGCAAGAAATTAATTCAGAAGTAATTCAGAATTAATTCAATTGATTCCAAATTAATTCCACTTTAGATTACCAAAAGGGAAAAAAGGGATAAGGAATTAATTTCTATCTGCATGACTTATCTTCGATTCTAAATCAAATACATTTTTTTTATTCCGAATCGTGCACATGAAATGTTAGAATGCAGAAAACAAGAAATGTATGCTGAATGAAAGATTTGAAATGCATTCTGAATTGATATTGAAATTTCTATGCAAAATTGTAAGATGTAGTAGTTGATAGTTCCAAATCACTTTAAGTGATTCCACTTCTGGGTATTTTTATCAGTGGCTTAGTATTCTGACAATGAAACTTTTGCTTTTAAATGAAAACCAAAGTATTTTTATTTACTTACAAAAATATAATTATTCATTACAAATAACTTACTTAAATTTGTAAAATATTTAAAAGCTTGCTGCCCATGTCCATTTTATTGCAAAAATATACAAAAATATTCCCTGCAATAATTTTGTCCATACATATTCTTTTCCAGGACAACCTGAAGAAATTATTTTTTTAATTAAAGATACCTGTAAAACACATTATTTTAATAAAATTTTTAATTAAAACTTTTTGGGTTTTAATTATTTAATAAATTAACTAAATTAATTAATTTACAGAAACTTACGGTTTAGTTAGTTAGTTAGTTATAGATGGCGATTGCAACCGCTTTGCCGTATGCCGTCGAACACCTTGATCTAACACCTTTAGAGGTGTTAGATCACCTAACACATTTTGAATACTACCTGATCCTTATACATCAACTACCAGTCCGATGCTTGAAGATTTATTTAGATGACTTCAGGAAATATCTTTGTCCTTTATGATTAAAAAATTAAACGTGTATCCGATTCAATGATTTTTATTAGAATGACAGAATGACAAATGACAATGAATATGAATATAAAATGACAAGTGTAAGATAACAAAATGTCTATTCTTAAATTACATCATTAGTGTTGCCATAAAATATTTATTTATTGCTGGACTTTTAACGAATGTTGCATTACATCCAACAACACAGCATCTTCCTTACATTCTATTGAATCCACTTAGTTCCCTTGACACACCTTAGTAGGTATAGGTACATTACCGGAATATTTGACAATTCATCTAATTCTTCGAAGTGATATTCCCCCAGAATACATTGGCTACTTCTACTAAGCCTAGGGCAGTAACACAACATTTCTCTGATATCCTCCACCTCCGCAATGTCTTGGCATCCTCTACATGTGTCTACAGCTGCTATACCTAATCTTTTTGACGTTTTTCCTAATAAACAGTGTCCCGTTACAATCCCTATCATAATACTAAGATTATTCCTGCTGGGTGTTAACAGCTTCCTTGTGTTATTTATATTTCTAGGAGGCCACAGACTTTTAGATACTCTGCAAGTCGTGGTCGTATTCCATGTCCTTTCTATCTGCCTTCGGGTTTCCTCATCTATACTATTCTTCAATACCTGTAATGGGGTATGGACAGATGTTACGTCTGATTCGACATCTGCTTCCGAACCAGCTTTCGCTAGACTATCGGCCTGTTCATTGCCTAGAATATCACAATGTCCCGGTACCCAACAAATTGTTACCTTGTTATACCTACCAAGTGCCTGCAGCATGTGATATATGCCACTATACATATACGAAAATATTCGTCATATGTTTATGTTTTAATGTAAACAAAAGTGTAGGTCCAACGGGCATCGACTTTCACTTTGTTTGTTTACAAAATATCACCAAATATGTTTATGTTTTGTGTGGTATACATGTTAATACCACATGTATTCCAATGCATTTATATGTATGCATACAGAGAACATTATTGCAATCATGTAAATATATATATATATGTATATATATATATTTATATGTGCAATACTTTAAATAATATTTGAAACTAATAATAATTATAAAGAAATTTAAGGATTGCTGGCGTTAGCAAATATTATCAATAATTAGAAATAAGTAACGAATAAATAATAAGAATGTAACGAATAGATTTAGGGTATAAAAAGAATATAAAATTAAATAAAGATTCACTTTTTAACTAGAAAGTCAAATCGATTGTTTTATTTTAAATAGGCTACTCGCCACCATTATAATAAAATAATATACTTCCAATCCAACTAAACTAGGCTCTTTAGCTAATTTAGTTTAACTCAGGCTCTTTAGCTAAGGTTATTGGATTGGACTTACATATATAATATTCTAACACTAAATCGGGGATACCCTCATATAGGTATCCAAGGGGATTAGTTAAAATAAGATTGGACAGATTGGGCCAGATATTACATGGCGATCCTGCCAGGAGGCGATTTGAAAAGAGCACTAGAAGAAGATAAGAAGGCTGGTCCAAGACCAATCAGTTTGGAGGAATACAGAAGAAAACATCGCAACAACAACAACAACGTCGTAGAAGCAGTACCAATTCCCATAAAAATCAAGAAACGAGGAGGAAAGGCAGCAAAAGCCAGGAAGGAGATTGGCGAACTGAAGAGACTGCAAAGATTAGCTGTAAAACCGGAGGAGAAAGAGAGATTTAAGGCGCTGGCCAAGGAGAAGCAGGCAGCAGAAAAAGAAAGGAAGAAAAACAACACCAACAAGTTGGACGAATTGTTTCAACGTTGTTTTGACTGTTTCCCTACAGAAATTTAAATAAATAAATATAAATAAATAGATAAATTAATATAAATATATATATATAGTTTTCAAAAAAAAAAAATGTAATTTTAAAAGAAAATAATAAATATGAAATAAATATCCTATGTATATGTAATTTTAAAGAAAATAATAAATATGAACTAAATATAAAAAAAAAAACAAAGTATATAGACAATATTTAGGTAATATATATATGTATATCTATAAGAAAACAAATAATAATACGTATATACAATATATAATTTGAATTACTTTTATAAATAAATATGCAATATGACAAATGAAGGGTCAATTGCACTTGAAAAATAAAAATAACTAAAAAAAAAAAAAAATAAAAATAAAACGAAAATATCAAATTCCAAATACTTTAATATATACATGACACATGTTATATGGAAAATTTTCATTATTAGTAATGAACATAATATATAGAATAATTTAGAAATAATTTTTTTTGAAAACCCGAATTACCATAACCCAAAATAAACCATAACCCAAAAGTAAATAAATTGCTTTATACATATATCTGTATATGTATCGTAAATGATTCTAGTTTTTCTTGAAAATTCTTTTCGATAGCGTAACATTACGTAAATTTAAATATTATATGTAAATTTAAATATTTCTTTGCATTGTGTTGATAATAATATTTTTTAACATGGGTAATTCTTCCACCAAAGAGGAAGAAATCTTTGTTAATAACAATGCTGGTGTATCCACCAACAGTGTTGATAATAGTAAAAGAAGCTATTCGGACATTCAATTAATAATTATTATCTTAGCACTGGTTATCGTGATTTATTTCGTATTGTATAAAGCAAAGAAATATTTAGATAATAACATTAAACGGCAAGTAACACTTGCCACAGTATAATTTAAATATTGTAGATAAATATTTTGAAAAAAAAAAAAAATTTCTTATAAACTATTAACGAATTTATTTTGATTATTGAAAATGGCAGGCCATAAAACTAAGAATATTAACGGAAAATTACATAACCCAATAACGGCAAATATTAGCGTAAATTTTATACATAATAAATTTGTAGCCGTGTCAAACGCGATCTTAACAGAAGAAGTTCTGGAAATATTCAAAGCAATTGACAAATTATAATTGCGTAATTTAATTTTTATACATTCATGCAAAAATATTTATTAATGAAGATTTTAATCATTCAATCTTTTAATCATTCGAATTGGTAGTAATTTTGTTCATTTAAATTGGGTCACATAGTAAGTTCGAAGTAAAACTTCTTCTATGTACCACGTAGTCGGAATTTTTCAAGTCACCGATTAAATACTAAATTTATGAGTAAAATAGTAGCTAAATGTAGAACATAATATTTTAGTAGTAAAAATAGATAGTTTTAAAAAAAAAATACATTAGGTTTGGGTACCGACTAAGTTTTTCTATATGATTAGTGTAGGCACATAATAGATACAAATATATATATATAGCGACCGCCTGAGGGTAGTCTATATAAATATATATATAAAATCGTTCCACTTTCGTTCCACTTTACATCACAAGAATTTATATTTATAGAATTTATATATGAAACACCGAAGGGTATTCTATATATATATAAATTTTTCGGAAGTTTGTACTTTAGATTTTTTTTTTTGAAAAATATTTTTTATTAGGATATTATAGTATAAATAGAGTATGTTAGTATAAAAATAACAGTATATGAATAGGAGAGTTTTTAGTAAATATAATTAAATAGAGGGATTTTTTTTTATATATAAATAACTTTGTTTTAATAATTTTATTTTATTTTTTATTTTTTTATTATTTATTTATTTATTTCAATTCCAATTCATACATTATTTAGATAATATCAAATAAAAATTTTAAATTAAATAATAAGCAATAAGTTAATTAGTATCATCATATTACAATCCAAAAGAATAAAGTGCTTTTCTTAGTATTTAATTCATTCTTATTGAATAATAGCAAATAGGAAAGAAAATGGTAACATTCTGTTTTCTACGAAAAGTGTTGAATGACCAATAAGTTGAATTAACTATAATTATTAATATTTTTTTTATTTTTGTGGGGTACAAAATAAAAAATTGCTAGATAAATTTTTAAGTTTTAGAGTAAAGTTTAAAAAAAATCAAAAATGTTGTCAAGTGCCTACCAATAATTTATAAAAGTAATAAAAAAACACCAGTAATTTAGATCAATCAAGAACATGATTAATTTGGTCATGATCAAATGAAAATAAAAATTCTTTGACCTTAATTAAGAAAATTTTTAAAGTACTCAATGATCGGATGTTGCTTGGCAATTTGTTAAATATTCTTGGAGCAGTGAAAGAGTAAAAATTTTTGAAGTTGGTTTTGTAATGTCTTGGTTCTGTTGTTAAACCACTTAAATTAACTCTTAAATTATATGCTTCTGTGAATCTAACATATAGAAATGTTTTTTTTTTGAAAAATATTTTTAGAATTTTTTGATAATATAAATGCTTAATTGGAAGTACATTTAAAAATCTAAATAAATTCAAACTGTTTTCAAATCTACCACTATGACAAATTATCCTAATAATTTTCTTTTGTACAATCAGTAAAGGATAAATTTTATTTATATATGTTCCGCCCCAACAAGCTATACCAATACCATATTGAATTTTTGAATGAAACAAACCATAATAAATCATCAACAAAACTTTTGATGAGCATACTCGACGAAGATGAAAAAAGTTTCTAACACAAGAAAGCAAATATTTTTTAATATAGAGATAATGATCAAGCCAGCTTAAATTTTTATCAAAAACTACACCTAAGTATTTAAATGACTCTACATTTTCTATTTTGAAACAATGCGAAGAACAATTAACATTACTTTTAAATGTAATACCAGTATTAGTGGAGGTGTGTGCAGGACACGTCTTTCTAATAAGTTTAAATTACATAAATGAAAATAACATTTATCTTAACTCAAAAATAAGAATTAAAAAATCGAAGATTTAAATTGAAAGTTAAAAATAAAATGAACGTAAATTAAATTATAAATTAAACATTAAAAGAAATAATTCAACGTTAAATAAATAAATAATAGTAATAAATAAAAAGTTTATTAAAATATTAAAAATAGTGTTTTATTTGGAAAATAATGAAGAAAAACAATTATAAAAGGTAACTTTTATAACATTGGCGCTGCGGACAGTGTAGGAACTACGTTTCCTATCCAAAAAGACTTGTGTGCGGTAAAACGGTTCTAAATTTAAAAAAAATTCTAAAAAATT
The DNA here is from genome assembly GCA_949752835.1 of Empis stercorea. Classification (NCBI taxonomy): domain Eukaryota; kingdom Metazoa; phylum Arthropoda; class Insecta; order Diptera; family Empididae; genus Empis; species Empis stercorea. The sequence goes on from OX457089.1 coordinate 18,295,326, forward strand.
TTTGTACAAATTTTACGAAAATTACAACTCAAAAAACATACATTTTAACAAAAAAGTGAAAAAAAAATAGCAGAACAACGAAGTACAAATAACAGTAGCAGATCAACAAATAAGGCAGTGAAAAAACAATAACAAAAAAATCAACGTAAGAAAGCAGTATATCAACGAAAAGGAAATAATTACAAAAAAAATCAACATAAGAAGCAGATCAACAAATTTATTATGTAAGTCAAAATCTAAAATAACATTAAGGAAAGTTATTATATTTAATAATAAAAAAAATGGAATTTTGTTTAAATAAATCATAAAAAAAATTTTTCAATTTAAATTTCTAAAATTCAAATTGATTGTTAAATTATCTTTAATAAAATCAAAATCAAAAATTTAATAAAAATTAAGTTAAAGTAAAATCATTTAAAAAATCAAATTCAAATTAAACGTTAATGAAAAAAAAATTTTTTCTTTTTCTCAAAATTTATTCAAAAAAAAGGTCATAAAAAAAAATCAAATTCCTATATACATATATAAATATAAAAAAAAAAATCATAATTTTCTTTTAAAGTAAAATCCAACAAAACTTATATACAAAGTTTTATGGATAAATATAAATTGTATATAAACTTTTTTTAAACAAATTTCCTAACCTTTCCCAATAGTTACCCTAATTTTTTAGATACAAATATAATAAATATTATAAATAAATGCATATCAACAAAGCACACATTAATACATATGGTGCAATTATATAAGTTTTTTTTTACTATAAGTCGACCATATATACATATGTATATACATATTTCTTTTTTGGTGCATTATAATAATTGTGCGTTTTCAGCAATTATAATAATTGTGCGTTTTTTTTTTTTCTCTGTTGCCTAAGTGTTTTTTAGCGTTTGAAATTTTATACTTGGTAGTGTATAAAAAATATATAAGGTAATAAAAACAATTAAAGGCATTATGTGTTGAATTTAATTACAAAAATACTAGGGTTCGTTGATTTTATACTAAAACGGTGTAAAGAAAATACAAATGCACAGTTTGTATTAAGTTAACTCAGGGCTGTATAAAATCAAGTAACCTGGTATAAAGTTTTTTTTTCTATGAAATAATAAAAAATTGGGATACAAATTTTCTTTGTTACCCAATATTTTTCTTTTCACCCTATATAACTTTAAAATTTTTTTTTGTCATCTTATGACAAAATAATATATATACATACATACTTATAATTAAAATTTAGCGAATTTTCTTTGTTGAAAATATATAATTTCGTAATTTTTTGTTTTTAAAATTTAATATGAAGGTAATTAACCGCAATTTCAATTTACCATTGCAAAACAAAGTCAACCAAAATACTTTTTTTTTCAATTAAACTTACTTAACAAAATATTTTATAATCATTGCATACCTTTAGGAGATAAATAAAACATTTTTGGGTTTTTTAAAAAAAAAAGTGAACTTTTAGAAGTACCTATAATAATAAAATTTAAAAAAAAAAAATTATATATTCATCGTCTTAATTTGGATTGGTCTTTATAATAAAATTTAAGAAAAAAAATATGTATTAATAAAATTTTATAACTATATTAAATTGGATTTCTGTCTTTTTTTTTCGACCCCTAAAATATAATTATACTAAATTTACATTTTATATCAAAATTTCATTAATTTTTTTTGTTCGTAATGACGAAAATTATATATACATATATATAAAGGGATATAAATATATATTTTCAAAATACGTTTGATCATTTTTATATAAAATATTGTTGTCAACTTAATTGATATTAATATTAATATGATAAATGACGTACGTAAGTTTCATTAGAACAAAGCGCGTTTTTTTTGTAAAAGCATTCATATTATGAAAATTTTTCAACAATTTTTTTTTGGAATTAAATAAAAATTTTATTGCATAATTTTAGGAGTTAGGGAATTTATATTTTTTTTATGTCGAAAAAATTTTTTTATTGCATATATTCAGGAATAAAAATAAAATAAATAAAAATGAGTATTTTATTTGAAATAATTTTATTAAATTGGAATAATTTTCGTTAAATAAGATAAAATTTAAATTAAAAATAATTTTTAGGAAAAATACAAACACAATTTTTCGAGCTTAAAATTTTTTTTTCAGAATAAAAAATTCGACCTCTAAAAAATAAGTATACAAATTTTTTTTCACTTTTTACTGAAATTTAATAAAATTATGACCCCTAAATCATAATATAAAAAAAGGGCGTATTTACATTGTTGTTGTTGTAATTTTTTTTAATAAGGAAACTAATGTCGCAAAAATCAAAAACCCCAACTTTAGCGCAATCTATTTTAAAATTTTCGAAACGAATTTCTACTTTTTCATTTTTAAATTCAAGTCCAGAATTTGAAGATTCGGACGAAAAAACTAAAACAAACATCGAAAATATAGAAGAACCAAATTTAGAAGTATTAAATAAAAACAATTTTTCTGATTTTTTACACCAAGTGCAGGAAGACAGAGTGTCGGAAAACAGGAAAAGCTTTAGAACATTAAGATCCGGGGTAAAATATAATAGAATTGGTCCAATAAGAAGACCTAAAAAAGCAAGGAAAAATACAGTGATTATTACTATACGAGTTAACGAGGGATGAGCAAAAAGGCATACTTTTACGGATTTTAATTACCAGTAAATTAACAGGTGCGGCCAACGCTCTCTTTAGATATGCCAACGTCGAAAATTTTACACAATACAAGGATATTTTAAGAAACCGTTTCATAGAAAGTAAAGATATGGCTACTTTAGCCTCGGAAATTATGGGAATGTACCAATATGAAACGGAAACTGTAGAACTTTTTGGAGAACGAATATCCGAAAAATTGGCCGCGTATCGGAACAGGGTAAATGAGAGATATAACAACGAGGGACGAGCATTGATAAACGAGATGGAGATCACAGCAAAGAGAGTGTTTTTGGGAGGACTGCGATCAGCAGAGTTAAAACAATATCTATTATTTAAAAATCCGGAAAATTTACGAGTCTCTATAGGAGCAGCTCGACAATATCTGAATGAAACTCGAAATTTAGGCGGCATTGGAAGTTCTAATACATCAAGCAACAATCAAGCAGTCGTAGGGGATCAAATTCTGACATTAATTACGACATTGATGAAAAAATTAAACGAAAATGGGCTACAAGCGGAACAACCCAACAACAACAAATTTGGTAATGGGAATAATCAGAGAAGTTTTAACAATAATAATAATTTTAGGAACAACCAACAGCATAATAATAACGTGCGCAATAATTTCAACGCTGGTAGTAGAAATCTAAATAATAACAACAACAACAATTTTAGTAATAATGATAAACAATTTTCTAATAATAATAATAATAATAATTTTAATAACAATAAGACCCCGTTCAATTATTACAATAAGACCCCTAATAGATTGAACAATAATAATGGTAGTATGTTTAACGGAAATAACTATCAATCCAATTATAATAGTAATAATAATAATCATAATAATATTAGGAATACAAATATTGCTAACAGAGGACCAAATTCAAATCCTCTTATAAAATGTTTCAAATGTGGTAAACCAGGCCACATAAGTAGAGATTGCAGGATGCAATTTCGCTCACATAATGAAATAAAACGTTGTAACAACTGCGGAATTAACGGACACGAATCCGCTAATTGTTTAAAACCACGTGTAGGGAATAACGGCGCAAGCCCACAAAGAGTTTTAACAGTAACCAACATGGAAACCACTTGCGAATGGTGTGCAAGGGAAGGGCACAAAATGTTAAATTGTGAAGCACGTCAATCATATGAATCTCGAATGGCGTTAGTCTCGGGAAACGAGAGTGGAGTGAACTAAAAAAGCCCAGCTCATTCCATACGAAGGGCACAACAACCACCTTACAGGAGCCTATAGTTCAATTGGCTTTAGATATAGCCAAAACAGACAAAGTAAAGTTATTAGTAGACACAGGAGCTCAGGTTAGTTTAATAAAAAATTCAACATTGAAAAAAGGAACACAAATATGTACAGATAATAAGGTACAAATAAGTTCAATAACTCATGTGAGCTCCACTTTAGGTTCCTGTGAGGGTAAATTTTTATTAGGGCAAAATTTTAAATGCGATTTCCAAGTTACAGATAATGATATTAAGTTACCAGTTGATGGTATTTTAGGGAACAATTGTTTGTCCCCTAATTGTAATATTTTAGGACCCCAAAAACAATTACAATTCCCAAAAACAAAAACAAATAATTCGGAATTTTATATTCCATTTTCACAAAAACAAAATGAAAAAATAAATATGCATTGTATTAAAGATTCAAATCAATTAAACGCGGTAAAGATACAACAATTACGAGAAATTTATGATAACGTACAGGAGAGTTTTAAGGAAAATAATGGTTATGGAAGTAATAGAAAATAAAGAGGAAGTTATTGAAGAAACTAAGGAGGTATTAAGTGAAAATAGTAGTAAATTAAAGGAGGAGGATATTATTGTAGTGAATGCGGAAGTTATGAAAGTAAATGATGCAGTTAGTAATGAGGAATATAATAATAATTATGACGTAGAAGGAGAGGAAGTAGTAAATGATGAGGTTAGTAATGAGGAATATAATAATAATTATGACGTAGAAGGAGAGGAAGTTATGACATAGAAAATAAAAATTTGGAGAATATTGAAAGTATCAATGAAGAAGTAATGAATAATGATGTAATAATTGGTTTAAATAATAATGTAATAGCAGACGAAATTAAAGTGTATAAAATGCAATGGAAAATAAAAATAAAGAAGTATCTGAATCTAATAATGTTAAATAAAATTAAGGCAACTTTTATAATAATATAAATAAAGGCAACTTCTATAATAATATAAAATTATTAATTGAAAGATCCAGCGAATAATAATAATAATAATTATAGAAATAATGGTAATAATTCAAATTATAATAAAAATAATAACAATAATCGAAATTATAATAATAACAATAATAATCGAAACTATAATAACAATAATAATAATAACAATAATAATCGAAACTATAACAACAATAATAATAATAATTCAAATAATAACGGCAGTAGAAATTATACAGGCAATAGACGTCAAAATGGAAATGGAAATGGCAATTATAACAACAGAACAGCCAACGAAAATGTACCGAATCCAAGAATTCTCGCAATTACCGAAAAGGGAAACGAGCAACCCACCGAGGGGGCAGCCAACCAATTGGGAGGGGATTACACAAATTAGGCGATGACGTTATTTTCACACTACATATTTCAAATGGACTATATATAGACATTGAAATAAATAACAAAAACGCGACATTTTTAATAGACACGGGTGCATCCATCTGTACCATTAAAAAAAATATTTTAGCAGACAATAGAATAGATATAAATAATAAAACAACTATTCATGGGATTTCGGGACATCTCGAAACATTAGGGACTTGTGTTAATAGATTAATTTTTCAATCAATAAACATTGATTACAATTTTCATATTGTTAAAAATAATTTTCCCGTACCAGTAGATGGTATTTTGGGAGCAAATTTTCTTAAAGATTTTCAAGCCAAAATAAAGTTGGAAAAATTTATTCTTGAGCTTAATATAGATGATGAAAAAATCATTTTACCAATAATAAGTAAAGAAAATTTCAATACCATAATGGTAAAACCACGTTGTGAAGCTACCTATTGGATAGACACAAAATTAACAGGTGAACGCATATTTCATCAATCAGAATTATGCGAAGGGGTTTTCATGGCTGGATCGATATCCCAAACCATAAAGGGTAAAATACCAATCAAAATATTAAACACAAGAGATAGTGACGTAAAATTAAACTGGATTGAACCAGAATCTTTTAGTCTAAACGACCATTATATATTAAATTACGAACTATCAGAAGAAAAACCACAAACACGTGCAGAAAAACTGTTAAAAGACATTAATTATGACACCTTAAACGCAGAAGAAATAAATTGTGTAAAACAGATTTGTACCAAATTTAACGACATTTTTCATTTAAATGGAGACAAATTAACAATCACAAATGTTGATAAAGTTAAAATTCAATTAAAAGAAGGAACAACACCTAAATATACAAAACCATACAGAGTACCACACTCTCAGAAAAAGGATATTCAGGAAGAAATACGGAAAATGGTGGAAAATAAGATAGCAGAACCATCAAAATCAGCATGGAATTCACCAGTATTGATAGTACCAAAGAAAAAGGATCCAATAACAGGATTACAAAAATTTAGGATGGTAATCGATTATAGAAAAGTTAATGACGTTATTGAGGATGATAAATTTCCACTACCAAATATTACTGATATATATGATATGGTAGGAGGTGCGAAATACTTTTCATGCATAGATCTTAGTCAGGGTTATTATCAAATGGAGTTAGATAAAGAAAGTAGACCATGTACTGCGTTTTCCACTGAAAATGGACATTACCAATTGACACGATTACCAATGGGTTTGAAAATTTCACCCAGTGCGTTTTCAAGAATGATGTCGATAGTAATGTCAGGGTTAACATATTCTAGATGTTTTGTATATTTGGATGATTTGATAATTTTCGGGAATAGTTTAGAATCCCATAACAGAAATTTGATCGAAGTTTTTCAAAGGCTCAGAGACGTAAATTTAAAAATTCATCCTGGAAAATGTAGTTTTCTAAGGAAGGAGGTTTTATATTTAGGTCATATAATTTCGGAGAAAGGCATTTGGCCGGATCCATCAAAATCTGACGCGATTAGAAAATTTCCACAACCAGAAAATGCGGACGAAGTACGGAGATTCGTTGCATTTGCAAACTATTACAGAAAATTTATACCAAATTTTGCATCAATAACAATTCCACTAAATAAACTACTGAAAAAAGACGTTAAATTTAACTTTACAAAAGATTGTGTCGAAGCTTTCGAAGCAATCAAGGAATTTTTGATAAGTCCAAAAATTTTACAATTCCCAAATTTTGAAGGCGAATTTATATTGAGAACAGACGCTTCAGGTTTTGCTCTAGGAGCAGTACTTTCAATAATAATGACGATAGACCTATAGCATATGCAAGTAAGACATTAAATAGTGCTGAGAAAAATTATAGCACTATAGAAAAAGAACTGCTAGCTATAGTATGGGCTATTAAACATTATAGACCATATTTATTTGGAAGACGGTTCAAAATTTTGACAGATCATAGACCTTTAGTTTATTTGTTTTCACTCAAAGAACCATCATCGAGATTAACAAAATTTAGACTTTTGTTAGAAGAATATAATTTCTATGTAGAATATTCGCCGGTAAAGAGAATTGTACCGCAGATGCTTTAAGTAGAATACAAATATCATCTGAGGATTTAAAAATTCTAATAATGACCAGATCAAAAACCAAAGAGGCTGAAGACAATGAAAAAACGGATGAGCAAATTATAGATGAGTTATTACAACCACCATCAACAGGTTTAAAATTAGTCGAATTAAAAATAGTAGATAGTTTCGAAGAGGAGATAGAAAAATTAAAAAATCAACAAGAAATAATTTTGGGTCCAAATAAAATATTAGCATACATACCGAAGAAGAATTGTTTATTAATGGTTAAACCAAAAGATAGCACAGAAAATCAGAACACAACATTCGGCAGATTGCTGTGGAAAGATGTGCAGAAAATTATTGGTCCATTAAAAATAGGAGATTTATATATCTCGAAAACTGAATTATTAAAATTGAATGACGGCCGTCGACAAAACAATTTAAATAATATGAAAAAGAAATTGAACAAAATTTTTAAAAATATGAATATTAAAGTGCACATTATGAAGGATTTGATAAGGATAACTGACCCAGGTATGAAGAAACTACTATTAAACGATTATCATATATTACCAACAAGTGGACTTGCAGGTATTAACCGTATGATTAAAAATATTAAAATACTCTTGGACGGGAATGCAAGAGGATATAGCAACTTTTGTTAAGCATTGTGAAACATGTCAACGAAACAAACACATAAACGTGAAAAAACAACCAATGGTCATAACATCAACCAGCGAGACAAGCTTTGAGAAAATATTTGTAGATCTCGTAGGACCTTTATATGACACAGAAGAAGGGTATAAATATATACTTACCATACAAGACGAATTGACTAAGTTTATAGAAAATGTTCCATTGAAGAACAAAGAAGCAAATTCCGTAGCTGAAGGATTGGTAGAAAATTTCATTTTAAAATATGGAGTACCAAACAAGATAGTTCGGATCAAGGAACAGAATTTATGAGTCAAGTATTTAAAGAAATGTGTAAGATGCTGAAAATAGACCAAATATTTTCTACTGCATATCATCATGAAAGCATAGGAGCATTGGAAAATTCGCAATAGGTGTTAGGAGCGTATTTAAGAACATATATTACTGAAAATCATTCAGATTGTCATAAATGGTTGCCATATTATACATTTTGCTATAACACAGCAGTACACTCTGAAACAAACTACTAGGTAAAAAGAAATTAGAGAGAAAAAATAGATTTGATAAAGATTATAGAGTAAAGGATAGTATATACGAAGCAGGGAGTCTAGTGTTATTAAGAAACGAAAATAGGAAGAAGTTGGATCCAATATATATTGGTCCATATGAAGTAGTAGGAAATAAAGGTGTAAACTGCGAGATAAAGACAGATAGAAAGAAAGTAGTAGTACATAAGAATAGGTTAAAACCATATTACACATATCTAATGATAATAACGGCGAGTTAGTTTATAGATTTTAAAATTTTTTCTTTTAAAATTTAGGGGGAAGGGGACGCCTGGAAACCCATAGATAGTAAGTAAATAGAGTATATATAAGAGTATATATATGTATAAGATTTAGAGTATAGATATAGGCATAGAAATTAGGTTATTAATCATATTAATAAAATTATGAAACATTAGTAGTTAGTTTGAAAAATTATCAAACATTCGAAGGAATTATGTATTGAATGTTGAAAAATTTTTAAAATTATAGTCAGTCAACATAATACAAGATTGAGCAACGAATTATTTTAAAGAAAGTAATTTAATTTAGGAGAGGTTGGTTTATACCGGTTTTTCATAAATTAATGATGAAAAATAAATAAATTAACGATTTAACAATAGTAAACAAAAAAAAAAAAAAAAAATTTAAGTAGAAATGAGATGTTATTAAAATAAAATAAATAAAAGAAGAATATTAATAAATAGAAATAGAAATGTTAAATCTACTAAAATATTAAATTACAAAAAAAAAAAAAAAAAACATTTTTAGAAATAAATAAGTAAATAAGAATATCAGTTTTATAAAGAAAGTTAAAACAAGAATGTAATTGAAAAAAAAAACAAATATAAATCTAAAATATTTTGGAAAATATCTGTTAACGCTAGAAAGAAGGAATTTACTTAAAGATAAGATTCCTCCTTTTCCGCCAGGAGGGGTGGTGTGATATATGCCACTAAACATATACGAAAATATTCGTCATATGTTTATGTTTTAATGTAAACAAAAGTGTAGGTCCAACGGGTATCGACTTTCACTTTGTTTGTTTACAAAATATCACCAAATATGTTTATGTTTTGTGTGGTATACATATTAATAACACATGTATTCCAATGCATTTATATGTATGCATACAGAGAACATTATTGCAATCATGTAAATATATATATGTATATATATATATATATTTATATGTGCAATACTTTAAATAATATTTGAAACTAACTATAATTATAAAGAAATTTAAGGATTGCTGGCGTTAGCAAATATTATCAATAATTAGAAATAAGTAACGAATAAATAATAAGAATGTAACGAATAGATTTAGGGTATAAAAAGAATATAAAATTAAATAAAGATTCACTTTTTAACTTGAAAGTCAAATCGATTGTTTTATTTTAAATAGGCTACTCGCCACCATTATAATAAAATAATATACTTCCAATCCAACTAAACTAGGCTCTTTAGCTAATTTAGTTTAACTCAGGCTCTTTAGCTAAGGTTATTGGATTGGACTTACATATATAATATTCTTACACTAAATCGGGGATACCCTCATATAGGTATCCAAGGGGATTAGTTAAAATAAGATTGGACAGATTGGGCCAGATATTACAAGCACTTCTCGGCATTTCCTTATCACGCTAGATTTAATTATATTCGAGTCTAGCGCCAATATGGCTGCCTGACTGTCCACGTACATAGTTATATCATCATGACATATAACTTTATCCCCAGCCAGCTCAGCTGCATATGAAATTGCTAGAACCTCTGCCTGGAAAACACTGCTGTCATTGGGCAGCCTCACTGAAACCTCAATATTCAGTTTATCTGAATATATTCCCGCACCAGTTCTATCGGACGTTTTTGATCTGTCAGTATAGATTGCTATACCCTTATCTTGAGATACCTTACCACTTGCCCATTCCTCCCTTGTTGGGAATGCAGTGCTATAATTCTTTTTAAAGTCCCTTTTAGGTACCAGGTAGTCTGATCGCACTTCCCTGCCATCTAGATTGAATTCCTTAAGTATTCTACTGTGTGTGTAGTCCCTATACATGAGAGCGCCCGACTCCTTGAGTCTTAGTGCCCCTTTTACCGCTATATTTCGGATCAGTTCCTCTCCAGTATAATTTCCATTGCAAGAGTTGGTGTTGTTCGGAGGGCACCAGCGATGCCGATGCAGGCCAACCTTTGAACCTTCTCTATCCTTCTTTGTGTCATCTTTTTCTTAACAGCTGGCCTAACTAATGATCCATATGTAAGAACAGGTCTTACTATACTAGTGAAGAGCCAGTGTGCTATTTCCGGTTTTATTCCCCATCTTTTACCGAACAATCTTTTGCACGCAAATAACGCATTTGTGGCTTTCTTAGCTCTTTCCTCTATATACTTATTCCAGTTAAGTTTTGAATCCAGTACAATACCTAAATATTTTGCACTGCTTGAAAGTGGCAACTCCACTCTATTCAGTCTTGCTAATTTAAAATTTGGTTTTTTCCTCCTTTTAGTAAATAGAACTAATTCCGTCTTTGCCGGATTAACTGATAGTCCGGAGCTATCAGCCCATTTAGTAAAAATGTTAAGGCTTCTTTCCATCAACATACTCATGGTATCCCCATATTTTCCTGTAACTAGTATTACTAGATCGTCTGCGTATTCGCTGACGTCAAATCCTTGTTGTTCTAATTCTTTTAGAATTCCGTTCATTACTAGAAGCCATATGAGCGGAGATAATACCCCTCCCTGGGGCGTTCCTCTGTCGACCTTCATTTTGCTTTCACCTGCTCCTCATTTTGACGTTACTATCCTTGTCTTAAGCATTTGGCTTATCCAATTTTCAATGCTTCTGTCAACCCCCGCAGCTGTTAGTGCAGCCACGATTGCCGCTGTATTAACGTTATTAAACGCCCCTTCTATGTACAAGAAAGCCGCTAACGTATATTCCTTATGTTGCATTGATGCTTCAATCTGAGAGACGGTCCTGTGTAGTGCCGTTTCTACTGATTTCCCTTTTGGATACGCATGTTGAACTGATGACAAAGTGTCATGATATCTGCAAATATTGTCATGATATCTGATGATCATTACAACTGTCTGTTATGTGCACCTCTATCAACCTCCTCATCACCTTCAGCATAAAAGATGACAGACTAATTGGTCTCTAATCCTTTGCTGTTGTGTGACTACTTTTCCCTGGTTTTGGTATGAATATTACTCTTACCTCTCTCCATTTGCACCCCATGAATAGACAATTTCTGAAGATCACTGTTAGCCATCTATTTAGTGATCCTGGTGCCCTGTGTAGCATGATAGGTCTAATGCCATCCGGATCTGGTGATTTATATGCTGCGAATGATCTGATCGCCCATTTCACCTTTTCCTCCGTAACAATTTCTTTGGCCATTCTCCAAAGATCTTGTGTCCCTCTTCTCGCTTTCTATTTGGGCACAACTTCCACCGGCTGTGACCCAAGAAAGTGTGTTTCCATGAGTAGATCTAAAATTTCCTGACATGTTTCTGCCCATTCTCCATCATTATGTTGTATATAATTTGGAACTGATGGTTCCTTTGCTAATACCTTCCTTAGTCTGGCTGTTTCATCCGTGCTATCAAGCCCTTCACAGAACTCTTTCCACGATTGTCTTTTAGCCCTCCTTATAATGTATTTAAACTCTTTGAGTCCTTATAGTTGTCCCATTCCTCCGGTCTATTAATCCGTTTTGCCTTATTATGTAGTGTTCTCACTTTCCTTTTACACTCTTCCACTTCGTTACCCCACCACGGTGGTTTTTTACTGTTTGACGTGCGACTTTCAGGACAGCAGATATTGAATGTTTCAACCATTGTTGTTTTTGTTGTCTTTCAGGACAGCAGATATTGAATGTTTCAACCATTGTTGTCAGGGAAAATATCTTCATTTGTTTATAATTTTTTATAAAAAAATTGGTTAATAAAGAAAAGGCAACTCAGTCAAAAAATGTTTGACCGGAATGCCTTTTTTTTTACTGAATTTCCTTTTTGAAAAGGCATTTCAGTCATAAAATTTGTATGAAATTATTTTTGACTGAAATGCCTTTTTGTTTTTGACTGAAATGTTTTTGACTGGTTTTGCCAGCCCCTCCTTTAACGATGCCGTATATTTTTCCCAATTTGTTTTACGAGGGTTTTTAAATGTAACCCTTTCTTCCCTTACTGAATTAATTTGAAACAATATCCAGCTATGGTCAGAGAGTGAGCCTATGCTCGATACTCTCCAGTCATTAAACGTTAATGATCTAGAGTTAGTGGCTATAGTTAGGTCTAGGACCTCCTTCCTATTTCTAGTTATGAAAGTAGGGGCTACTCCCCTATTACATATATTATAATAATAATGATAAAAGGTTAGTACCACCAATAAAGTCTAAAAGAGACTCACCTCTATAATTAATATCTGTGCTTCCCCAGTGTGTATGATATCTGTGCTTCCCCAGCGTTGGCGTCGCATCCAATCAGCATATCGTACTTCTATTTTTCTACAACCTCCTTAATTATCAACGATGGTGGCCACTCCACGCATGTAGGAAGAGATGAGAAGTAGAGGCTTATCCATCTTACTTCTTTCCCACTTCACTGCCGTTGTATCCTCATCACTAAAATTATCCAAAAGAAACATTTGAACATCAATTTCTTTTCAGACACACTTTCTTACACTTTCCTACACTTTCTTACACCATCTATGGTGTAGAAAATTTTTGGGTTCTTTTGACTACACCTTCTACACTTTCTACACCTTTTTTAAATCGGCGCCTAGAAAAAGTGTACACTTTTCTACACCCTCAAATTTGAAGGTGTAGAAAGTGGAGATTTAATTAATTTTTTTTTAACTTTTTAAGGTGGAAATATATACTATTCGTCGATGATGACAATGGGAACGAACAAGGATATGAGCAGTGTTGGGTGGTCCTACTTAAGCCTACTTAAGTCATTGGTCCTACTTAAGCCCCGCCACCACCTCAAGGTGGAATCCCCGGGGGGAAACTTACGGTTTAATATTATATTATATAGTTGTTTATTATTCAAATACTATACCACACTTTTATAAAAAATTCCACTTAAAATTAATTTTAAAAAAAAACTGTACTTTTTACTGATTAATCTTCTGTGATCGACTGAAAACTATAAAAATAAACATGCAAAATATTTTTCCCAATAAAGGCTGATTTTCATTACCATGAAGTTCAATTTTCATTACTATGAATTTGCAGATGTCGGCCAGAACGAGATACAAAATTCATATTTTCCTGTTGTTTAATAGAGAGAGAAACACATCTGCAAAATTTGACATTCACGTCTTTTTATAGTAAATATTTTGACATTGGCGTCTTTTTATAGGAAAAGATGTCGCGTTTCATCTTTTCCTATAAAAAGATGTGAATGCCAAAAAAAAAAAAGATATCAATGTCAAAAATAAATCTGTTATTTTTTGTTTTTTTGAAATTTTTTTTAATATCATTGCCTACTGAATGTATTGAATATTCTAAAAAAAATAACTGGAGAAAATTTGTTAAAAAAAAATAAGAACATTTCTATTTAATTCAATTTTTCTTGGTTATGTTGAAAATTTATGTCAAAATCTTTACCATAAAATTTTCCATAAATATTTTTTCCATCATATTTCCTTAGAGGATCCTAAATTTTGGAAATCATCTTTAAATGGTAGTTTGACAACAAACTGACCCTTTGAGTTTCTTTGGCTAGTCTTTTTAAAGAATTCTTCACATTGAAACTCTTCTTTGGTCATTCTGGTAGTTGGAGTTAGATAATGCTCTAATTCCCAAAACCTTTTAACTTCCCTTTCCAAAGAGGCAATTGATTGCTGTGTTGCAATATTGCAATAAAATTTATCATATGATTTCGAACCCGTTTTTCCAGCTATTAGCCAACCCAGCTTTGAATTTTGTAAAGTGGGTAAGTGTGGGGAAAGCTGATATTTACCTTTTGTGATAATATCGAAATATAATTCAGCCCCTATTAACATGTCAATGTTTTGTGGTTTGAAAAAATTGGGGTCTGCAATTTTTGATTCCACCACACTTGGAATGGCCCAATCACAACTATCAACTATTTTATGTGGGTGATAACCACCAATTTTTGGTAGTAAATGAGCTTCAATTGTTGCTGCAAATGAATTAATTTTTGATTTGAAATGAACATTGACTTTATGGGTAACTACAGTTTCAGTTTCCCCTATTCCACTTATGGGAATTTCCGTTTTGAATTGCTTTACTCCTAATTGTTGTGCTAATTCAGAAGTAATGAAATTTAATTGCGATCCAGAATCAAGTAAAATTCTGCATGGAATAAATGAACCGGATCTATTTTTAACATTGACGACAGCTGTAGCTAATAAAACCAAACCTTTGTAATAGAATTACCTGAAAAGCTCATACAAGAAGTTGAATTTGATGATTCAAATTTATTTGAATTGTTTTTTACCTTTGTACTAGGTGCAGCTGTGATGGAAGAAATATGTAAAATTCCATCAGAAGATTGTCCCTCTTCGGCGTTATGTTTACCTTTACATATAGATCAATTGCCACTTGAACAATTTGAAGAATAATGTTCAGGTTTTAAACAATTAATACATAATTGAAGTTTTTTTGTCAATTGAAATTTTTGATCAGCTGTAAGTTTCAAAAAATTCGGACATTTAAAAATCTTATGAGCTGTCGATTTGCAAGCTGGACACGATAATTCTGTTTTACTTGATAATAGAACCGAAGGCTTTTTTCTATCGTCTTTAATTTGGACCGATTCCAATGTTTAAAATCGATTGACCAAAAATTAAAAAAAAGGCTCTAACTTTTGCATCTCACGCGGAGTAGTTAAAGTTTGTTCATAAAATCTTCGGCTATCTCTATCAAGTTTTTTAATTAAAATGTGTTGGTTAATAAGATCATTGAGTAAGGAATTTACTAACAATCTCTTATTATCATATCTGTCGTTTAATAATTTTCACGCTGTGTCATAATTATCATGCGTAGCCTGTAAATGTCTTTTTAAAGCACTAGGTTCTCCTGTGAGGTTTGCCTTTAAATAAAACATTTTTTCGGCTGTGAGGTTTGCCTTTAAATAAAACATTTTTTTTGTTGATTATGTATTGCCTGTTGAAACAAATCATGAAAAGGTTTCCATTTGGCAAATTCACCATTAAAAACAGGTATGGTAATTATTGGCAATTTAATATTCAAATCTTTGTTATGACACATTGTTGTATTAATATTAGTGCTATTGTTATTAATTACAGCACTATCTAAATATTCATTTATCGCGATTGAAACAATTTGATATTGGTCTTCAAGTTGATAAAAAAATCTACTTGGTAATCATGTTGATTACGCAAACTAGTTATTTGTCGATGTATTTCAACAATATCAATCCAGTAATTAGAAATAGTATTTAAATTGTGATTACAATACGCTTTTGTTGGGTATTTAGTCAAATTATTTGGAATAGCATTTAAAATTCTTCGCAGACCGTCCATTGCGGCACATTGAGTACGTAACAAAGACAGTTTCAATTTACCCGAATTATTGGTATTAGTTTCACTATTTACTAATGTACAAATATTTCTTGTGGACTTACCTGAAATACCTGGAGCGTTTTCTTGATGTTTTACTGTAGAAGTATCACTAGCAGTAATATTTTTTCCATCAGAAGATTGTCCCTCTTCGGCATCATTAATACCAGCAGCTGCTGCTGACTGATCTGTTGATTTTTTTGATAAAGTGTCACGAGAACATATTTCCAATAAATGTTCACGAAAATTTTCATATAAAAGTTTGACTTGATTGGCATAATTGGCAACAAAATTTGAATGATTGTCATCTCTATTAGCTGATTGTAATATAGATTCATGATTTTGGTTAAAATTCTGCCAATTGGTGTTCAACGTAATTAATCTTCGTTGCGAATAGTCTTTAGTTTTTCTTTCAGCGGAATCTTTTTTAAAATTTCGAAGCATTGTTTCCTGTTGCCTGTTGATCGGCTACTAATGTTTTGAAATCACCTGTTGATCGGCTACTAATGTTTTGAAATCACCCATTTTTATTGTATTTTTAATTTCACTTTTTCAAAAATAACACAATTTTAACTTTGATTAAATTATTTTATATAACAAATTTGTGATATTATATAGTTATTTATTTCACAAAAGTTGTGTGCTGTTATTGATTCAATAACTTATATCACGTCGGGGTCACCAATGCTTCTTTTCTCCTAACACTTGTTGAGATTATTGTACAAAATTAAACACAAATAGTTTGAACCAAAATAATTATATATTTTTTCTTATCTATTTTTTCTTAATAGTATAAACAAAAATAGTTATATATTTTCTTTATCTATTTTTTCTAAATAGTATTTCTGTTCACACAAGATTTTGTACTTTAATTTTTTTTTATATTGATTATTTTTTAATAAAAATTTTATTCAATCACAAATGTTAGTATTATTAAATGTTAATTTAATGACAATAATTTTGTTATCTTTCAACTCAATTTAATTTCTTTTACTTCACAAACAGAATTTCACATAAATCTTATCACTTTACAAAATTTTATTTCTTATTACTTTACAAAATTTTATTTCTATTAATTTCATTCTCTTAACTCAATAACAAATTGAATTCAATTACCATTAATTTTCCGACTTAACAAATTAAATATTAAACAACGAATAATAATAATTTTAAACATTATATCTAATAAACTCTACTTTTGTGTGGCTGATAAAAAATCTAAAGTGCCAGTCACAGTGATTTCGATTCGAACGGCACGTTCGAATCGAAAAGAACCGTTCGTTTCGAAAAGAAATTATAGTCACAATGTATTCGTTCCGTTTATATAAAAAAAATATGTTTAATCTCTATTTTATGTATTAAAATAAATATTTTCTGCATTTATTATACAATACTGGATGTTTCTTAACATTTTCAAAAAATTTAAATTTCAAATGTATAATTTATAGGTTATGTCAATCACTGTGACTGGCACTTAAGTACCTACTTTTAGTGCACATGCACTGTCAAAAATGATAATTAAGCATTTTTTTTATGCATATAACAATAAAGAATAATATAAAGTTACGGATAACTTAAATTATGTTACAGTTTTATTTTTTGCGACATAAAGTTACTTAGATTTTTGTGGGAATATAGAAATATTTTTAATCCCACATATTTAATGACAAATATTAATAAAGTCAGACTTGAACAGTGTTGCTGATTTTTCTAACGAAATTACAGTGGCTATCAACTTATATATCATTAGTTCTGGTCAAATCTGAACAGTAGGGTTTTGTATAGTTGAAGAAGAGTTAGAATTGCTTGAAGAAGCAGGATCACTATACGAGTAGCTTTAAGAAGCTAAATTATTGTTGTTGTACAGAGAACGAGACGAATTATCATGACTCTTTTCAGATTCATTGGCCGGAATGGAGGGTACCTTAGTCTTGGTTGTAGGTAAGTGTAAAAGAGTATGGTGGCGTTGGCCACAAGTATTGCAATTTCGTTCACTTTGGCAATTTTTAAGTAAATGTGCATTGGATAAACAATTATAGCAGTGATTGTTTTTCTTGACTTGTTCAATTCTGTCAGATATTCTCATTTTTAAAAACTTCTTATAAGTTCTTAAACCATGTGAACCTTTACAAATTTTACAGATAAGTTTTGATGTCTGTATATGAAAGCTGTTGCAGTGCTTTACTGTGGATGTATGTCCAGCATCTTTCGATTGATTCTTCAAATTTATTGATTCGTTTTCACATCGGCTATAGCCTCTAAATTTCGATAATAAGACGTTAATAATTCACTGAGATCCTTCCAACTAGGTATTTATAGACCTCTCCCATAATGCTAAGGTTGTTTCAGGTAATTTTCTGGAAACTAAAAATACTAAGATTGGTCCCAACCTTTAACATCAATGTCGTAGGTACTTAAAATGGACAAACAATCGCTAACCGTGGATTTTAGACGCCGCATTTCTGTAGGAGAGTCGGTTGTGATTGAAGGCAAAGAAAATAAACTTTTAAGTTGCACATTAACTAGCATTCTTTTATTTTCGTATTGAGCTTTTAAAGCTTCCCACGCTAGAGGGAAACTGGCGCTGGTTAATGGAAAGCTTTCGACTATCATTTTCGCTTCTTTGTCGATTTTACGACGAAGTTGGCACAATTTATGAGTATCGTTTTTATATTTAGGATTATAAATATAAATGGCAGTGAACATATCTCTAAAGGCAGGCCACGATTCGAAGGTATCTGAAAAAACTGGTGCATTTCCAGGAGGTGTTTGAATATGATCAGTTCATGGAACAACTGATTGTATAGGTTGAGCGTATGGTATAATTTCTTGTTTTGGTACTAATGTAGTAAGAGGTAAGACTGTCTTTTAATTTACCCTTACATGAATAAAAAAGTTCCTTACCAACTTTATATTTCTGCTTAAACGCAGCTAATTTAATTTTATCCTCCACTACGATATCTGTTCTAATACTAACCGAATACGCCTCTTCAAATTTATTGAATATAACTTGTAAATGTTCAATGCGTGTTTCGACGTTACCTTGTGTGAAGGATTTTGTACCAATTTCTTTAAGACTACTATCAAAGTCTTTAAAATCTTCTAATAAAATTTGAAATTCTGAAAGCTCGGCCATTTTTGAAATAACTATTCGTAAAGTAATTACAATCACCAGAAATAATATACTTCAAGCTTGAAAACCGCGCGATAAAATACTCAAATCGAAAAAATAGGCAACTGTTGATCAAAATAATTCAAATTATTTAAACTTAAAATGTTCAAAAGAAAATGAATTTTCGATATGAAATAATAAACTAAAAAATTTGCTAGCGTTAATGTGTGCGCACGAAACAATGAGATACTGAAATACCACAAAAAAAAAATTTTCTTTTTTTTTTCAATATTTTTTAATAAATTTTGCAATAATTCCCAACACGAAAGTACAAAGGGTGACTAAAATCTTCCTAAACAAATCTATTTTGGTTCCAGATTATTATAAATATTCTCTAATTAACAGAAATATTAAAAACTTGAGTTCGAATTTTCATAAAAAATTTCGAAATATCGAACTTTCAGAATGTACAAGTCCGTAAAATAACCCACTAAAAATTTTTAAATTTTTGTTAATTGCACCAAACGTGTGGAATAACCCACACAAAAAATTTCAAATTTGAGAGAAAAAAAAATTTTAATTGCAACAATTGAATTTTGGGTTAGCCCCCTCACCCTGCATTACAAAATCTTGCATTAAAAAGCAATTTTTTTTTAGTCGGTGATATGTACCAAGAAGTTAAATTGGGTTAACTTCATCACTTGTGTAGCCGTATATCAAGAACAAAAAGTTTATAATAAAACAAATTTTTGCACTCTTCTCTTCTCCGAGAAACTAACTGTTTAAAGAAACAATTATAAACTATTTGAATTTTGAAAGGAAAGAATAACAAACTCATCACAGCAGTTGATTAGTGCCAATATAAGTAATATAATCAGTGCCACTGCCAGTTGATAATTAAAATTTTTAATTGTGTTAAAATAAATAAGAAGTACAAACAAGGTACCTTTTCTAATTCTTTTTTTTGTTGTGTTAAATATTTTCTGTAAATATAATATTAAATTTAATCAGTGCCACTGCCAGTTGATAATTAAAATTTTTAATTGTGTTAAAATAAATAAGAAGTACAAACAAGGTACCTTTTCTAATTCTTTTTTTTGTTGTGTTAAATATTTTCTGTAAATATAATATTAAATTTAATCATGAATATTTCCATCATTACTTCCAATAAGGCAATGAAAAATTATACATCGATTTAATGTATAATTATAAATTATAAATATATTTTTAATTATAAATATATTTTTAATTATAAATCGATGCTAGATTTTTAAAAGCAAGATTTTGTAATTCAAGATTTTTAAAAGCAAGATTTTGTAATTCAAGATTTTTAAAAAAGCAAGATTTTGTAATGCAAGATATTAAAAAAATGCAAGATTTTGTAATGCAAGATTTTGGGGCGCTCCCTTGAATTTTAAATTGCAACAAAACAACAACAATTGCTCTTGACAACTGTTCTCTTCTTATATATTGCTATGAAATTCGCTTTGTAACTATATATCAATATAGTATATCAATATCCGAATAATAATTGAAAATAAGTCTGGTTGTACAATAGGTCCTTTCATCAATATATTATTTAATGAATTACCAGAAGAGGTTTTTGCGGATCCATCAAACACGACGCGAAGTTTGGTTGTAGAACTATCTAATTTAAAAACGCAATGATGTGGTAAGTAGAAATGATTGGGTTTTATATCACACTTTTCAATTTTTACCATTTAATAAATTCTGAATATTTCACATAGGTTTCTATATTTTTTCAAGAACTGTCGTTCTAACGCAAAAAATCGCTTTGTGGCCATTTCCTTAGAGGATCCTAAATTTTGGAAATCATCTTTAAATGGTAGTTTGACAACAAACTGACCCTTTGAGTTTCTTTGGGTAGTCTTTTTAAAGAATTCTTCACATTGAAACTCTTCTTTGGTCATTCTGGTAGTTGGAGTTAGATAATGCTCTAATTCCCAAAACCTTTTAACTTCCCTTTCCAAAGAGGCAATTGATTGCTGTGTTGCAATATTGCAATAAAATTTATCATATGATTTCGAACCCGTTTTTCCAGCTATTAGCCAACCCAGCTTTGAATTTTGTAAAGTGGGTAAGTGTGGGGAAAGCTGATATTTACCTTTTGTGATAATATCGAAATATAATTCAGCCCCTATTAACATGTCAATGTTTTGTGGTTTGAAAAAATTGGGGTCTGCAAGTTTTGATTCCACCACACTTGGAATGGGCCAATCACAACTATCAACTACTTTATGTGGGTGATAACCACCAATTTTTGGTAGTAAATGAGCTTCAATTGTTGCTGCAAATGAATTAATTTTTGATTTGCAATGAACATTGACTTTATGGGTAACTACAGTTTCAGTTTCCCCTATTCCACTTATGGGAATTTCCGTTTTGAATTGCTTTACTCCTAATTGTTGTGCTAATTCAGAAGAAATAAATTAATGAAATTTAATTGCGATCCAGAATCAAGTAAAATTCTGCATGGAATAAATGAACCGGATCTATTTTTAACATTGACGACAGCTGTAGCTAATAAAACCAAACCTTTGTAATAGAATTACCTGAAAAGCTCATACAAGAAGTTGAATTTGATGATTCAAATTTATTTGAATTGTTTTTTACCTTTGTACAAGGTGCAGCTGTGATGGAAGAAAAATGTAAAAGGCTGTTATGTTTACCTTTACATATAGAACAATTGCCACTTGAACAATTTGAAGAATAATGTCCAGGCTGTAAACAATTAATACATAATTGAAGTTTTTTTGTCAATTGAAATCGTTGATCAGCTGTAAGTTTCAAAAAATTCGGACATTTAAAAATCTTATGAGCTGTCGATTTGCAAGCTGGACACGATAATTCTGTTTTACTTGATAATAGAACCGAAGGCTTTTTTCCGTCGTCTTTAATTTGGACCGATTCCAATGTTTGAAATCGATTGACCAAAAATTCAAAAAAAGGCTCTCACTTTTGCATCTCACGCGGAGCAGTTAAAGTTTGTTCATAAAATCTTCGGCTATCTCTATCAAGTTTTTTAATTAAAATGTGTAAAATTATAGGATCCCAATCATCCATTGGAATACCTAAATTTTTTATGGCATGCAAACACTCCATGCTTGTATCATACAATTTTTTAACCCTGCTGCTGTTTCTGTTTGAAAAGCAGGTTGGTTAATAAGATCATTGAGTAAGGAATTTACTAACAATCTCTTATTATCATATCTGTCGTTTTCACGCTGTGTCATAATTATCATGCGTAGCCTGTAAATGTGTTATTAAAGCACTAGGTTCTCCTGTGAGGTTTGCCTTTAAATAAAACATTTTTTCGGCAGTGAGGTTTGCCTTTAAATAAAACATTTTTTTTTGTTGATTATGTATTACCTGTTGAAACAAATCTTGAAAAGGTTTCAAGATTTGTTTCAACAGGTAATTTGGCAAATGCACCATTAAAAACAGGTATGGTAATTATTGGCAATTTAATATTCAAATCTTTGTTATGACACATTGTTGTATTAATATTAGTGCTATTGTTATTAATTACAGCACTATCTAAATATTCATTAATCGCGATTGAAACAATTTGATATTGGTCTTCAAGTTGATAAAAAAAATCTACTTGGTAATCATGTTGATTACGTAAACTAGTTATTTGTCGATGTCTTTCAACAATATCAATCCAGTAATTTAGAAATAGTATTTAAATTTTGATTACAATACGCTTTTGTTGGGTATTTAGTCAAATTATATGGAATAGCATTTAAAATTCTTCGCAGACCGTCCATTGCGGCACATTGAGTACGTAACAAAGACATTTGTGTTTCAATTTCCGAATTATTGGTATTAGTTTCACTATTTACTAATGTACAAATATTTCTTGTGCAGTTACCTGAAATACCTGGAGCGTTTTCTTGATGTTTTACTGTAGAAGTATCACTAGCAGTAATATTTTTTCCATCAGAAGATTGTCCCTCTTCGGCATCATTAATACCAGCAGCTGCTGCTGACTGATCTGTTGATTTTTTTGATAAAGTGTCACGAGAACATATTTCCAATAAATGTTCACGAAAATTTTCATATAAAAGTTTGACTTGATTGGCATAATTGGCAACAAAATTTGAATGATTGTCATCTCTATTAGCTGATTGTAATATAGATTCATGATTTTGGTTAAAATTCTGCCAATTGGTGTTCAACGTAATTAATCTTCGTTGCGAATAGTCTTTAGTTTTTCTTTCAGCGGAATCTTTTTTAAAATTTCGAAGCATTGTTTCCTGTTGCCTGTTGATCGGCTACTAATGTTTTGAAATCACCTGTTGATCGGCTACTAATGTTTTGAAATCACCCATTTTTATTGTATTTTTAATTTCACTTTTTCAAAAATAACACAATTTTAACTTTGATTAAATTATTTTATATAACAAATTTGTGATATTATATAGTTATTTATTTCACAAAAGTTGTGTGCTGTTATTGATTCAATAACTTATATCACGTCGGGGTCACCAATGCTTCTTTTCTTTTAACACTTGTTGAGATTATTGTACAAAATTAAACACAAATAGTTTGAACCAAAATAATTATATATTTTTTCTTATCTATTTTTTCTTAATAGTATAAACAAAAATAGTTATATATTTTCTTTATCTATTTTTTCTAAATAGTATTTCTGTTCACACAAGATTTTGTACTTTAATTTTTTTTTATATTGATTATTTTTTAATAAAAATTTTATTCAATCACAAATGTTAGTATTATTAAATGTTAATTTAATGACAATAATTTTGTTATCTTTCAACTCAATTTAATTTCTTTTACTTCACAAACAGAATTTCACATAAATCTTATCACTTTACAAAATTTTATTTTTTATTACTTTACAAAATTTTATTTCTATTAATTTCATTCTCTTAACTCAATAACAAATTGAATTCAATTACCATTAATTTTCCGACTTAACAAATTAAATATTAAACAACGAATAATAATAATTTTAAACATTATATCTAATAAACTCTACTTTGGTGTGGCTGATAAAAAATCTAAGTACTTTTAGTGCACATGCACTGTCAAAAATGATAATTAAGCATTTTTTTTATGCATATAACAATAAAGAATAATATAAAGTTACGGATAACTTGAATTATGTTACAGTTTTATTTTTTGCGACATAAAATTACTTAGATTTTTGTGGGAATATAAAAATATTTTTAATCCCACATATTTAATGACAAATATTAATAAAGTCAGACTTCAACAGTGTTGCTGATTTTTCTAACGAAATTACAGTGGCTATCAACTTATATATCATTAGTTCTGGTCAAGTCTGAACAGTAGGATTTTGTATAGTTGAAGAAGAGTTAGAATTGCTTGAAGAAGCAGGATCACTATACGAGTAGCTTTAAGAAGCTAAATTATTGTTGTTGTACAGAGAACGAGACGAATTATCATGACTCTTTTCAGATTCATTGGCCGGAATGGAGGGTACCTTAGTCTTGGTTGTAGGTAAGTGTAAAAGAGTATGGTGGCGTTGGCCACAAGTATTGCAATTTCGTTCACTGTGGCAATTTTTAAGTAAATGTGCATTGGATAAACAATTATAGCAGTGATTGTTTTTCTTGACTTGTTCAATTCTGTCAGATATTCTCATTTTTAAAAACTTCTTATAAGTTCTTAAACCATGTGAACCTTTACAAATTTTACAGATAAGTTTTGATGTCTGTATATGAAAGCTGTTGCAGTGCTTTACTGTGGATGTATGTCCAGCATCTTTCGATTGATTCTTTCTCGGATCCGTTTTCACATCGGATATAGCCTCTAAATTTCGATAATAAGACGTTAATAATTCACTGAGATCCTTCCAACTAGGTATCTCAGTTGGACTGTTTATAGACCTCTCCCATAATGCTAAGGTTGTTTCAGGTAATTTTCTGGAAACTAAAAATACTAAGATCGGTCCCAACCTTTAACATCAATGTCGTAGGTACTTAAAATGGACAAACAATCGCTAACCGTGGATTTTAGACGCCGCATTTCTGTAGGAGAGTCGGTTGTGATTGAAGGCAAAGAAAATAAACTTTTAAGTTGCACATTAACTAGCATTCTTTTATTTTCGTATTGAGCTTTTAAAGCTTCCCACGCTAGAGGGAAACTGGCGCTGGTTAATGGAAAGCTTTCGACTATCATTTTCGCTTCTTTGTCGATTTTACGACGAAGTTGGCACAATTTATGAGTATCGTTTTTATATTTAGGATTATCAATATAAATGGCAGTGAACATATCTCTAAAGGCAGGCCACGATTCGAAGGTATCTGAAAAAACTGGTGCATTGCCAGGAGGTGTTTGAATATGATCAGTTCATGGAACAACTGATTGTATAGGTTGAGCGTATGGTATAATTTCTTGTTTTGGTACTAATGTAGTAAGAGGTAAGACTGTCTTTTAATTTACCCTTACATGAATAAAAAAGTTCCTTACCAACTTTATATTTCTGCTTAAACGCAGCTAATTTAATTTTATCCTCCACTACGATATCTGTTCTAATACTAACCGAATACGCCTCTTCAAATTTATTGAATATAACTTGTAAATGTTCAATGCGTGTTTCGACGTTACCTTGTGTTAAGGATTTTGTACCAATTTCTTTAAGACTACTATCAAAGTCTTTAAAATCTTCTAATAAAATTTGAAATTCTGAAAACTCGGCCATTTTTGAAATAACTATTCGTAAAGTAATTACAATCACCAGAAATAATATACTTCAAGCTTGAAAACCGCGCGATAAAATACTCAAATCGAAAAAATAGGCAACTGTTGATCAAAATAATTCAAATTATTTAAACTTAAAATTTTCAAAAGAAAATGAATTTTCGATATGAAATAATAAACTAAAAAATTTGCTAGCGTTAATGTGTGCGCACGAAACAATGAGATACTGAAATACCACAAAAAAAATTTTTTTTTTTTTTTTCAATATTTTTTAATAAATTTTGCAATAATTCCCAACACGAAAGTACAAAGGGTGACTAAAATCTTCCTAAACAAATCTATTTTGGTTCCAGATTATTATAAATATTCTCTAATTAACAGAAATATTAAAAACTTGAGTTCGAATTTTCATAAAAAATTTCGAAATATCGAACTTTCAGAATGTACAAGTCCGTAAAATAACCCACTAAAAATTTTTAAATTTTTGTTAATTGCACCAAACGTTAATTAAAAAATTTCAAATTTGAGAGAAAAAAAAATTTTAATTGCAAAAAAAAATTTTAATTTACAAAATCTTGCATTACAAAATCTTGCATTAAAAAGCAAGTTTTTTTTAGTCGGTGATATGTACCAAGAAGTTAAATTGGGTTAACTTCATCACTTGTGTAGCCGTATATCAAGAACAAAAAGTTTGTAATAAAACAAATTTTTGCACTCTTCTCTTCTCAGAGAAACTAACTGTTTAAAGAAACAATTAGAAACTATTTGAAATTTTGAAAGGAAGTTGATTAGTGCCAATATAAGTAATATAATCAGTGCCACTGCCAGTTGATAATTAAAAATTTTAATTGTGTTAAAATAAATAAGAAGTACAAACAAGGTACCTTTTCTAATTGTTTTTTTTTGTTGTGTTAAATATTTTCTGTAAATATAATATTAAATTTAATATTATATTTACAGAAATATAATATTAATCGATGCCCTTCATCATGAATATTTCCATCTTCCAATAAGGGCAATGAAAAATTATACATCGATTTAATGTAAAATTATAAATATATTTTTAATTATAAATATATTTTTAATTATAAATCGATGCTAGATTTTTAAACGCAAGATTTTGTAATTCAAGATTTTTAAAAAAGCAAGATTTTGTAATGCAAGATATTAAAAAAATGCAAGATTTTGTAATGCAAGATTTTGGGGAGCTCCCTTGAATTTTAAATTGCAACAAAACAACAACAATTGCTCTTGACAACTCTTCTCTTCTTATATATTGCTATGAAATTCGCTTTGTAACTATATAACGAGTTTTGATTGGTTGAAAAAAATATAAATATTGATATTTTGATATATATGTCAAAATACTACTGTCATAAATTTTCTGTTTTGACATTATTTTTTTTATATTGACGCGGATTATTATTAAAACTGGTATTGCGGTTTAAATTTAGTATTATTACATATTTACTTATTTTTCCTTAAATTTTGCCAATTCTAATTTTTAACAATATTTGTTTAAATTATTTCAGTGCTACCAGATTATATAAATATGTAAAATAAACATAAAAACATGAAATATTCAGTGCTGCCAGACCTAAAATGTAAAAAAAATATAAAAATATCTCAGGCATCAAAAACAGGTGTTCACGTAATATTACAAAAAAATATCAAAATATCCAGAAAAAATATTTCGGTCGTGAAGACCACTTATATATTTAAAATTATATATTTAAAATTATATACTCAAAATTATATATTTTATGAAAGATGAAATTATATAAATTACATGAAATCATATATTTTATTATATATTTTTATATGACACCATACAATCCATAGGAAATTATATTTTACAATATACCCTCATGAAATTTATAAAAATATATTAGATGAAATTATTATTTGAATATTAATATTAATATTATATATGAAATTTGTTCTTCAATATAGGCCGAAAGACACAAAAAATTGCATAAAATCGTACTTTTCGTATTTAATATTTCGATGTATGATTGCTGTATGTATATTTATGCAATTCTAATAACAGCTTGTACATATATATTGAAAATTCACTTTTAGAAAACAATTCTCGTTTGATAAAATAATTTCCAAAGAACACATGCTTGAAGCACACCGTATATAACAATTTTTTTTTTATTATTTTACCGAAATTTTTATAAAAACTACTATACACATATATAGATTATTTTGAACTATGAAAATGAAGATTTTATGAATTAGGAAAATTAAAAAAGGAAATATGCATTAAAACTTACGTATAACACGTGATATTTCTTGATAATTTGCTGTTGCTAGGTGAAACTTCTTCTTTTGTACTTGACTTAGATCCCGTTTCGCAGGGCCATGAATGCGTTTTAGCGCGGGAATCTGGATCATAAATAATTCAAGGCACAAAATGGCAAAAAAAAAAAAAATACTTATTGTCTGTTTTATTTTATAATTGAATTTATTCACATATTCAATAATTGAGTTTCTTCACTATATTAATTATAATATAATTTTACTTTAATAATGAATTCTAACATTAGCTATATAAGATATATAATTTTACTTTAATAATGAATTAACACTAGCTTTCATTTTAGATTTAAATTTTAATAATTAATTTTAAGTTTATAATGTTTAATAATTTTATGTTTAATAATTTTAATAATTTTAATAATTGACCGGTCGATGTGAGACACTTTTCTAGAATAAAACTTTCGAGTTGTGGGAGGAAAAGAGAAAACTCGCTTTGGTGTTTTTTCGCCGCTTCGGTGTTTTTTCGCTGTGTTCCATTTCTCAGAAATACTCCCAATTTTTGGAATTTGGATGCCATGTTAACAGTTAGAATAAAATAAAAATTTTGCCTATGAACCATAGGCATAATCTTATGAATGATTACTCACAAAAAAAGTTTTTTTTATTACTCTTCTACCTAAACTGGTTTTTTGTGAATTTGTTGGTGAAAAAGGGGTTCAGAAACGGTACGTTTTGGGTTCGCCAAAAGCGAATTCGTTTATTGTCTTAAAGGGTAGGGAATCGAAAACGATCTAAAAACGAAACTTCAAAAAAATTCGATAACTAATCAACAATGAATTATTTTGTTTTCAGGGTTTTTCTGAAATTAAACTGTCAAAAAACATACAAAATCAATTTGGTATCAGTATCAGTACCAGTAATAAAATAGATAGCCTTTACCCATAGTTTTGTCATTCATCATATACCTTGTTTCCATGACGAGTTCAACTCGAGTTGAACTCGAGTTAGCGTGCATGGAAACAGGGGTTGAGTTGAGTTGAGTTGGAATGGAACGAATAATTGATGGTTCCATTTCAACCCCATTTCAACTCAACCCAACTCAACTCTGTACATGGAAACTAGGTAATATATACCTTGTTTCCATGACGAGTTCAACTCGAGTTGAACTCGAGTTAGCATGCATGGAAACAGGGGTTGAGTTGAGTTGAGTTGGAATGGAACGAATAATTGATGGTTCCATTTCAACCCCATTTCAACTCAACCCAACTCAACTCTGTACATGGAAACTAGGTAATAGATATAGATATAGGACCGCATTTAGATTGTATATTTATAGCACTATTTTAAGCACTAAAAGTCGAACGTCAAATTCTTTTTGATTTACATTTACTTTCATATTTTGTTGCGAGAATTTTGACAGCTATCCCTACCCTAATCATATAACCAAAATATAACAACAGAAAAAGCGGAAAAAAAAAATAATCATAACTTATGCTACTTTCAAGGGAAGCGGTCATATGTAGGCGAAATAAATGCAATTTTATTTTCTAAATTATGGGTACATATACATACATAAATTTCTTTAATGTTAAATTTTATAAGTTAACATTTTAAAAAGTAAATTTATTTTAATTTTTTTTTAGTAAATTTTTTAGATATTAACTAAAATAAAAAAAAACCTTTTTTTATTTCTTAAAAAAAAATAAAAATATTTATTAAACAATATATATATATATATATATGTATGTCATTTCTAACATTAGCTATATAAGATATATAATTTTACTTTAATAATGAATTAACACTAGCTTTCATTTTAGATTTAAATTTTAATAATTAATTTTAAGTTTATAATGTTTAATAATTTTATGTTTAATAATTTTAATAATTTTAATAATTGACCGGTCGATGTGAGACACTTTTCTAGAATAAAACTTTCGAGTTGTGGGAGGAAAAGAGAAAACTCGCTTTGGTGTTTTTTCGCCGCTTCGGTGTTTTTTCGCTGTGTTCCATTTCTCAGAAATACTCCCAATTTTTGGAATTTGGATGCCATGTTAACAGTTAGAATAAAATAAAAATTTTGCCTATGAACCATAGGCATAATCTTATGAATGATTACTCACAAAAAAAGTTTTTTTTATTACTCTTCTACCTAAACTGGTTTTTTGTGAATTTGTTGGTGAAAAAGGGGTTCAGAAACGGTACGTTTTGGGTTCGCCAAAAGCGAATTCGTTTATTGTCTTAAAGGGTAGGGAATCGAAAACGATCTAAAAACGAAACTTCAAAAAAATTCGATAACTAATCAACAATGAATTATTTTGTTTTCAGGGTTTTTCTGAAATTAAACTGTCAAAAAACATACAAAATCAATTTGGTATCAGTATCAGTACCAGTAATAAAATAGATAGCCTTTACCCATAGTTTTGTCATTCATCATATACCTTGTTTCCATGACGAGTTCAACTCGAGTTGAACTCGAGTTAGCATGCATGGAAACAGGGGTTGAGTTGAGTTGAGTTGGAATGGAACGAATAATTGATGGTTCCATTTCAACCCCATTTCAACTCAACCCAACTCAACTCTGTACATGGAAACTAGGTAATAGATATATACCTAGTTTCCATGTACAGAGTTGAGTTGGGTTGAGTTGAAATGGGGTTGAAATGGAACCATCAATTATTCGTTCCATTCCAACTCAACTCAACTCAACCCCTGTTTCCATGCACGCTAACTCGAGTTCAACTCGAGTTGAACTCGTCATGGAAACAAGGTAATAGATATAGGACCGCATTTAGATTGTATATTTATAGCACTATTTTAAGCACTAAAAGTCGAACGTCAAATTCTTTTTGATTTACATTTACTTTCATATTTTGTTGCGAGAATTTTGACAGCTATCCCTACCCTAATCATATAACCAAAATATAACAACAGAAAAAGCGGAAAAAAAAAATAATCATAACTTATGCTACTTTCAAGGGAAGCGGTCATATGTAGGCGAAATAAATGCAATTTTATTTTCTAAATTATGGGTACATATACATACATAAATTTCTTTAATGTTAAATTTTATAAGTTAACATTTTAAAAAGTAAATTTATTTTAATTTTTTTTTAGTAAATTTTTTAGATATTAACTAAAATAAAAAAAAACCTTTTTTTATTTCTTAAAAAAAAATAAAAATATTTATTAAACAATATATATATATATATATATGTATGTCATTTTACTATATGTATATATACAATATATATATATAAAAAATATACTTATATGGATAGGATATATCAAAATTATATAAAAAAATGTATATATTTTTTTATATGGATATACATATAAAAAATATATATTTTTAATTTTATATATATACATATACACATATATACATATATATATATATATATATATATATATATATATATATATATATGTATATGTATATCCATATAAAGGCCAGTATGCTACTCGCGATTAGGGAAGATTACCATACAAAATTTAGCTCAGCTAAATATAAGATTACGATTTATCCCGAAATTTCGCTGAAGTCGTACGCTACTCAAGATTACTAAAAGCAGGAAAAATCGGCGCCTTGTCAAAAGTCTCCAATAAATATTTCACGTGAAATAATGTTTTGAACATTATTTCGCATGAAATTTTTACGTTTGAAGAAAAAACAAAATCAAATTTTTCAAAAATACAAAATCAAATTTTTCAAAAATTAAAATATCAAATTTTACTAGATTAAAAAAAATATTCAAAAGAAAAATATTTGAAATGCCAGACTGATTTGACATTGACATAAACATCAAAATTTATCTCTACACAATACTTAATACATATTTCGATTTTTTTTTTAATGCGCTCTACAAAAAAATTTTTTAAATGCGCTCTGCAAAAATTTCGTTTTGGCATATTATTTGACACCCATGTCAAAATTATAGCAAGAAAAAAAAAAGCAAGAAAATGTTCTTGCTCGGGAAGTAATTCCCCTCATATTTTTGCTCTTTCGCACTCACAAGAAAGAAAAGGGAAAAATATTGAACGTCAAAATTACAGTGCTATAAATAGACAATGTAAATGCACACTAGGAAAGGAATCCAAACAGTGTTTGTTTTGGTTGGAATAAAATGAACTGGTGAATAAAAGCATTTTTTTATTAGTCATTTCATTATTTTAGTCATACTTTAGTTTCCGTCCTCCTATCTAATCACCTTCAACTTCAATCAATTATTTTAAAAGGTGTTTAATTATTGAACAAAGATAAGATTGAAAATTATTTAACTTAAATTCAGTTTTCTCATGATTTTATTCGTTAAAAGAAGGAATTAAAATTTTTTTGTATGTGCCATGGCTTTCCACTCTGAAGTAGGTGTTCAGGACTTTGTGCTTCTAGATGAAGTTACATTAAAAAAGTTTATAGAAAATCTTAAATTAAGGTAAGAATGGATTACGTTAATATAAGTTAAATAGGAAACAATTGTTTATTTAAGGTCATTTTGTAATTTATAAATACGTACATGTAACGAAATCTATGTATATATTATGTCATATATGTAGATATTATTATAAAAAGCATTACATTATATCATTATACATTTGATATATCATATATACATTATATTAATTATGTGTAATATACCTGTCCTATATATATGTACTTAGTGACTATAGAATATTTAATAGAGTGTATTTTGGATGTGACAGACAATTTTCATCAAAGGAGTGGGTGGGGTAATTGTTATTTCGCTAAATCACTATATAAATTTTTTGTACTCAGCGACTTAGCCTTAGCCTCACCTATTTTTTATTATTTTTTTACAACCTCATTAATACTCTTTTTGATTATATTATACTACATAATTAAGTTTATTGGTCAAATGTTATTCTTATTATTATATTATACATTATATTTAATTTATTTACATTATTATACCAACATGATACCTACAATTTCGTTCTTATACCTATATGGTATATGATTAAGCAAAATTAATCAGTACATAATGATAATGTACTGATTATCATTTCCAGTAAAAGTAAATATTAATTTAAAATTCAGATTTTGAACTATAATATTGTTTTAAATTTTATATTACTTATGATTATATAACAATATTATCAACTCTTATAATATCTAAAAATAGTATTTTATAAGTTTATTTTATAAGTTTTCCATTTATTTCTTCTAGATTTACGTCAGGAAAAATTTATACTTACATTGGCGAAGTATGTGTTTCTATTAATCCTTACAAGCAAATGAACCTTTATGGTCCTGAAATAGTTAACAAGTATAAAGGTAATTAACTACGTTTATTAGATATTTATTAATTTTAAGATATTTATATATATATATATAAAATGAATATAGGTCGAGAATTATTTGAAAATAGTCCACATATATTTGCAATTGCCGATGCAGCTTATAGAATTCTTAAACAAAGACACCAAGATACATGTATTCTTATATCAGGAGAATCTGGTGCTGGTAAAACTGAAGCATCCAAGATTATAATGAAATATATAGCTGCTGTTACTAATGTACAAGGACAAAGTGAAGTTGAAAGGTACGCACAAACAATTTTTCTTATTAGTATTTTCAATTATAATTTTAATTTAATATCCAGATAATATAAATACATTATTAAATTTTATTTACAGAGTAAAAAATGTTCTAATTCAAAGTAATTCAATATTAGAAACATTTGGTAATGCAAAAACAAACAGAAACGATAATTCAAGTCGTTTCGGAAAATACATGGATATTGCATTTGATTATAAAGCTGAACCAGTAGGCGGTGTTATTAATAATTATTTGCTTGAAAAATCTCGTGTTATACATCAACAAAAGGGAGAACGTAACTTTCATAGCTTTTATCAAGTAATATAACAAAATTTATAATGGCATTGTTTAAGTTTTGTGGTATTAATTCAGTACATTTAGAATTACTACTAGGAACATTAATTAAACAATTCTATTCAGTATCAGACATTTACCAATTTAAATCTTTGAAGACTTAAACAATTTGTTCACTTATAATAACTATAACACTGTATTCAAATTTCAACTTTGATAATGTTTATTATTATCCCACCATATTTTTTTTTATTTATGTATCAGTATTTATAATTATTTTAGTTATTACGTGGATCATCGGACAATGAGCTCAAACTATATAATTTATCAAGAGATCCTGAATTCTATTATTATACAAATCAAGGAAGCACCGAAACATTTTCAGAAAAAGCTGATTATAAGATTACAGCAAATTCATTCAAAATTTTAGGTTTTTCTAAAGAGGAAATCGATACAATTTGGAAAATTGTTGCTGCTATATTACATCTTGGAAATATTAATTTTGAGAGTAAATTTTAACTATTTGAAAGAAAATAATGTTATGTATAATTGTAAACTTATTTTATTATTAGCAAATGAAGAAAAAATTATTGTTGCCAATAAATCAAGTCTTGGAAATGCTGCAAAACTTCTTCAGGTTACTGAAAATCAATTGTCTGAAGCATTAACACAACGTACAATTGCTGCTGGCGGTAATATTTTACAAAAAGAACATAATGTATCTCAAGCTGAGTATGGTCGTGATGCATTAGCTAAAGCAATTTATGACAGATTATTTACATGGATTATTACAAAAATAAATAAAGCAATAGTATTTCCTGCATCAAACAGTCATACTTGTTATAATAATGTTATAGGTGTATTGGATATTTACGGTTTTGAAATATTCGATATAAATAGTTTTGAACAATTTTGTATTAACTATTGCAATGAAAAACTTCAACAACTTTTTATTGGTATGCGGATGGTTTTGATTATTTATAAAACACAAAAAAAAACTAAACTAATTATTGTATATTTTTATATTTATATAGAATTGGTACTTAAACAAGAACAGGAAGAGTACAATAGAGAAGGAATAGAGTGGAAGAAAATAGATTATTTTAATAATCAGGTATACTTATACATTTTTTTTTAATATTATTTCTTACAAAATAAAATAAATTGTGCCAAAAGATTATATGTGATCTAGTGGAACAACAACATAAAGGTATAATTTCAATAATGGATGAAGCATGCTTAACAGTTGGTAAAGTCAATGATGAAACACTCTTAAATGCAATGGATAAAAAATTAGAAAATCATCCACATTATACTAGCAGACAATTGAAACCAATGGATAAAGCTCTTAAACATCGAGAAGATTTTCGTATAACTCATTATGCAGGCGATGTTGTATATAATATTAACGGATTTATCGATAAAAATAAGGATACATTATATCAAGATTTTAAAAGGATGCTTTTTAATTCGAAAAATAAGTCTTTAAGCGAAATGTGGCCAGAAGGTGCACAGGATATAAATAAAACAACGAAAAGACCAGCAACAGCTGGAACATTATTTTGCAAATCTATGCTTGATTTGGTTAGTACCCTATTAAAGAAAGAACCCTTTTATATACGTTGCATTAAGCCAAATAGTATTAAAAGTCCAGTTGTATTTGACGAAAATCTTGTAGAGCATCAGGTGCGTTATTTGGGATTGCTTGAAAATGTTTTAGTACGTCGAGCTGGATTTGTATATCGACAAAGATATGATAAATTTTTATTGCGATATAAAATGATTTCACAATATACTTGGCCAAATTTTCATTCTGGTACCAATAAAGAAGGTGTTAAAGTTCTTTTGGATCAAAAAGGTTTTACCAATGATGTCAAATATGGCCATAATAAAATTTTTATTAGGTAATATATTTATTTTAAAAAAATTTATAACTTTTATATGTTATTTAGTTTTTATTTTATTTTAATTTTTGCAGATCCCCAAAAACATTATTTTCACTTGAAAAAGAACGCAATGAAATGATTCCAAATATTATAATTCTATTACAAAAACAAGTAAGAGGATGGATATGTCGACAGAAATTGAAAAAATTGAAAGCTGCATTTCGAATTATTACTTTCTACAGACGATATAAGCTACAGGCTTATTTCAGTTTATTGGCACAAAAGTTTTCTCAAGCTAAACACAGCCGTGATTATGGTAAAAGTATTCAATGGCCACAGCCAGTGCTAGTAGGCAAAAATGCTGAATCTGAATTACGAAAAATTTATAATAATTGGAGAGCATATATGATACTTAGAAAGTATCCACGAAGTGAATGGCCACAAATGCGATTACAAATTCTAACTGCTAGTGCATTGAAAAATCGAAGACATCATTGGGGACAAGATCGAAAATGGCTCGGTGACTACTTATCATATTCACAAGAAAATTCAAATTCTTCGATTTATACGGCAAGTGTTAAGAATTTGAAAAATTCTTATGAATATAAAAAAGTTTTGTTTTCTTCTTTTGTTAAAAAATATAACAAATTCAATAAAACTGCCGATCGTACATTTATTTTAACAGAAAATACAATATTTAAGTTGGATGGAACAAAAAATAAAGTTAGAAATATGAGAAATATTTCTATAAAAGATGTAATAAGAATCAAATTTAAATACTCCATATAATTAATTTCAAAATATATTTTAGTTGACATCTGTAAGCGTTAGCCCCGGACGTGATCAACTAGTTATATTTCATTCTGCACAAAATAATGATTTAGTTATAGTACTACAAGGAGAGCATACACCATTAAAAGAAGATAGAGTTGGTGAATTGGTTGGTATTGTGAGCAAAGCATATCAAGAGTAAGTATAATTCTATAATTTGTGAATAATGAAAATATAAAATTAACAACTTACTTTATTAATTGTATTTCAGTTTATGTAACAGAGAGCTTAGAATTGATGTAGGTTCTACATTGCCTTGTCGCTTAGGTAAAAAATCACGATCAATAATTATAGAAGGTTCAACTGGCATTGATGTACCAGTTTTTCGTTCTTCTGGCACAAATATAACATTAGAAGTTCCATCTTCTTATTGCGTATAATTGCATATTTCATCCCATTCGGACATGAACATGACAACGATTATTATTTAGTTTTCTATATACAGAAAATATGTTTAGCTGTTTTTTGCATTATAAACTTGTTATTTTAATATTAATGCCAAAATTTTTATATATATTTAGAGTAGAATTTTTATATTCGATTTTAATTTATTCCTTTTAATATGCTTAAAGTAAACCGATTTAATCGGAATTTTTGCTTAAAATTATTGTTCACAGGTAAAATCAATAGTCAATAGTAATATTTTGAATAATATCAAACCGGATGGCAAAATCAGATCAAAATTTGACAGTATTATATATTTTTTTCATGATTTAATTTGTATTTTTCATTTGATACCTATTTATGGTACTTAATATTTGTGATAAATAACATGTGTGCCTTTATATTAATAGCTTTTTCATATACGCTAGTGCAGTTACTTAAAAATATATAAATTAATTTTATATTAGAAAAATGCAATTGCTAATTTTACAATTAATTTTTTATTATATATCATTATCTTATATATAATAAAATGTTACATTTTTTTTTAAATCTACATGACCGTATCAATTTAGAATTCAGAGTATTTTGAATATAAAAAATACTATCCGTTTAAAATTCGTTATATACTCAAATATATATGTTCATTATTATTATTATTTTTTATGCCAGTAGTATGCAATCGCAATTTTTATGAAATTATATATTTATAAAATATTACAAATTCCTAGTTTTAAGATTTTATTATACATTATAAAGTTATTTTGCTTTTATATTTCATTCCAAAAGAAAAAAAACAATAAAAAAAATTGTAATTTTTTTAAATAAAGTATACCTACATTGCATTTGAAAATTGTTATAAAAATATGTAAAAAAAAAATCATTACAGTGAACTTAATATAAAAATATATATATGTATGTTTTGTACTAACAATTTTTCAGTGTTTTTATTTAATTTGTGGAGGATTCAATGCTGTAATATAAAATTAATTTTCTAATAATCTCAGCTATGGGCTAATAAATATAAATTTAGTATATATTGCATGGTTTTAGGCGAATACTAGAATGAGCCTGAAGATATGGAAACATAAAAAAGCTATATTTTTGAATATTTTTATACATGTATTTTTGTACGTTAAACTTTTTTTCAATAAAAAATATTTTTTAGGCAAACATTGAATAATAAAAATATGAACATAAAAATTCACATAATAATGAACATTAAAAATTCACATATAATAAAATTACTTTCTTGTAGTTTTCGTTTACTTTCTTGATTGTGTTTAGTTTACTATTTTATCGATCGTAATATAAAATAATATTAGATGAAAAACACCATATTATAAATGTATTTATAAAAAGCTTAGACTTCAAAAAAGCAAAGAGAATTATTTTCTGCTTTTTTAATGATCTTAATAATTTGTTGTCAGCAAAACATTTAATATAGATAACATAACAAGAACAACACTTGTATCTTACCAGCTTTAGGAAGCAATCGCAAATCGCATATATAGTATCTTTATAGAATAGAAGTTATAATCTATATATGTGCGAAGTTCGTTTTATGATGATCAAGTTAATACCCGTATTGCAAAATTATTATGGTTGCTTGCCCTATACAGTAAAATAATTGAAAAATTGTAGTTATTAAAGAGAATTTTATTTTTTTAAATAAGTTAAACTGTTTTTTTTATATATGCAAGCTTTGCTAGTTTGCATTTTGTAATTCTTAAAGATACATACATATCTTTATCGTACACATAGCTATTTGAATATTTTGAAGATAGTAATGTACTGGTATATTTAATATTTCTAAAATCTATTCCATTTATTATAGTTTTATAGGTACCTACATTTAGTAAGTCAAAAGGGGTTACTTAAAAAAATTATGCTTTCTGAAATATAAGATTAGAATTTTAGGCGGCAAGAGTTTATATATGTATATATACATGAAACTTTAAAACTCTACAGCTACACTGTGCCTGTGGGTTGATAATTTATTTATTATAATACTATTCCATATAATTTCAATTTTTTCTTTATAAATGTGTGTATACGTTTTGATTTGTATAATATAATATATATACTCTCATAAAATTTACACTTTCATAGTAAATTGTAAAGTCTATAAAAAATTATTTTTTTTTTACTTCTACATCATAATAATTTTTATTCTAAAATAAATAAAAAAAAAAAAGAATTCATATAAAAATACATGCACGATCGATCGATCTAAAATTGTGATATGTTAATTTTTTGTGTGCGGCTGTATAAACATACATATATATAACAGTATATAAATATGTAAAAGGTAAAGCATATAGCATTATTATATTTGTGTGTAAGAAAAATAAAAAATCAGGTTATACAGATAAAGAATTTTCAGTGATATTTTCATGTTTTAAAGTAGCTTTTTTTTTCATTAACATTATTTTATTAAATTCTGAAACAGTTTGTCGATTAACATTATTGACTGAAGATTGTCTAAAAAAGATCGTGTTGTGTGTGTACTTAAAATAAAACAATGAATATAATATGTAATAAGTAAAAAAATAAATAAATACAAAATTAAATATTTTTTAAATATTTAAAAATAATTTTCTTTTTTCTACTATATTAATTAATAAATAAATTATAAAATAATTTAAATATTTTTAGTAATATAAAGTAATAATAAATTTGATTGATATTAGAGATATTAGAATTTTATTTTATATATTTTGTTATCCAACGAACGACGACCTTCACAAAATTTCAAAGTGTATAAAATATTTACACCTCTCTCTACTCTATCAACATATCCGGAGTTGATAAGGTGGCTCTACTGTCGTCTTCTTATTACATATATAAATATAATAAATTTATGAATAAAGTTTTTATAATAAATAAAAAAAAAAAAAATTATCAAAAAAATTTTTTTTTTATGTATACATTGACATTTATTAGATTTTTTTTATTATTATTATTGTGAGTGTAAAAAATCATATTTTTAAGTACTGTGAAAAATATATTTTTTAAAGAAAAAATATATACATTAAAAAACAAAATGTTGTGATTTTTCAATTAAGCAATTTGTAGGGAAAATATATATACTATATACATATATGTATGTATATTAAAATTTTCTATATAATTTTTGTTTATAAAAGGTGTGTTTTTAAAAATTATATCAACAAGAATTTTTTTTTTGTTTTATTTTAAATAAAATTATTATTATTATTTTTGAAATTATTTTAAATAAATATAGTAGGTATATGTATATATAATGTTTTAAAACCAAAAATGGACAGTGACTGGTTTTCTTTTTAATTTATAAAAAAATTTTTATATACCTATACATACTGTATATGTAGTATGTATAATTATAAATTCTTTCAATTATTTTGCTTTACTCGTAATATTTATATTTAAAATATTTTTATTGATAATTTTTATTGATAATTATTATTGATAATTTAATAAAATTTGTACATAATAAATATAGTATAAAAATATATAGCTCTTTACCATTTTTATGGTAAAACAAGTTTAAAAAATTATTATAATAATTTCGAGACAGCTCGATATTATATTTTTCTAAAAATAAAAATTCTTTTATAAATATATATATATATATATATATATATATATATATATATATATATATATATATATATATATATATATATAAGCTATATATACTATATCTTATATGTACACGTACTTGATCTGTCGTGCTGTAATCTGGGCAAATATTTCCTACTAAAATATTATACGAGTACTTATATATACATGGTCTCACAGACCTTTTTATTTTAAACTTATGCTCTTTGTGCTCTGACTTTTTGGGATCAGTTAAGTCAAACTTTTATAATACATATACAAAAAAAAACATTATAAATATAAAATGGAAAAATAAATATCATATAAATATTCTAGAATTTATATTACATTATATTCTATACAGCTATATATGTAGGTACATATAAAAAAAGTTTTTTTTATTTATTTTTTTTAAATGTATAATCTATTCTATATGAACTATTTAAGGAAAAACGGTCAAAATTGTAATAATATAAGAAATTATAAAAAAAAAATACGGGAATAAAATTAATTAAAAAATATCAAAATTTTATTCTTTTTTGAAAAATATCGAAACGTAGGCAAAAAAAATATCAATATTTTCGAGGTTGTAACTTTGAAATAATTGTACATACACACATACATAATTATTATGTAGGTACGACATATCATATATTTTGTTATTTTAGTGAACAATGGTATACTATTATTATAATCACGTGCTTATTTTACTAATAAATCGGTTTAAAAAAAAAAAAAGGTATATAGTGTAATATGTGTGGGTGGATGGGTGAGAATAAGGAACCTTTTGATTTATATATATTTTTAATAATAAACATATGTAAATAGGATATATGTACATTTGTTAGTTATTATAAGCTCAAATATTTACAAGATCTAAAATTTATTTTTGTAACATACATTATGTATTATGTGCCACTTTAACTTTTAATATACATACATCGCTTTATATAGTAAATAGAACTATGTGTTATACGCCTAGTAATCTTTTTATTTTTAATATCTGTAGAAAAAATGTATTCAGGTAACATCGATTTTCACACATATTTAATCAATTATATGTAGTGTTCTTTATAATTTTTTCACTATCCAACTGTATACCATATTGTCCCCATCTCTATATATTTATGTATATACATTCTAAGATTGAGAAAATTGTTAACTGTCCCAATTACGCTGTCAAAAATCGAATTATACTATAAAAGCATTTAACTTGAAACTTGTTGCGATTTCCAATTAATATTTTATCCATTAAGTACACAAATCCATTAAGTACACAATTATAAATTGGAATCTGTAATAGAAAATTAAAATGTAACAAATTTTAATATAATGGTAAATGGTATAGTTTATAGTATAAATGTGCAGTCCAAGGATAATTAATATTCATCCAAATTAGAAAAAAATTAGCTAAATAGAAAATTAATAAGCTTTTTTTAATTAGAAAATGTCAAAAAGGTAATGTTATATTACCCGAAACTATTAAATTGAATTATATATTTACCTGTTATCCGGAACAAAAAAATAAAATTAATTTATTTATTAATTTTACAATTAATTTTGAATTCTAAAATATATGAACATTAAAATGTAAAAAAATTATGTTTTTCTAACAATTAAAAAAATAATGCAGCTGAAATTTATTCTTCCATTGAAAGATTTATAATATGTATATACTGTATATAAAACATCTTAGAGGTTTATTATGTATATAAAAATATATTCTATACCTATTTAGTTGCATGTAATATAAAAATTAATAAATTAAATTTATGGTTAAATTTACAACCATGCAAGATGCAACAATTAAAAAATCTAAATTATATAAAAAAAATTATAATCTTTAAATAACTATAAATTTATCTAATTAAATCAAAACAGTAAACATGCTCTGATAAAAAATAATTGCATCACTGCAATTGTAAGAACTGTATATTAATTTTAAAACAAATTATGTAAAAATTTAAATGCTTTAATTTTAATATGTATAATTATACATACGTACATTTAGTAATATGATGACATTGATTATATATATTTGTTATACAAGATGCAATTATCCCAATTCCAAAATATTATAATTTCTTTACAATTTCAGTTTACAATTTCTTATGCTGAAATTAAGAGAACGTGGTCAAAATTATCAAAATGAAATCAAAGTTTATCAAAAAATACTAACATTTTATTGTTAGAAATATAATATATAAAAAAAATAATATCGTGCAGGAGTCTTAAAATGCTAACTATTCGTTTCCTTATTGGATTTAATACATTTAAAATAACTGAAATATTTAAACATTATGAGACTTTTATAATATTAATATTAATTAAATTAAGAAATGATTCGAAAATGGACTCAATTGAAAATGGAGCATTAAACGTTTTCCTTAGTAATAATAATAATAATAAAAATAATAATAACATTAAGTTTGAAATACTTAGCCCCAGAACTAATGGTGATTTTCATACGGAAAGGTAAGTTTTTCATAAATTTTAAATTCTTGTTTGTTCAGATCTTCTTTTTTATAAATAATTTTATTTAAAATATTAATTTTTTCTTTTATTGTTTTTTTATAAATTTTTTAAAAATTAATGAAATTTTAATAGTTTTTAATTTTTTTTACATTGTATTAATTATTAAACTATAAATTCTATTTTTTTTTGTTAAAATTTATTATTAATTTAAAATATATATAATATCTTTTAAGATCACG
This sequence comes from Empis stercorea, assembly GCA_949752835.1. Classification (NCBI taxonomy): domain Eukaryota; kingdom Metazoa; phylum Arthropoda; class Insecta; order Diptera; family Empididae; genus Empis; species Empis stercorea. The sequence continues at coordinate 18,338,767 of OX457089.1, forward strand.
AAGTGCAACTCCATCATCTTATTCCGGAACATCACCACAACCGCCAAATTTTAATGATGTATCTACTGGTCGGAATTTAACATCTAATATATTACTTGGCAATGATGGAAATAATAGTGATATATCAACGAGAAATTATTCTGATTTTATGAGAAGTTTAGCTGCTAAATATAATAATAATCCAACTGAGTAAATTCATAATTAATTCTTAAATTTTTATATATATGTAATTAATTTATTAAAAATAAATATTAATATTTACAGCATAATAAAATTACCAAATATTGAAAATAATAATTTAGTAATACCAAGAAAAGAATCTACTACAGAAACTGGTCGACTGAAACAACAATCTAATTCAGAACAAAATATATCTACAAATGTTGCTCCTCTAGTTTCATCACTTATATCACGTCTTCAATTTTCGCAAAATGTTTTTCCACCGTTAATAGATATGAGTAGTACTCAAGCGTTAGTCACATTGGTAATAATAATTATAATAATATTACCACTTACTTTTATTTTATTATCCAAAATATTTTTAAAATATCTATAAATTATTATTTTATTATAGGCTCGTGTTGCAAAAGAAATTGAAATACAAGAAATTTTAAAAGCACCTCAACAATTATCAACTTCAACTGAATATACAAATTTATCTACTACACGTAAATACATTAATCAATACATATTTTATAATAAATTAATATTAATTGTTATATAATTACCCTAAAATATTATTTTAGTTAAATCATCACAACAAAAATTAAAGCGTTCATCAAAAAATTTACCATCAAGTTTTATAGAAAATAATAATATAATTCCACTTGATCTCAGCTCAGCTCAGATTAAACGTGCTAAATTAGAATTTTCATCAAATTCAAGAAATATATCAATTTTAGATAATGATGATATAGATGAGAAATGTACTCAAGTTCAATTAGATAATAGTAATGAAATTAGAACAAATTCAAATCACTGTCAAGCACAAAGTGAAGAAATTAATTCATGGACTGTTGAAGATGTATGCGATTTTGTTGGAAGTATTAATATTTGTGCTGAATATGTTGAAGTAATAGTGATATTTTATAAAATATATACTTTTAATTTATAATATATTTTAAAATTTTTAGAATTTTCGAGATCAATGCATTGATGGTCTTGGTTTACCTCTATTAACAGAAGGACATCTAACTAATTCACTTGGTATGAAATTAGGTCCAGCTCTTAAACTTAGATTACTTTTGGCAAAAAAATTAGGTGGTCCATGTCCTTGTGTATCTTGTATAAATCAAAATACATTAACAACAACGACACCAACATCAACCATATCATCCATAAAGTATTTAAATAATATTAATTCTAAGAAAAAAATACAATCTAGACCTTCAAGTACCGATTCTGGTAGCTAATTAATATTATACAGAAAATTATACAATTAATATTATGTATTATAAATAAGCCGCTCCAGAAGCCAATGTGATTAAGTCCATAAAACAAAAATCGGAGAAAATCAATAATTTAAAAATATTAATTTTAAGAATTTCTTTGTATGAATTATTTGATCCAAAAGGATGTAAAGTATTTTTGAAGGTGTAGGTTATCGTTATACAACTAAACAATCTTCAAAATGATATACACTATATATATATATATATATATATATATATATATATATATATATATATATATATATATATATAAAAAGCGAAATTTCAAAAGTGGACTTAATCAAATTGGCTTCTGAGCGGCTTAAATATGAACCAGAAATAAAATAAATAATAAAATAAACAAAAAAAAAACATTTAAATTATAATAATTTAATTTTTTAAATTTTGTAATTTAAATATTTTAATATGACTACCAATATCAAGCTACCAGCAGCCTTATAATTGCTTTAATGCAATCATACTTGATAGAATTTATTAATATTCAAATATTATATCCAATATCCTTTATAGTGAGCAATTCTATATGTTATTAAATGTTGTGGCACATTATTTCATACTTTAACTTAGTTAACATAATGTATACATATAATATAACTAATATATAATAAAATGTTTGGAAAGAATTTGTAGATTGACATGTTAAAAATTAAAATAGTTTATCACAACTATGTATAATTGGTTAATATGATATAGAAACTTAAGAAGAATTAGTTGTAAAGGTCCAATGTGATCTAATATGAAAGTATAATTTTCAGAGTTATATTTCTGATTGAAAAATGTAGCCTAAAAAACATTATAGAAATTAATATAGATTTTTTTTTAATATTGAATTAATTTCACACTCCAAAGTACTTAAACGCTCTTTTTAATTAAGATTAATAAAAAAAAATATATATGTATAATATGTTCTTATGCATTTATATAAATAAGTTTTGCATAAAAACTTAATATTTTTCATATTCAAAAATAAAATAATTTCGCAATTAAATTTCTTATTATTTTAAGATACATAATTACATAATTATTATACATATTCCTAGTCATTTTGAAAATTTCTTATTAAAATTATTTTGTTTAGTCAATTTCCACATCCTTTAAAAATTTATTAATAATTGAAATCGCTTAACTGATGAATGTAAAATCTATATAAGTAATATGTTTTTTTTTGTTATTTGTTATGTAAATAATTTTGTATTTGCAAATTTTTATTAATTAATTTTTTTAATGAAATACATGAATAAGAATTTAAAAAACAAAATTAAATATGTACATATATTAAATTTAAATCAATATTAAATAACACGACAATATTTAATTAAAAATTAGATTGTACTTAAGTTTGAGATATTAAAAATATATAAATGTAATTTAAATTCATAACTTCCAATAATTGTACTATTTTTACTATAAACATATGTAAAGAAAAAATTTAATAAATTTATATAGTACATGTAAATTTGAATTAAATAAATTAAAATAATAATTTTTTATATACAAGAAATATTGTAAATAAATCAGTATTTAAAATTAATATTGCATATTCTAAATGTTTCTATATACATACATATATACATTATTCACGAAAGTTTCAATTTATTGATAATCAGAAAATAAAATTGAAAATTTATAAAAAAAAATTACAATATATTTATTTATATAGCAGAAATTTTGTAAATTTTTACATTTTAATGACGAAAAGAAATTACAATTTTATTGTTACATATTATTATCGAAAAAAATTTAAATAAATCATAGATTTTATCATTTAGAAATGTTTTATATAGCAAAACTTAGGATAACAATAATAACTATGGATCCATATTGAACGGTAGATATACATATTTCAAAATATTTCTGTCTAGTAAAATAAAATTTAAACATAATTCCTGAAATTTTACAATTTAATAATGAATAATGAAACAAAACACATAAATTAAATTATATTTTTTTTTTTTCAAATTTAGAAAAAGTGCATCAAATTATAATATTGATAATATCAGATCAATACTTTTTCCTTTAGTTTCAGGTATAAATGTTATAACAAAAATTGTTCCACCAAAACAACATGATGCAAAAAAGTACATAGTTCCATGCATACCAATTACATCGATAAATGTTGATAAATACTGGAAAGAAATTTGCTTTTTTTTTAGTTAATGTCAATAATATAAAAATTTACCTTAATCATTAAAAATGCAAAAATCCATAAAATTGACATACAAATTGTACATACAGTATATCGAACTTTTGGTGCTAATATTTCAGATAATAATAAAAATGGTAATGTTAAAACACCACATGATCCAGCAAATATAATAAATGAAAAGCATGTAATTGGAATCCAATGAAAATTTGTGACATCATAATTTAATATTAATAAATGCATGTAAAATCCAAGACATAATAAACCAATTCCAGTTCCTATAGCTGATATTGATATTAGTCCCTGTCAAAAAGTTATTTATTGTTATTATTAATTTTTAATATATAATTTATATATTTAAATGCCTTTCTGCCCAATCTATCTACGAATAATGTTGAACAATATGCACCAATTATTTGTATAATACCAACAATTATAGCTGACATATTAGGTGATAAATTTGATCCAGATTGTTTAAATATTGTAGCTGTATAATTAAGCATAGCAAAGCATCCACAAAATTGATTTAAAGCCATTAAACCAATACCTATAATAAATGCTTTTTTTACTTGTCGATTATCTGAAATAAATATATACATAGTATAAATATAATTTTTAAGAAAATTATTAATTTTAATTTTATATTTTTATACTAAAATCATTCCATGTTAAATAATTATCATTATTTTTAATTTTATCTGTAATTGGATTTAAATATTCATTTTTTAATTTCTCTATTTCCATTATAAATTTATCGGGAAGATGAGATGCCCTTCTTATATTTCTGAAATATCTTAATGATTTCTCAGCTTCCTGGAAAATATACAAATAAAATAGAGATTAAAAATTTGGTTTTAATTAAATTTTTAGGAACAAAAAATATATAACAAATATCAAAAATTAACTAACCTTTATTTTTTTTATTTTTAATAAACGTTGTGGTGTTTCAGGTACAAATGATAATGTGAAAATAAATATTATTGGTATTATAAGAAAAATATATGGAATAATTGTATATGATAAATAATTGCCAATAATAAATGCAATTAACATTCCTAAATTACAGGATAAAACCAAATATGATCCTAAAAATCCACGAATGCTAAAAAAATAAAAAAAAGTTATGTAATTATATTAATATAAATAGTTAATATTAAATATATATTTACTTATCCTCAGAAATATCGGTTATATATATAGGAACAAGAGCAAATGTACCTCCACCAGCTAGACCACCTAGAAATCTTGATATACACAAATGTAAAACATTTTGAGCAATAATAACTATTATCCAGCTAAACTAATAAGAATAAATTAAAAAAAGAAATACGTCTTAAAAATTAAAAATTAAATTAAATATAAAACTTAATGAAGAAAAATAATAATTAAAAATTAAATATAAAATTTAATTAAGAAAAATTATATAATGTAATGTAAATACTATATATAACTTACTATTAATGGAATGGAAAGCAATAACATTGCTATTTTAGCACCAATTTTATCAGCAATCCAAGCAAATAATAAATTACCAATTAATCCACCAATACAAAGAATAGATCCAACCCATGATGCCTCTTCATTAGTCATTGGACCATTTTCTAATGGACTTTCTTCTGATTGTAATATTAAAAAACTTGATGATGGCCAACCACATAATGTACCATAAGATACAGACATTAAGTTTACTAAAATTACATAATTATATTATTTCTATATACACAAAGTATTGCACAAAAATTAATTTTAATTAATGTTCTTTTATATACCACAAAATGCAGCATAATATTGATATTTTTCACTTTTATGGAACATTTTAAACTGTGAGTTAAAATTTGAAAAATAAATTATTTAAATGAAAATAATATATAATATACAGAACTTAACAATCACAATGTAACATAATTTATTAGCTGTTCATGAGATAAATATAACTGATAAAACTATTTGAATATTAAAGCTATTTAATTTATACTATTATGGCAATTAAATATAAAAACAAGAAAAGTAAATATACTAAGATTAGTTTCATTCAAACATCTTCTAAACGAACCAACATTTAATAATATGTAGATTTATATATAAATTATATTTTAATAAAAAAAAATACAAAATTTGTGAAACATTTTTGTTATAATGTTATTAAGTATATTTTAATTACAAAAAATAAATTATTTTGCTAAACTTAGTAATATTGTTCATATTATGCACAGCTGATTTGAGAAACTGAGAAATTGTACCATTGCTAATTTACAATTGGCCGTTGTTGGCAGAGATTTAGGATACAATTTGGTTTAAATTCTCGCTAACGATATTGAAAAATATACATAATTGTGGGATATAATTTATAATCTAAATAGTAAAATCAATTAATTTAAATGGTAATATTTAAGTTTATACTTCAGCTTATTGTTGGTTAAGAAAAATATTTACATTGCAAAAATTTAATCCATATATAAATTTTCTTTATCTTAAATTAATAAACTTTAACAAGTACATAATAATGTACATATATACCTAAGGTATTTTGTTTCTGAAAAATTTATAAGTTTTGTAGTTAAGTAAGCAATTATCTATGTATATTATGGTCGATAAATGAAAAATTTACGGAACAGAAATATAGTGCTTTTTAAATAGTAGCGTCGTTTCCCCAATAGTCGAACACTTAGCGACAATTCGAACTTGAATTGATTCTTAAAAATCGTATGTTATATGGAATGATGTGATGTTTAATGAATCTAAACCGAAATTTTCTGAATTTATAAAGGTTTACCAAATTTAATAATAAATAATATAAATAATATAAAAATATATCCTTTCCTTCCAAGAATATTTTAACAGGATATATTTTTATTTTACCAATATTACTTTTAATAGCATTATCTAATATCAATATGTTAAATATAAATTTAAGGTTCTTCACAATTTTTAATTATGTTGAAATTAGTAAGCACCTAAAAATATGCAAATTTTTGGCTAAATATATCAGTGAAACAAATGATAAAAAATTATTTACTATAAATAATTTTATTACTGAAAAGTTAAGTTTAAACTACAAAACTACTGAATTGATTAATTTTATATCTATCTATGGTTAAAATTTAATTTCTATGTATATATATAATCATATAAAGATATGTAGAATTTTTTTGTAAATTGACGTATAGACCGACAGAGTTAAATTACTATGCACATTTTTTCCAATTTTATTGGAAATGTGCTAAAAATAATAAATCTACGATTTTTTTTGTATACAGTATATATTTTATTTCATAACAATCATTGTATAATGCAAACACAATAAGATCAGCATAAATAATTAATAAAGGAAACAGGGAAAATGGAAACATTGTATTTTAGCTAAATTGAAATATTTCATAAATATGATAAATAAAAAATATAAATATGTATATATATATTAGATCTGTGCCTTATTTTCATCCATTGCATTATTCCATTTATTTTTTGAAACATGAAATTGGATTGAAGTAACATTGTCGATATCTTACTTGACGTTTGGACTCGGGTTTCCGAATTACATTATCCCTGGAAGTAAAAAAAAATATAAATAAAAATGAATTTACAAAATATTAAAATTTTAAAACTATAAATTAATTTTCGGAATGTCCTCTATGTGGTTTGGAATAATAATATTAATCTTTCATTTATTTATAGTGTCAATAAAAAAATTATATTTGATTAAATATTAATTTTACTTACCGTAATTCAGGAAACATACGAGTATATAATAAAAATAATTTATTCATTGAATTGCTATCTTGGAGAAGTGGTGATTCGTAGGCAAAGTAGTTCTGAAGTTGTGCAATTTTCGCGTCATATTCTTTTTCAATCTCCTAAAAAATTTAAAAATTTTATAAAATATTCTTCGATTTTTTTTTTAATTTTATTGTGTTACTTCAGTCAATAACTATAAATATATGTAACAAGTATTTTGTAATTTGATACCGGTCGAAAGGATTACGTTCAAGAACGAAGTACATACTTTTTTCTTAGTTCTAAGTAATAGATGATTGATATATACAACCAAAAACCATAGCCTTTATACAACCCTTGAGTACTTAAAGATATAAAAATTCATTAAATAAAAAAAAATTGAATTACTTTTTATAGCTGTGCATAATTTGAACAATATTACTAAGTTTAGTAATTTCTAATTTCAATTTATGATAAAAGAATTTCATTCTATCATATGGAATTACTCAATATCGCTTTACTCTTATATAGGATTATTTTAAAAAATTGATATTCAAATACTTAACAATATAATTATACATAGTTGAATTAAGGAAACATTAGAACTGTTTATTATGTACATGTATGTAGGCCATTTCAAACGATTATTTTATATTATATTTATTTATATTCTATTAAAATAGATTGTATTTATTACTAAAAAAAATATAAATATTAATTGATAGCTTACTTGACTTCCACCAGAGATTGAAGGATGAGCAAATGTCAAAAAAACTGCACTCATTAAAAAGATCAAGATCTTCTTTAAAATTGTTGTCATATTCATTTTGTAGTAGTTTCTGTACAATAAAAATCCAAAACATTATTCGTATTTAGATTGAATTTATATAATTTTAGTTTTTGTAGGTTTTAAAAGTATTTGACCAAAATCGTGCATTTCTATACCATATATTATACAGAAGCCATAAAATATTATTTTCCCCTTACAATCGAATAAAATAAAATAAAGATAATTTTAATATTTTATATTACATAAAAAATTATAGGTACATAATTCATCCACTTACATATATACATTATTCTTATAGAAATCATTTTAATACTCTTATAAGTGTTTTTCAGTTTTCCTTTATAAACGGAAGCTGTATAAATAATCATAACGAAAAGAAAAACTAAACCATTCAATTTCATGATTTTGTAAAATAAAAAGGATATATCCGATAAAATAAAAGAATTTTCAACTTTTAATAAATTAATTGCATATTTTGAATGGTTTCATTATATTCTGTATTATAAACTTCTTTAGAAATTACTTTGAATAATTAATTTTTTTGTTGCATATACTGTTTTTCTATATGCCTGCTTAGTACATGAACCAAAAATCTTTTAGTTTTTATTTGATCAAAGTAAAATTGCAAAAATAGCTTTTGATACCAAAAAGAAAAATGACCACCATTCTACATGTATGTAAATAATTTATAAAACATTGAAAAAAAATTCCATGTATATTTATATTTATATATTACATAATATACAAAATTTTGTTTAAATAAATAGGTTAAAAAAACTTTCAATATTTGGAACATATCGATATAATATTAATAAAAATATCATGTGAATGCAGCAAAACATTAATATTTTAACTTACAGAAATCATTTCTCTCAAATGTCTAGAAACCATGGTTAAAACTGCAAAATATCAATTAACTTTGTTTTTTAGTTTTTATAAAGTTTTAGTCATGAAATTATTTTAAAATTTTTATTTTCTGTATTTCACAAATTACATAATTCTATTAACATATTATTTGTTTTATTAATATAGCTTTATATATTTGATATTATTTTCTTTCTTATGTTAAAGTAATTTAATGTTATTAAATCAAATTAGTCTTTAGTATTACTGTTAAAGATTGTTCTAATAGAATTACTCTTAAAAAGATTGTTCTAAATTCTAATAGAAAAGAGTAGTTCTATAAGTAGGTTTAAAAAATTATATTTAAATTTAGGAATTATTTTAATTGGTATATAAATTTTCATAAATTATACTTAATATAAATATTGCATCACAAATTTATATATACATATATTATATTAATGAAAATTACAATATTACCTGCGTTTCTTTTCAATAAATTAAAATCCTTTTTGCATTAACTAATATTATTTTTTTTCTTTAAATATTATTCACCAATATTTTTGACCATTAAATTAAATAATAGTAAAAGTGAAACAAAATAATTTAAAATTGACTCTTTTTGCGATGATGATGATGATGATGTCCACTCTATGAATTCCAGTATCTAACTTCAATTTCTTTTTGTTCGGAAAGCATTTATATCGAATTTCCCTCACTTATTATTTTAATATTCTAACCCCCAACATTTTTTTTAAAAACAATTTTTTTTTTGAATTATGAATCCTTTTTATTTATTTTTTGCTGTGTTTGTCGGCTTTTATGTAATAATGATTTACATAAATAACAACTTGTTGCTTGCGCACACGGGTAAAAATGATTTTTGTGGGGATAAGTGCGTACAGGAAAATATAAATATATAAAAAGTCATAACCATAACTACATAAAAAAATTACATAAATATACCTTTCTTTACACCTAGATTTATTAAATTTAAAATGTTTTGGTGATATGATTTTTTACTACAGAAATATAATATAGTTGTCCGAATTTAAAAAGAGATCCTAAAAATATTTCTTTAAGATTTTTAGATGTTTCTAAATACCATTTTATTTATTCAGAATATGAGATATAAAAAAACTTATTTTAACTTTCTTAAAATTATTAATTTACAATATGAATTATTGATAATTGATAAGAAGTTTTTATTAAATAAAAAGGGGTAAAAAATCTTAAGATATTCTTTTCTTTCTGGTATGATATTGAAATTTCATATTTAAAAGGTAATTAAGGTAATTTTATTTGTGGTATACAAAATTTACTTTAATGCAAAAAAAAACATTGACCCTTATAGGGTTTATAAGATTTATGTCATAAATATTGGAAATTTAAATTTAAATAATTTCAATACATATAGAAATTCATATATTATTGTGAATTACTTTTAAACGTTATTATATATATTTAAATATATTTTATGTTTAGAAGTTTGTAAAGAAAAAACAGAATGATTTAAATATATTGAAGACAGATGAAATAAAAATTAATATAACAGAAACTCTGTGATTCCTGATTTCAAGCACGTTTAAAAAAATTATACATAAATATAAAAGTTTTTTTTAAATGACAAAAGGAAAAGAAAATATTTCAATATCAATAAATTCAATTATTTTTCATCATTTTATTTTATAAGAATATTATATATATGTGCCTCTATTAAATTATAAAAAATGATTTAATTTTAGTTACCATTAATTTATTTTATATTTAGATTAGAAATTGATACAAAAAGCTTTATAAAAATTTAAGCGGAATTATATGGAGTAAAATAATTTCCTATTTGCGACCTAATTATATTGTGAAAAACAAAATTAAATAAGTAAATTCATTGGTAGTTTCTCTAACAGAAAGAGACTCAATGGAGGTGGTGGTGGAATTATTGAAATAAAAGATAAAAGTATTAAAAAAAAATATATAAAGAACAGAAAACCCACAACCACATACATATGTAATCTATTAAGTCTCAAAATAATAAATCGAAATCAAAATCAATTGATTAATATAAGTATATATTAATTAACATAATTCAATAAAACAAGATTTAATAAATTTATTTATATCAAGCCATTTGTGTATGTTTATATTTTCTTATCTAATTAAACATCAATGTACGTATTATGTATGTTTTTAAATATTAGTATTGTATTCATAATCATAATGAATATATAAGGACATCAAAGAATATAGCTATTACGAGTATCTAATTCCAAAAACAAATTTGAATATATAAAAATTGTTTGTATACATTAATTCTACCCACTATTCCTACCACAAATTTGCTAATCTCTAAGTTCTACGTATACTTATTTTTTTTATTAACCAGATTAATTATATATTTGAATTCTACCTTTAGCATTTTCTTGCATATACTAACAATATCTTCCATTTTGCTTTTTTGCAATTTTCTTGGAATCAGATGCAAGATTTATGTGATTTGCTAAAATATCTTAATCCTGGATTTCACGAATAATTGTATAAGGAACAGATAGAATATCCATTTAAAAAATTAGGTATCTAAGTCATATTTAAGCAGATAGACGTAAAATTGCATTTATGTAAGAAGAAATTGATAATATTATAAACATTAATAATTCCTATAAAACAAATACTTATTAATATAAATTTATAAGTTTTTTATATAAACAGGAAACTATAAAGAATAAAAAAAAATAACATCAATATGATAATAGTAATTCGTTATTACATATTACATATATCAAAATTAGGGATTAATTTAATGTAAATTAATACTTGTGTTTGATTTTAGATAACATATTTCATTCTATGTAAATAAATTTACAAAAATAAAACTACTGATAAAAAATTTTTTGTTTCTGAAAAGCCTTTAATTTTTCTAAGCCTTTTTTGTGTTGTTTATTTTTGTTAATTACATTTATTTTTAGAGATTATAATAAAATAATTTACATAATTATTTTAATAAATGTGTTAAATTATTTTTGCTAACTAATTAAACATTAATTTAATATTAATCATATAATTGAAATGATTTAGTTTGATATTATTTATTATTAAATGTGTATGTTATGCAGAGAGCATATTAAACAATACAAATATTATACCTAGATTTCTTGGAATAAAATATCACATATATAAAATTAATCTTATCTTTATCTGGAATAACAACAAAATAATGTACACTAAAAAAAGAAAAATCGAAATCACAATATATATAAATTATATACAATTTAATTTTTTGGGAGAGATGTGAAAAATTACTTGATTTATTTTTTTAAATATAGAAAATATGTAACTGATTTAATAAGTTTTAAATGCAATAATTCTATTTTGTTTACCATAGTTATATAGTGACTTTTAAGTCATCAGATTTTTAAAATTTAAATCGTTATTAATTTGACACTGTTTTCCGTGTTCGTAGATGCTCTGTGAAAATGTTATAAATTATATTTGAATGTTTTCTGTTAAATTTTAAATATACTTTAAATTAAATGCTGCGAAAATGATCAAAACTGACTTTTAAAAAAAACTTATACAAATAATAAGAAATAATTGCATAAAATATGTAATCCTTATATAAAATGAAAATTTATTCTTACAATTTTTTTAACAATTATAAATTATTCCAGCTATATTATTATATTGCTTGAATAATAAATAATATAAATTATTTCTATAACGATCGTTAGCCTTGTTTAGATCTGTTATTTAGTGAATTCAGCTGATCCAAATATTTTTTTTGTTTAATTGTTTTCTTTATAGAGATTAGTAACCATTTCATGATTATATATAAACCTATTTCTTTATTATCATATTGATATGATATTTTTGAATTTCGTGTATTTTATATATAATACACAAAATTCATGGGTTTGTGAAGCGTAATTTATGGCCTTCCAAATTATATAAAATTTTATAAAATATAAAATTCAACCGCCCCTTCAAGTATAGGTATAGGTCAAGCAAGCAAAGACAAAAATAGCAATATGTTATAAAATGAAAACTATGTTATTAGTAGATGGTCACAATGCTTTGATGAAATACTTAATGTTACATTGTTACATATGAACAAAATCATTTAGAAAATGAAAATGAGATCCAAACTGCAGTACCTAGAATCAATGTACCAAAATTAGAAGTCGTTAAGGAGGCAATCCGCAAACTGAAAAACCATCAAGCTACCGGTGAAGATAGCATTACAGCTGTGAAAGGAGGTGTTTATCTACAAGAAAAAATATACAAATTAATAATTAACATATGGAAAAATGAATATATATGCCGAAGAAATAGAGTATAGGATTACTATGCCCTATAATACAACAAAAAGGCGAAAAAGATAGTCGATCTAGCGATGATAACAATGTATGGAAGTAAAGGTAAACTATTCGTTCAAGGAAATACATCAGTTGAATTTCAAATAAATAATGGTGTTTAGGTGTTTCAAATAAATAATGGTGCATCAATATTTAATAAGGGGGGCTACTATGAAACTATTCGAATATTATGCGCAAAATAAAAATGCGATCCGCGTCGAATTACCCTACTATGAAAATTAGCTATCGTACATCTTTTTTGGCACTTTATCCGAGACACATTTACAAAAAACATTGGCGCTTTACCAATTTTGGCGCATTGCCATTTTTATTGGGGCATTTAGAATAAAATGATCAGCTGATTGTTTAAAAACGACATTTATAAATATAAACAAGAAGTTTATTTTGGTAAACTTAAAGTTATGAATTTAATTTTGAACTAAAGAAAGTAAAAAAAAGTATAAAATGGATTTATTGCATTTTGCTTTATATTGAGCAGCATTTAAAAATTTTTTTATCGATGTCGTCATTTTTTATTAAATAAATACTCCATACTAATAACAAATTGTTTTGAATTTGTTGAAACCCGAAAATAAAAAATTAAAAAAAGTTAAAATATTCAATAGGAAAATTTGATATCATACCAGATAATTGCATACGCAGATGACATCCTGATAGTAGCCAGAAGAGCGTGTGACATGGTGGAAGCGTTCCTAATAATTAAAGAAGAAGCAAACAAAGTAGGTCTAAAAATAAACGAATATAAAACAAATTACATGATAATGTCCATGATTGGAAAATGGAGAATATATAATGGTGAATTAAATGCTCTATCTAATAGATAATGAAGATATAATACAAATCACAACGTTTAAGATGGGGAAGGCCTGTAGGGAGAATGAACGAAAACAGACAACTATATAAAATTTTGCAATCAAGACCTACATTTAGCAGAAATAGGGGATGACCGAGAACACGATGGGACGATAATATTGAGTGATTGTAGAAACCAAACATGCAAGTGAGAAATTGGAAAACGACGGCAAAGTATCGTGATACATATACATGGAGGCAAATCGTGAAGAAGGCCAAAGCTCATTCCGAGCTGTAGAGCTGCAAGATAAAAAGAATCAGTATTATATTATATATTATTTATGTCTTTCAGTGTTTGGATTAAATAAATGACACGAATAAGGGCAGGGTGAGTATTTACTATTATCAAAGCCGTATATAGTATACGGCTTTGCTATTATATATTTCTAAATGAACTTTTATAAGGTAAATTTGGTTTGACTATATAATTCGAAAAATAAAATATGAGTTATTTAATTCCGATTTTTTTATTTTTGTATAAATTATTATGTTTAACATATTGAAATGTTTTTGTTTTAGGCTGTACTATAAGAAAAACATTGGTTATCTATAAAATTATATTTAAATTTTAATTTAATTTTGCTTTAAGTCGCTCAGATATATATGACCAATATTTTTTTCGTATAATATCATGCTCATTGGCCATTAATTCACAAAGATCAAAAACTTTTTTCGACAATTCATTTTGTAAATCATTAATTCTCAAACATTTTTCTTGATATAAATCAATTAAAAATGCTAATAAATAAGGCGAACGTATTTGATTATTATAAAGACTTTCACAAAATTCTTCTACTTCTGGATAATCAGTTAATAAACCTTTATCATATGTTAATACTCCTCTTAAATAATTCCAGGCACTTTCATTATTTTTTACCATTTGTATCCTACTTTGAACATATATTATTTCTCTTTGAATAACATCTGGTGTAAATCCAAGATGTTTTAAAACAAAAAATCTTTGATTCCATGCTGAATTATTTCTCATATCTTCAATAATTAAACGATCTATATAGAATAATTCATTGTCGAATAAACTAAAAATAATAAAATATTTAAAAATATAAATATATATAATATACCTAATATATTTTATCAAAGTACTTAAAAGTTTTAATAGCCCATTGGCGATGCTGCCAAGCATGATAATTTTTTGCATCCATATTTAAAACACTCTCTGTTAATTTTAATTCTTTAGATGGATCATTTAACCATTCAACTAAAACACGTCTATGATGCCAAACTTGATAGTTTTTAGGATTTGAAATAATTACATCAGCAATAGATTCTAATTCAATATTTAAATCCTTATTTAATGCTTTCAATATGTCACGCCTAAAATAAAGTTAATATTTTGTGATTATTAAGTAAATTTTCATATATAAAATGTATTATATTGCATTTATAACCTATATTGCCAAACTGTATAATTGGCAGGATTTAGTTTAAGTGCATCTGTTGTAAGTTCAAGAGCTCTTTCTGATTTCTCATTACATTGTAATATTGCTCGAAAATAATTATAAACATCCTTAACTAATTATAATAATAATATTTAAGTAATTTACAATTCTTACTAAAAAATAATATAAACTTACATTTTTCACTGTATGCTATTGCAACAACTGGATTATCACCATCATCCTGGGGACATCCTTTCAAATCACTCCATTCTTTACGTTTACTATATGGTATCCAGTCTACAGAAAAATCTTCTTCAGAGCTATCACTCATTTTTATTACGAATTTAAATGTAAATGGTCCAAAAGTTACCAATTCAATTTCTATTATCTTATGATGACTTTATTTTCTGAAGGTTTTTTTGACTTTGACTGATTTATTTTATTTGATATTTGCGATTTATGATTTATCAAGGAGTGTGTTCAGTAAACCCACGTCACGTCATGCACAAAATTCTTCTTTTTTAAAAAAACATATGTTTCGATACTCGATTCGAGTTTGAGTAAAAAAATGAATCAAAACAAACAAACGCGACGCGACAATGTCGCGAACGACAAAAAATGTAAAATTAAATAAGGGTGGATTTTCGAATCTAATACCAATTTCTTTTCAGAAATTTTTTTTCTACACCACACCATGGTGGGAATTGTCAAAAATCTGTGGTGTAGGAAAGTGTAAGGTATGAAAAAAACATACTTTTATTACACCCTGACAAAATTCTTTATAATTTTAAAATGTCATACTTTTTTTAATAAAATTTGTGATTAAAACATTATTTAATTGACGAATAGTATATATTTCCACCTTAAAAAGTTAAAAAAAAATTAATTACATCTCCACTTTACACCTTCAAATTTGAGGGTGTAGAAAAGTGTACACTTTTTCTAGGCGTCAATTTAAAAAAGGTGTAGAAAGTGTAGAGTGTAGTCAAAAGAACGCAAAAATTTTCTACACCATGGAGGGTGTAAGAAAGTGTGTCTGAAAAGAAATTGGTATAAATCTATTTCTAGTTTTGTTGTAGCAAATTAATTACCTAAAATTAAGGCCTATCCCTAAATAAATGCATATTTTTGACACTAAAGGACCTAATTTGAAAAATTACAAATTTTCAGGACTAGGTAGGAGTATCAAAAATGTAAGAAGGGGTCTTCTCTTAAGTGACCATATAAATACTACAGCTAAAACTTAAGGCTGGCGCTCAAATTCAGTCTTAATGCAAAGTCAAATTATTTTTGGTTTCAAAATTTTATATAATTAAGTATTTTGGTAGTGAAAATTTGATTTAATTCAAAAGAAAACGGTGAAAAAATTGTTTTAAAATTAAATTAAAATTGTCTAGCGCTGGCATAAATTTTACATTGTTTAAACTCAGCGCTGGTATTGTGTTCGCCTTCGCTTACATTGATTTCCATTATGTTAAATTTTTTTTAAAGTTAACACTTGGTGTGTTTCTTATTTACGCTCAGCCTCAGACCAGTCTGATCAATCTGATTAATCTGAAACTGTATCTTATTTCTGCTCAGATCAATCTGATCAATCTGCTGGCTGTTTCTTATTTCAATTTCAGATTACTCAGATTGATTTTTTTGATCGAAGAATTTTTTCAGATTTTTCAGATTTATTATTGTTTGTGGATAACTATGTGCTTGATTTTGTTGTTGTGGCTAAACTTCATTTTTCAATAATTTTTTTAAACTATTATTTTTAATTATTTAAATTTTTTTGTAAATTAATAACAATAAATATTATAAAATGTAATATTTAATGTTAAAAGTTATAGTTATTGTTGAAAAATAAATTAAAAGTGTTAAAAAAAAGGGAAATATAGTTAACAAGATTAACTACAAATTGGATTTTGATCATTGGCTGGGTGGTTTCCATCGCCAATTAAATTAAAAGGAATTAAAAATTAAAAATTTAAAATAATAATTTAAAATAAAAATTAGTAAATCTGATTCTATAAGTGAAAATTAACAGAAAAATTTTAACCGATACATTAAAGTTGATCACACCGTTGTTGTTGAGGCTATTGTTTATCACAAATACCTAAAAATTCGAATTAAAATTATATTATATATAATATAATATATATATATTTATATAACCGTGAATACAGTTGTGATATTAGCTGTTTTAAAATAAAAAAAGAAATAATTAATAATTTTAATAATTAATTTAAAAAAAAGGGAAATCATTAGATGTGAATAGCAGTGTGAAAAATATCTGTGTATCATAAAGATTTTTATATCTTATCTTTTAAATAGAAATTATTAAAATTCTCAGTAAAGAAAGCCATCATGTGTGTTAAGTATTTCAGCTTAGCAACAAATAGGAAAAAGATCGTGACCGGATAAATGCGCACACGAAATTTGCGCACACGAAAAATGCGCACACGAAATTTGCGCACACGAAAAATGCGCACACGAAAAATGCGCACACAGAAATTTGCGCACAGAAATTTGCGCACACGAAAAATGCGCACACAGAAATTTGCGCACACGAAAAATGCGCACACAGAAATTTGCGCACACAGAAAAATGCGCACATAGAAAAATGCGCACACGAAAAATGCGCACAAGGAAATATCCGCACATGGGAAAAATAAAGGATTTATTGTTTTATTAAAATATTAAAATAGATATTAAAATAAATAAAATAATTATTTATTAATATAATATATGAAAAGCTTTTTTTATTGGTATTGTATTTCTTAAAGAGATATAAAAAAAAATTACGAAAAGGAAAAATTCATATTTACTGTCAATATTAAAATTATTATTTTTATTTTATTTTCCTCAATATCTTACATATAAGGAAAAATTAAATTTTATTTTAATATTTAAATAGTTACATAAATTATTCGTCAACATTTTTTGTTTTTATGTATTATAGTAATTTAGAAAATCTTAAATTAAAAAAAAAGAATTAAAACTGAATTATAAATAATTTATAAATGAAAATGAATTATATATTAAAATTATTATTTTTGTTTTATTTTCTTTAATATCTTATTTTCTTTAATAACGTGAAAACCCAAGATTTAATATTTTCATTGACAATTTATTAGATTTGACCTCTTTTTTTTATAAAAATTCTTAATGTTTTAATTCGTTTGTTTTAATTTGACTTATCTGAAAAACGTAAAAACCCGAGATTTAATATTTAGTCCTTTTAAAGGCGTTTTAATATTTTGAAATTAATTAATTTTTATTTTATTTTTAATTTTGATCTTATTTTAAAACAATATTTTATATTTTTTTATAAATAACTTAAGATTTTCTAAATTACTATAATACATAAAAACAAAAAATGTTGACGAATAATTTATGTAACTATTTAAATATTAAAATAAAATTTAATTTTTCCTTTCGTAATTTTTTCTTATATCTCTTTAAGAAATACAATACCAATAAAAAAAGCTTTTCATATATTTGTTGTAAAATTACTTTTACAATCATATAATTTTTTCAATCATATAGTTTAATATATTATATTGTTTTAATCTCACCTTTACTTTCTCTAATTTTCACTTTAACTTTTCTTCTTTAAAATAAAACTCCTTTAGTTCTTATTATGTATAAAAAATCTTTATTTGTTATTTTTATCTATTTATTGTATTGAATTATTTTTATTTCCACTAATATAATCTTTTCTGTTTTGTTTACTTAATTAATTTAATTTTTTTTTAATGTTAATTAATATGTTAGCTTAACTTAAAATTCTTAAATTCCTTCACAAATTTTTACTTTCACAAAACTATTTATTAATATAATTCTTTTTTTATATTTTTTGACTGACTTATTAATTTGTTATTCAAATAAACTTTTTAATGTTTCCGACTGATCTTTAAAAACTTTTTTATTTCAAATTAAATTACTATTTTTTTTAACTCAAACTTTTTTCCGTATCAATTGGCTAAATTAACAAATTTAATTTTACGTTTTTAATAGAACTTTTCTTTATCCGATCGACTGGCAGACTTAGTTTTTAATTTAAAATTTTTAATCATAACTTTATCCGATCAACTGGCCTCTTTTTTCAAATTTGTTTTCTATTTTATTTTGTTGGAGAGCTTTTTTGGTTTTCCAAAATCTTTCCAATAAGATTTTGGAAAACCAATCAGCTTCTCCAACAAAATATTTTAAATCAATTTTAATTTAATTGGTTGATTAATTTTACGCGTTGTCAGCACAGAGAAATTAAGCATTTTCAGTTGATAACTATTTTTAAAGGTATATATTTTTGGAAAAATCATATTATTTTATATTTATAATGTTTTTACTTTTTTAGATGCTGCAACTCTTAAATTTCAAACTGCGACAATTGAAGAAATTGATCGGAATATCAAAAAAATATTTTATAACACCAAGGGGCGTTTAAATAAATCTTCCAAAATTAGTAGCACAACAAAATAAAAAAATGTTGTATAATGTATAAAATAAAATAATAATTTTTATTTACTATGGAAATATATAGTTTTATTTATGAATTTCTTATTTAGTTCTACAAGAAAAACCATTAGAATTCCTTAAAAATAATTCCCTTTTTTCTTAAAGAGTTGCTTTATTTTTTCTTAAGGGAAATCCCTCTTTTTTCATGAAGAATTTTATTAAGAAAACCTTCTGTTTCATTAAGAAACCATCAGCATAATTCATATAAAAAACCGGGGAAAGTTTCGGCAAATTCGGCACTTTTGTCAACCACTTCATATATTTTTCTTTATGTCTCGAGCAGAATCAACGCAGAATACATACGCAGCCAACATAAGAAAACGCAGCCTACATAAGAAAAAAAATTGTCGACCACAATGAAAAGTAGTGTTGCTGCGTTATGTAAATTTCACAGATATTTGTTTTGCTTTTTTTTAATGAAATTTTTGAAAAATTTTTGAAAACTCATAATTTTTTTTTTAATTTACACGCTTAATAAATTTCTAACCCGCAATCATCAAAAATAAATTTGAAAGGATAATATTTATGACATTCACCGGCGTTGCCTGCGAAAAAAGTTAAAAGTTGGTTAACTTTTTTTTCGATTCTGCGACGAGGCTGCGTAGGCTGCGTTTGTTATAATCGGTTTCATATGTTTTCATACATTTTAACTTTATTGACATATCTTATGTAGACTGCGTTATGTATTCTGCGTTGATTCTGCTCAGGGTTTTACAAATTTTTACAGAAAAACTTTAAGATCCTTATTTTTTCCGTAAGATTGCAGAAAAAAATCCGTATTTTGCACACTGGGTAATAGAGGACGTACGGCGGCGTACGGCGTCTGTCAAAGTGGTTTTATTTTGCTGATAACTCCCGAAATAGTACTTAATACGCCAGTAAATATTGGAAAATCCAATTTTTACGGGCGTATTAAGTACTACAAACAGTTTTGATGTTTTATTTCGGGAGTTATCAGCAAAATAAAATTACTTAGACAGAAGCCGTACGTCGGCTATTAGGGAGAGCTCTAAAGCTTAAAAGAGAGGAGTAACAATAGTTTCATTCAATTCCACAAGTCCGACATATTCTAATTACACCAGTATTGCCAATAAAGATTTCAACCCTACAGAAAAAGTAAGTTGGTACTAAAAACAAAAAAAAGGTAAAAAAAAAAAATACAGTGGTACTAAATTGTAACCAAATAGTAAAAATTGGTACACTTAAAATTTGGTACACTTGTAAATACTAGTAAATATTATATTAATTTATAGTTTGGTTACATTTATTTTTTTGTAATAAAATATATATATTTAAAAAAAAAAAATAAATAATTAAATTAAATTTTGCTGAACGGAAAGAAAAGGAAACTGAAAGAATATTGAGCGTTGGATATATAACTAAATGAAATATATATTTTGAAAATTAATAGTCTGAATCTGAATAATTGAAAGGATAAGTCAAAAATTACAGTGATAAAATTAATTAATTGTGTATCTTTCAGCTCGTACTAAGTTGTGATAAACCCAAACTAGTCAGTTGTTGTAAGTTGGAAAGTGTCTCGTAGTACTAATCCGATATGGATTTAGAAACGAAGTCAAGCGATCTGAAGACGATATTAAAGCTAATTGAAGATAAATTTTCAGAAACCAATAATCAAATGAAAATATTGAAAACTGAACTAGAGAATAAGTTTGAAAAAAGTAGACAAGAAACTGTAGCTGCAATTGCTCAAATCAGCATCAAAAACATCGAAGATATAGAACTCCTGAAAAACAAAGTTAAAGAGTTAGAAGACAAGTCAAGTGATCAAGAAAAAACCAACTCTAAAATCGAAAAATCGTACAGTCCAGATACAAAGTAGCAACATGGAACGTAATAAGTCTATTAGAGCCAGGAAAATTAAAAAATTTAGAAATTGAAAAAACTAGACTAAAAATGGATATAATCGGAGTATCAGAGACACACTGGAAAGATAGCGGAGAAGTTACAACCAGCTAAAATGATTTTGTATATTCTGGTTCAGCCTCTGAGCATAGAAAAGGTGTAGGTTTTATGATTTCACTGAGTTTAAAACAACATATAACTAGTATTGTAGCGAAAAATGATAGGATGATATTAATACAGCTGAAAGGTGACAAAAATTATATAAACTTAATTCAAGTTTATGCTCCAACGAACGACTGTGACGAATCAATATGCGATGAATTCTACAACAACCTAAATGAATTAACAGCAGCATTGAAAAAAGAAGATATCACAATAATTATGGGTGATTTTAATGCGAAAGTGGGTCAAGGAGAGGTAGCTAACATTGTTGGCAAACATGGTCTTGGGGTTAGAAATTTAAGAGGCAACAAGTTGATCGAATTTTGTATTGACAACAAATTTCACATAACAAATACGTGGTTTAAAATGCCAAAAAGGAGACTCCACACATGGATATCTCCAAAAAGTAATTCAAATAAAATAATCAGAAATCAAATTGATTATGTTTTAATAAATCAACGTTTTAAAAATTCGGTGAAAGTGGCAAAAACGTACCCAGGAGCGGATATCCACTCAGACCACATCTTGTTAGCTGTGAAAATAGAAATTAAACTGAAAAAAATAAACAAGAAATCAAATAATATAAAAATAGATTTTTCTGTTTTAGATATACCGGAGAAGAGAGAAAATTTAAGTACCAAGATCAACAACAATTTAAGCTCAGTTAAGTCAGCAATACTAGTAGAGGAGAATGTAAACATGAAAATAAATCTATTTAATAAGCCACTTAAAGATGCATTAAACGAGCTTGTAGTAGGAACGATAAATGCTAGCATCAGAAAAAAACAAGAATGGATGACGGATGAAATAATCATACTAATGTTACAGAACAGTAAACAGACTAATTAAAAAAAAAATAGAGAAGCTAAAACTGTTTTTTGGAGAAAAAATGTCAAGAAATTGAAAATTTAGAAAGTAGCTATAATAGTTTCAAACTACACAAGAAGATAAAAGAAGCAACGGGTAAAAGTAGTAAAAAAAGAATTGGTAATGTGAGAGACAAAGATGGCAAATTACTGGCGTACCCAGAACAAAGAATAAAAAGATGGGAAGAATATGTAACCGAGCTATTTAATGATGTAAGAATCAACGCAGCGTGTACACCAGCATCAGAAGTGGAAGGCCCATCTATTCTAGAAGAGGAAGTTAGAATAGTGCTGTAAAATGCGAAAAATAGACTGGCAACTGGACCAGAACCAGATGCAATTCCGAATGAAATATTAAAACTCATTCAAGATGATGGAGTCAAAACGTTGACCAGCATTTTCAACACAATATATGATACTGGGACAATTCCAGTAGATTGGTTAAAGTCCACCTTTATTACGTTACCTAAGAAAGCCAATGAAGATTCGTGTTCAGATTATAGAACAATAAGTCTGATGAGCCACTTATTAAAGCTGTTTTTAAAAAAAATACATGGCAGAATATATAAACGATTAGAAATTGATATCAGCGATTCCTAATTCGGCTTTCGTAATGCCTTAGGTACACGTGACGCTTTATTTATGTTGAACACCCTTACACAAAGAAGTAAAGAGATGCAAGTTGATATACACGCCTGCTTTATAGACCTGGAGAAAGCTTTTGACAAGGTCAACCATGAAAAGATGATGTCCATACTGAAAAATAAAAGGCTAGATGATAAAGACCTGCGTATAATAGAGAATTTGCATTGGAACCAAACAGCGATAGTAAACACACCTGACGGACCATCACTGAACATAGAAATAAAAAAAGGTGTACGTCAAGGATGTATCTTGTCACCGCTACTTTTCAATATTTATTCGGAAGAAATTTTCAAGGAATCTATCTTAGATAGTAATATTGGTATTCCAGTCAACGGAGTAATTATTAACAACATCAGGTTTGCAGACGATGCAGTACTACTAGCAGCAAACGCTCGTGATTTACAGCATATGCTGGATGAACTGAATAAAAGCTGTAAAAAGTATAATATGAAGATAAATATTAATAAAACAAAATATATGATATTCAGTAAAGCCAGCAACACTACCGACAGCATAAAGATAAACGACGTAACGATAGAAAAGGTGGACAAAATCAGATATCTGGGTACAATAATCGACGGTAAAGGCAGCAATAGAATAGAAATAAACGCGAGGGTGGAACAAGCACGAGCAACATTTAATAATATGAGAAAAGTATTCTGCAAAAATGAGATAAATCTGAAATTAAAAATAAAGTTGTTAAAATGCTATATATGGTCCATCTTATTATATGGAGTCGAAACCTGGACCCTAAAGCAGCAAGATATTAGGAAAATCGAAGCGTTTGAAATGTGGACATACCGTCGTATTTTGAATATAGATTGGCGTGATCACATTACAAATAGGGTAGTATTAAATAGAATGGGACTGTCGGCGAAACAAGTTGTACCTGCTGTAAAAGAACGCAAAATAAGATATGTTGGACATGTAATGCGTAATGAAAAATATAGAATGCTCCAATTGGTATTACAGGGAAAGATAATTAGCAGTAGAGGCAGAGGTAGAAGAAGAATTACGTGGTTGAACAATCTGGTAGTTTGGTGTAACATGTCAGCAGCAAGCTTAATGAGAGCAGTCAAAGATAGAAGGCTGGTTGAAGTAATGGTGGCCAACGTCCGTAACGGACAGGAACTTTAAGAAGAAGAATTGTTGTTTAAATTGAAAAATAATTTCGAAAATTTGAGAATTCCAGAGATATTTTTATTTTATCCGGCAACATTGTAGCATTTTTTTATCTGAAAACAATCTGACTGTTTCTTATTTCACTATAGTGAAATTTCAATAAATTATGGACAGATTAATCTGAATTCAGATTTTAAAAAATCTAGTCGATCTACAGATTTAAATAAGAAACACACCATAATTGTACGCAGGCCTTTAGCATTGGTCATCACGCAACGCATGCCGCCGGTGATTCGTTTTCTTTTACTGCTAAATCTGCTCGTTTAAGAGCCAAACACAATGCCAGCTTTAGCTGTGACTGTAACTTTAAAAAAATTGTATATATGAAAATCAATAGAAATAAGCTTTGAGAAAAAGAGCTTTTCATATATAAAAACTTTTTTAAAGTTACAGTCACAGCTAAAGCTGGCATTGTGTTTGGCTCTTTATGCTTGATTCACAATACAACGTCAACACTACGCAAAGCAAAGTTGAAAAGTTGAAGTATATGAAAATAGTACTTTCATTCACAATGCAAAGTCAGCAAAGCAAAGCAACGCAACGCGAAGCAAAAGTTGGCCAACTTTCAACTTTTTCGATTACCAACGCTGGAAAACGTCACAACTAAAAAAAATAAGTAAGGTGACAGTTTTTTCCCACAAATAAAATTATTATTATATCTTTTAGGTAAAGTTATATATATTTTTGACAAACTTGTTAAATATAATTTAACAACTTTGTTATAACTTTTTTTATAAATTATTTCATTTTTCCTCACTTCTTCTATTAGTTTTTCCTCATTCATATTTCAAATTTAAATTAAATAAATTTAATTTAAATGTCAGTTGACGCTGAAAAAAAAATTTCATTGTGAATTGAAAAATTACTATACCGTCGCGTTGACTTTGCTTTGCTTTGCTTTGCGTTGCGGCAATTACTTTGTGAATCTAGGGTTATATAGTCCAATTATATATGAAGAAAATCAGAAGTGGCATTTTATAATGAAATTGCAATAGTGAAGTATTTCATGTTTCATTTTCGTGGCATTCCACATTTATGAAATAGCTATTGCATTTCAATGAAATAGTTAAGTTCATAGAGTTAAATATAAAAATAAGATAAATATTTGATTCAATTTACAAAAAAATAAAAGTTTGAACAATATTTGCAGTAGTATTCCATATAACTATTTGCTTGTGGAATGTCATGAAATGATATTTGCAATACTTCACTATGCAATTTCACTTTAAAGTGCCACTTCAGTTCGCCTGCGCGCCGTTAAAAACGAGACCTTTTTGACATTTTGCACTTGCAGTATACTACTCTTCAACTACTAGTATTTGTGATTTATGATGCAACTTTGCTGCTATGCAGTGATGTTGTGTTTATTTTATTATACTATTAATTAATACATTTTGTACAATGTACATTTAACAGACTTCGTGATCGTGAAATAAGAAACATGTGTATTTGTAAATATTAATCTAAAAATTATGATATAAGAATTAGTGTTGTAAATTAATCAACGAAAATAATTATTGTAACCAAAGAATTAGTCATAATTAAAATATGTTACTTTTAGAAAATTACAAATTCTTTATAGCTGTTTTAATACAAATATTACTGCACAGTCATCAGACATTTGGTGGTGACAATGTAGAAAAAACAACTAAAACACTAGATTCTACACTAAATGGTATTATTAGCTCCAGTTGGATCGATCATAATGGAACTAAAAATATCCCAATTAATACAACGCCAACAACTTCAAATAAGGATGCAACTACATTACCTTTGGTCTCCAATGTAACGCAATCAGATGATCCCCTACCGGATTCAAAGATTGCGGTGGAAAATGAACACAATAGCTCACTATCAATATTTTTTGTTCTTTGTGTTCTTGCTTTAGGAATTCTTTTAATACATATGATGCTGCAAACTGGATTCCAATATTTACCTGAAAGTATTGTAGTTGTATTTCTAGGAGCATTAATTGGATTATTATTGAACATATTTAGTGGTGAAAAATTATCAAGTTGGAAACGAGAAGAAGTATTTTCGCCAACAGGTTTCTTTCTAGTATTATTGCCACCAATTATTTTCGAATCTGGTTATAGTTTACATAAAGGCAATTTTTTCCAAAATATTGGTTCAATTTTAGTATTTGCTATAATTGGAACAACAATATCAGCACTTGTTATTGGCGCTGGTATTTATTTGCTTGGATTAGCTGATGTGGCTTATAAATTAAGTTTTTCGGAATCATTGGCATTTGGTTCATTAATATCAGCGGTTGATCCAGTTGCAACTGTTGCTATTTTTAAAGCATTAGATGTTGATCCTGTATTAAATATGTTGGTTTTTGGTGAAAGTATATTAAATGATGCAATTTCCATTGTTTTGACAACAACTATATCAACAGCTGCAAATAATCCAAATGCAGCTACAACATCTACGAGCGGTGCTATTTTGGAGGCTTTGAAAACATTTTGTGGAATGTTTTTTGCATCAGCTGGTATAGGTGTTATTTTTGCTTTAATTAGTGCTCTTCTATTGAAACATGTTGATTTACGAAAACATCCATCATTAGAATTTGCTTTGATGCTTGTATTTACCTATGCACCATACGTTTTAGCAGAAGGTATTCATTTATCAGGAATTATGGCAATTTTATTTTGTGGAATTGTAATGTCACATTATACACATTTTAATTTATCGACTGTAACGCAAATTACAATGCAACAAACTATGAGGTAATAATTAATTAAATAATTCAAAATATTTTTTATAAATAACTTCTTTTATTTTAGAACTTTAGCTTTTATAGCGGAAACTTGCGTATTTGCATATTTAGGTTTGGCAATTTTTTCATTCAAACATCAAGTTGAGACAGCTTTAGTTATTTGGTCAATAATCCTTTGTCTTCTTGGAAGGGCATGTAATATATTTCCTTTAGCTTATTTAGTTAATAAATTTCGGGAACACAAAATCTCAAATAAAATGCAATTTATAATGTGGTTCTCAGGCTTACGTGGTGCTATTTCGTATGCACTATCTTTACACTTGGAATTATCTAGTGATGAAAGTCGTCATGTTATAATTACTAAGTATTAATTTTGAATTATTAAAAAAAAATATTTTCTTATTTTCTAATTTTAGTACATTAATTATTGTGTTATTTACAACATTACTTTTTGGAGGATCAACAATGCCTCTATTGAAATATTTACAAGCGGGAAAAAGATCAAAAAAATCAATAAAGAATCGAAATGGTACCAGAAAACGTAAACAAAAGGCTATTTCATTGAGTAAGACAAGGGAATGGGGTCAAGCAATTGACTCTGAACATTTGTCTGAAATAACTGAAGAGGAGGATATTGGATTTGCATCCGCGAGGAGTATTGGATTCGGTTATTTTGATAGAAAATATTTTATTCCATTTTTTACTCGGCGATTTACCAGTCAAGAATTACATGATTGTAAAAGTCAAATGGCAGATTTAACTAATAAATGGTATCAAGCAATTAGGGTATCACCAGTTAATTCAGAGGATGAACAGATTGCAAATGAAATTGCGAATTCTTCTAGGAAAACAAGTTCAACAATTTCTTGTAATACAAATTTATCTATATAAATTCAATTTATTTTATTTATTTTCTGTATTATTTTTGTAGTTCCTATTTTTATTAATTTTGAGTATATTTGTGCCGGCGATTATGAAAATGGTCTAAGTCATATATTTTACGTTTCGAGATATTTAAAGATTTGTGTTTGTATAAATTGAAAAATACGAATAATTTTGTTAAACGAATCAATAACTAAGTCAAGCTTTCTACGAATTCTTTATGAATGGGTTCGCTTTCTACGAATTATATATGAATTGGTCACAAAGAATACTTCGCAAAATAAGCAAAAAATTTATTTTTCTGGATACTTGACTTTACCACTTTCATATTCACCGGCACATTTTTGTATTAATTTGTTTAGTTTTTTTGTTAATAGGAAAATGAACAAGAAATATTTTGTAAAAAAATTGTAAATTATTGTTTTTACTGAAAAATGTAAATAATTGAAAATGTATAAATTTTATGTTAATTATTTAAATTTTAAATATAAGCGAAGTGGTGCCTGTAGAAATTACATTAAAATAAATGATTCCAAAAATGTACATCTTTTTAATTATTCAAATTATTTTTATTCTCCAGAATTTCGCAATACAACAGAATTTGAAACATTCTATCTTCTAGACAATTCTAGACAAATATGATACAAAATATACTAGTTGAAAATGTACCGGCAATGTAGAGAAAAATTTGGTTTTAAGTATGAATAAATATAAAATACAATTTGTTTTCAGATCAATAATATACATTTAATTTGAAATCTATAAATTTAAGTTAGTCTGATTTTTCTGGCTTGTTTTTAAGAAAATCGTTTTGAATTACAATGAAATTTAATCTAAAGTCGGTTTCTTTAAATTAATAATTTTAAGTTAAAATATTGACGTGGCTGTTAGCGGTTGCTTGTTTTAATACGTGTAACGTGTAATTATATTTGTTTGGTATTGTATATAATATATATCATTTATATAATATTTACTATAGTGATAGTCAATACAAACAGATAAAAAAGTTTGTTCCCAGAAACTCAGAAAAAAACAGAGTTGTATAAAAAAAGTATTTTGACGCTGCGAAATAGTTTATTTTTAATTAATTTTTACTTATTAAATTTTTTCGTTTCTTTAACAGAAAATTCAGTATTTTACTCTTTTTTAGTAATAGCGAATATCAAGTAATAGTACATCTTATTTTAAAGTTAATTTTTCAACGGTTGGTAACCTTTTTAAAGTAACAATAAAAGTTGGTATCAGTTATTATAAAAATACTATTTTTACCTATCTCTCTAAGTATTAATATGTTGAGTTACTAAGTATTCATATGCATCAAACAATTATAAATCTTTTTGTTGTATATTCTATAAAATTATATTAAAAGATTTTGTATTATAAAAATTATTAAATTCAAACATAGAGTCTAGTCTAGAGAGCTACCATTTATCATTCAAATACATTACATTACATTACATTACATTATTTAGAATATGAAAATTTGCTTTAAATGTGAAACACTATCCAAAATATATAATTTCTTTTCAGAAGTAATTTATTAATTTGATAAAATTATAAGCCAAAGCCATCGGTTATTTAACCGAATATGCAAAATGAAGTAGCATAGAGGTATATTCTATATTGCATATATTGAACTCTACATATGCATTGGTATATAAGCTATAATATTTTTATTTTATGAATTTCTTTAGTATACCATATATAATGTAAAAGTATTTTTTACTTTAGAGTTTTCCTTATTATTAAGCAAATTCCTTTACCTTTTATGTATATATACAAGTATATAAATGTAGTATAACCAAACCATATATAATAATCTAATATGATAGTAATGATATGATAGTATGTTGAATATGTAATATATGAATCAATATGTTATCACCAAGGATACATATGGATAGCACAACATAGTAAAAACTTTTTTTAATGCTAAATAACAAGTCACAGTAAAATATTTACAATCTTCTGGAGTAGTTCATAAATGCACTTCACAAACCTTATAATTAAATCGGTTAAAATAAATTTTATTGGTTATTATAAATAATATATTATATTGGCATGATTTGTTAATTTTGTTCTAAATAATTGAAATAGTTAAAATTAGAGAAAAATGATTAATATTATTATTTATTGTCTAATAATTTTTTCTTATGTTTTATTTGTAAACGGTCAAACTTCTCAAAATATCAATGTTTGTATGTAAAATAATTTTATACATTAAATTATTTTTGAAATTACAGTATTAAATTTTAAAAATTTATTACCGTATTTAGTATTTGTTAATGAGGTTGATAACGATGCAGCATCTAAAGCTTTGGAAGTAGCAATAACATTTTTAAAGAAAAATCCAAATTTTGGTGTTTCAGTTCAAGTTCATTCAGTTGAGGGCAACAGAACAGATTCTAAAGGTTTACTTGAAGCAGGTAATTTCAATATTATAGTAGATAATTTATATTAAAAGCATTTTCAATAAAAATAAATTATTTATTTAAACAAAAATATAAAATTAATTTTTCGATTTCAATATTATTTAAAAACTTTGAATGATATTGAAAATCGATCGATATTTTGTTTTGTTGATTTAATTAATTTACTTTATTCATTAAGTTGCAATGGATGACAATTACTAATTTTATTGAAAATGTTATCACAATTTGTGTGTGTTTTTTTTAAACTAGTAAAATATATTTGAAAAATTTTACAGTCTGTAGCAAATATACGGAGACCATAAAAAATAATCAACAACCGCATGTTGTTTTTGATACAACAAAGAGTGGTGTTGCTTCGGAAACTATTAAATCATTTACTTCTGCATTAGGACTACCAACAGTAAGCGCATCATATGGTCAAGAAGGCGATTTACGACAGTGGAGGGATTTAGATGACCGAAAAATTAAATATTTATTACAGGTAAAAAGAAATATTTTCAATGAATATTAAAACAAAATAAAAAAAAATAGATTTGAACTACTCTATAATTGTAATAGGAAAAAAATAGAAAAACAACTATCATTTTTTAGGGTAATTTATGCCCTTATTCCGACAGTCGTGTCGTATTTAACGACGTAAAATAATTTCGTTTCGTACCGACTAAAAAAATGTATTCTCATAGGCGTACGAAACAACTGATTTATTCGTTAATATTATTTATTTCCAATAGATGGCTTTAAAGATTTTTTTTACTATATTTCATTCTTTATATTTTATTTATACTTGATTTGACTTTCAATGATTTGATTTTTTTTTAAATTATTTTTTCAATGATTCAATGATTTTATTTTTTTTTATTTATTTTATTTTTTATATTTTTTATTTATGCCCTTATTCCGACAGTCGTGTCGTATTTAACGCCGTAAAATAATTTCGTTTCGTACCGACTAAAAAAATGTATTCTCAGAGGCGTACGAAACGACTGATTTATTCGTTAATATTATTTATTTCCAATAGATGGCTTTAAAGATTTTTTTTACTATATTTCATTTTTTATATTTTATTTATACTTGATTTGACTTTCAATGATTTGATTTTTTTTTATTTATTTTATTTTTTATATTTTTTATTTATACTTGATATTAATAATAAAATACTACATTTTCGTTCTAGTCAATTGCAAAATTGCTTACGACAAAAATTATAGTTTTTTGACAAATAAATTCAAGTCGTACGCCTCCAAGAATACTAGATTTTGTGGCTGTTTCGTATCAATATGATTAATTTCGTATTGATACGACTCTCGTGATACAAAATTTTTGTAGTCGTATCTTTCGCCAGCAAATACGACTGTAAATTTAAGAGCATAAATTTTAGAAATTTATTTTTCAGCATATTTTCAAAAATTATCCCCAAATCTTTATGTATATAATGTAATAATATTTAAATGATTTTTCAGTTATGGATCATAAATATAAATCGTTATTGCAGAATATACCAACTAGACATGTAATCACTTCAATAGCTAATGACAGAGGTGATCAAATAGAAAAACTTCGAAACTTGGATATTAATAATTTTTTTATTTTGGGAAATTTGCCATCAATTAAACAAGTTTTAGGTAACTTAAATATTTTATTTAAACAATATTGTTATAACTATTTTATCTAAATAGTCTACAATATTGCTTCACATATTGTAAATGTCTAAATTTCGAAAATTTTTTTTTCGAGATTTTGATTTTTCTGGACGTTTTAGATGTCAGGGATTCAGAATCAGCAAAAAAAAAAGTGTCCGCCGTACGCCGTACGCAAAGTAAAAATACACTTTTTTAAACGAATAGTATAAGCACTCGTACGATTTGTACAAAAATTGCAACATATATAAAGTAAGGATGGAAATTTATGTATATGGTATCCTTTTTTGAATAATTTCACTGCAACTCCCTTTCGCGGAGCGTTGAAAATGCACAATTTTGTGCACTTCAAAAAAATACCCCTAGATATAGTCGGATCTGTTCATTGTTTTACAGGTATATGTATAGATGGCATATAAAGAAGATTGTAAAAATTTGGAGCCCTAGGCTCTAGCCCCCCTATTTTATAGTAATATTAAAACAAAAATTTTGAAATTTGAAATGGCTACAAAACCAGTTTGCTTCAATATAAAACATTGTTACTTCTAACATAGATACAGCCGGTAAGTATATTTTGATTCCATATAAAAAAATTACCCCCCACCTTCTTTAAGTGGGTAAGGGGGCTTATGTATGAAAAAAGCTACACACCTTGAGCGGGGAAATAAATTGAAAAAATGAGAAATTATATTCTTAAATATACTATGTTACACATTCTGCAGAAAAATTAGCCTCGTACATTTACCCCCCTTCATTTTACAGGTGAAAGAATTTTTATGGGACTATTAAAACTGAATTTTTGGTATTTAAAAAGGTTATAAGATATCCCATATTTCAGATAGGGTCTTATATCTTTAAAGTTAGGTATAATAGATTGGTGTCTTTCGAAATCACTCAAACCCCTTTTTTTTACCCCTTTCCCTTTTCATATGGGTGAGGAGGTAAGTTTATGAAAGAGGCTGCAGAACCTCAGCGGGGGACTGGATTGAAAAAATAAGAAATTATTTTATTAAAAATACTATCTTACAACTTGTGCCAAAAATTTATTTCCCTACCTGCAACCCCCTCTAAGCTACATCACTTAGAAATGTTACATTTCAAAATTTATTATGCAATATATCAAAATTTAATATTTGGAACTTAAAATTACTATAAAATAAGCCACATTTGAGATAGGGTCTGATATCTTGTAAGTTAGGTATAATAGATTGGTGTCATTCGAAATCATTCAAAATTTTTACCCCTTTCCCTTTTAATATGGGTAAGGGGGTATATCTATTAAACAGGCTGCAACACCTTGGCGGGGGACTGGATTGAAAAAATGAGAAATTATTTTCTTCAAAATACACACCTACACCTTGTATACAATACACACCTACACCTTGTATTGAGACACGTACCTTCAACCCTTTACATTTTACGGGGGCAAAAATTTCGAAATTTATAGAATTAGAAATAAACATATATGTATATATTACATATACATTTCGAGTATTTAGTATAAATATAGTATTACAAATTCGAGTACTTATTTATAAAAACTTGATTGTAATTTTAAATTGTAGAACATTGGGAGTTTTGTAAAAATGATAATTTTTACTTAAATCTTTGTTTTAATTAAATCCTAGGTGGATGAAAAGGGTATATGAAGCACTCTTCCAACTTGGCAGCTTTTTTATATTTATTCAATTCATTTTGAGAAATACGGATTGCCATTTTTTTAATCAATAAAATAATTAAATTTTTATCATTATGACGTAGAATTAATTTATATCATTATTCATTAATTATATATATTTTAGAAGCCGCAAAATCAGATTATTTTAAAAGGAATTTTGCATGGCATGCTATAACACAATATCGAGGAGATTTAACATGTAATTGTGAGAATTCTACTATAATGTTTATAAAACCAGTTGGCGATCCAAAGACAAGAGACAGACTTGGTTTATTAAAAACAACATATAACTTAAAGGAAGAACCAGAGATCTCTTCAGCATTTTATTTTGATCTAGCTATTCGTACATTTTTAGCTGTTAAGTAAGTGTTTAATTATTTAAATATAAATTATGTAATTATATACATTACACATACTTAATGTTTTTCTTAAATATATTAATACATAAAGGGAAATGCTACAAGCCGGAGCTTGGCAGAAAAATATGAAATATTTATCATGTGAAGACTACGAAGGAAATAATACTCCTGAACGTAACATTGATCTGAGATCATATTTCAATCAAGTAAACTATAATCAAGCTTATCATGAATTTTTTTAATATGTATATAGTCAATGTACCCCCATATTTTTGATAGACCATGCTTTAGGCAGCATTAATTATTTCGTTCAAAAGATAAACTTAAAGCTCGTCAGTTAGGCGTCGTTCTTTCCCAAACATATTGTTGGCCAAATTTTATTGTAATGTACAATAGTACATTTACATGTTCATACAAATTTCCACTCATATTGGACAGATAATTAGAAGCACAAATAAAGAACATTGAGATTTCCGTGCCAGAAATTACAAGTATCAAGAGAATTGAAAAAAATATTTATTATTGCTTTAAAATGTAATTTAGAATGGTAGTAAAAAAGATGATGTTAGATTAGACTTGAAAATTTAATAAAGAGAATGGGTAGACTGCACAATATTTAAAAACAATTTCTCAATAATTAAAAAAATCGTGATAGGAACTAGACCCACAAATTATTCATTAATTTTACATCTAAATTGTTTTAGATAACAGAATCATCTACCTATGGTACATTTGATGTTGTTACTGCACCAAATAAACCATTTAATGGATTTAGTTATATGAAGTTTGATATGGATATAAGTGCTGTTACTATTCGTGGAGGTGCTTCGGTTAATACAAAAAGTATTGGCTCGTGGGTTGCTGGTATAAATTCACCACTTACTATTAAGGATATAAAAGAAATGAGTAATTTAACAGCAGATACTGTTTACAGAATTTATACTGTTGTTGTAAGTATTATAATGAAATTTCAAAAATTAAATTATATTTTCTTTCCTGTATGTTAATTTCAATAATGTTTAATATTTCAAATAGCAAGCTCCATTTATAATGAAAGATGAGAAATCTCCAAAAGGTTATAAAGGATATTGTATAGATTTAATTAAAGAAATTGCTGAAATAGTTAAATTTGATTATGAAATTTTTGAAGTTGAGGATAAGAAATTTGGTAATATGGATGAGAATGGTGAATGGAATGGTATTGTAAAAAAATTAATTGATAAAAAAGCTGATATTGGACTTGGTTCAATGTCTGTTATGGCAGAAAGAGAAATAGTTATTGATTTTACGGTACCATATTATGATTTAGTCGGTATAACTATTATGATGCAAATGCCAATAGCACCAAGTTCTCTATTTAAATTTTTAACAGTACTTGAAACAAATGTATGGCTATGTATTTTAGCTGCTTATTTTTTTACAAGTTTATTAATGTGGGTATTTGATCGATGGTCACCATATAGTTATCAAAATAATAGAGAAAAATATAAAGATGATGATGAAAAACGTGAATTCAATTTAAAAGAATGTCTTTGGTTTTGTATGACTTCATTGACACCACAAGGTGGTGGTGAAGCTCCAAAAAATTTATCTGGACGTTTAGTAGCAGCAACATGGTGGCTTTTTGGGTAAGTCAAAATTAGTTTTACAAACTCATATTAATAAATAATATATTATTTTATTGAGCTAAAAGTTTTGCAACCTTATGCCCCAAATTTATGTAATGTAGATTTTTTGAAGCATTATAAATCATCTCTATATTAATTTTACAGTTTTATTATAATTGCATCATATACAGCTAATTTGGCTGCTTTTTTGACTGTATCACGTTTAGATACACCAGTAGAATCTCTTGATGACTTAGCCAAACAATATAAAATACTTTATGCTCCTCTAAATGGGTCATCTGCTATGACATATTTCCAAAGAATGGCAGATATTGAACAAAGATTTTATGAAATATGGAAAGATTTATCTTTAAATGATTCTCTTACACCACTTGAAAGATCTAAATTAGCTGTTTGGGATTATCCAATAAGCGATAAATATACAAAAATGTGGCAAGCAATGCAAGAAGCTACATTACCAGCAAACTTAGATGAAGCTGTTAGAAGAGTTAGAAATTCAACATCGGCAACTGGTTTTGCATTTTTAGGAGATGCCACTGATATTCGATATTTAGTAATGACTAATTGTGATCTTCAAGTTGTTGGTGAAGAATTTTCCAGAAAACCATATGCTATTGCTGTACAACAAGGTTCACATTTAAAGGATCAATTTAATAATGCGTAAAAAAAAATTATTAAAAAAAAGCTTTTATCTATCAAATATTTATGATTTACAGATTTTTTTTTATTTTAGAATATTGACACTTTTAAATAAACGACAATTGGAAAAACTTAAAGAAAAATGGTGGAAAGATGATGAAACACAATCAAAATGTAATAAAGCTGAAGATCAATCTGATGGTATATCTATTCAAAATATTGGTGGTGTATTTATTGTTATATTTGTTGGAATTGGATTAGCTTGTATTACTTTAGTATTTGAGTATTGGTGGTATAAATATAGGAAACCATCACGTATTATTGATGTAACTGAACAAAATGTATCAACAATTAAAGATAGTAATTCAAAAAATGATGGTATCATTTTGGGACAAGCTGATAAGGACAATATAAAAGGAAATGTAGCTTTACGTCCAAGATTCAATCAATATCCCACCAATCTGAAGGGAAAATTCTAAACGAAAAACGTATAATACAAAACAGTCCACTGATTTAACGCACAAATAACTCTTTTTTGGTAACACAAATTCGAATTTATAATGGTATACTTTTATATAGATAATATTACAGAGTGATGTTTTAATTGCAAAGAGTCATCATTATATATAATGGTTTTTTGTTGTTGTTATTGATGCAATAAATATATAAATGATAATTTGAAGAACGTATTTTTATTGATATAATAATTATATATGTATATATATATTTTAGAGAGCGTATATATAGTTTCTTTTAAAGGAAAATTTGATAATTATACAGTAAAAAATTATACACGATTATATAATGTACGAATCGAATTACAAAGTATAATAGTACTTAAATTAAATAAAAAAATAACGATGTAATATTCAGAAGATATCTAGTATATTTATTAAAATTTTATAATTTTTTTTATCTTTCAATTCTAGCTAAAAATAACTTATTACAATATAATATATATATTTAAGAAAGCTTACAAGAAATATTGAAACAAAAATGAAATATATATATACATATACATATATATATAATTTAATTAATTTCCGTATTATATGTTTACATATTTCCTAAAGTACAAGTGTGTTGGCTTTTAGACAATTTGTCATATTTAATATAATATCATTTTTTTCCAATATATTTATTATATATAATATATAATAATTTAAAATATTAATTTTAAATCTATATTATGCCAAAATGCTTGTTCCATTAAATTAAAATATTAATTTCGCTTCTATTCTTTACGTATATATATATATATTATTTCGAAAAATAACCAAATATGTTATTATACATTCGAAAAACATTCGAAATAATTTTTTTTTTATTCATTTACATTACAATAATTATTATTTACTTTGGTTCTTATGCCATCTAAAATTGTAATTCCTTTTTATTATAATATAATATGTACATACATTATTTAAATTATTAGTACATATATAAATAATATTTTTTTCTAAAAAAAAACAGAATTTATATATCAGTAAAGAAAAAGCTAATCAGTGGAAAATCTTTGTTTAAAAAAAAAAGCAAATGAACAGAAAAGAATGGTTTTATTTATTATAACAAATAAATCTTTAGCACTTAAAAACATATATGGAATATTAAATTAATAGTTCAAATTTTCGTTTAGAAAAAATATTAATTGAATTCGAGTAATTGGGTTTTCGAATTTCGATAAGAAAAAGTTCATTTAGTACAAATTGATTTGGAAATTAATTTATTATAGTCCAAATTAACTTAATAAATTCATTTTATTAAGTATGTATATATTTTAAAAAATTCCGAATTTTGAAAATTTTGGATTTATCAATTCGACCTAAATATACAATTTTTTTCAATTTTAATTAAAATAAAAATTAAATTTAAAAGAAAATTTAAATTTTTTTATATTCTGAAATTTATATTTCTTGGTCCGAATTTTTTTTTTAAGAACCCATTTTTGTACAACAATAATTTTTTTGCTGTATCTAATATCAATAAATAATTTTTAAACCAAAATAATTCATAAGCAATAAATATATTTTACATGAGCATTGATTTTTCTATTTATATGTAAGTATAATTTTTAAAAAAAATATAGAAATAATTCTTTATCTGAATCTGAGCAAAAAAATGACTTCTCTATAATAATATTGAACATTGTAGTCATTTTAAGTTAATTTAAATATATTTATTGAATAAGGCCTCAGTTATAGCGACCCGTAAATTTCATCAGTGAAATTTTTAATTCCGATTTTTTTCTAATTTAGACATCAAAATTCTGTTTGAAATGGAGCTTAATCTTATGAAATGGTTCAACCAAAAATTACGTAAATTCATAAAATGTATAATTTGGGGCAGTTAATTGCAAATTAAAAAAAATAATGAAGCCAAAATTGTTGGTTGAACCATTTCATAAGATTAAGCTCCATTTCAAACAGAATTTTGATGTCTAAATTAGAAAAAAATCGGAATTAAAAATTTCACTGATGGAATTTACGGGTCGCTATAACTGAGGCCTTATATAGAAATTTGAAATTAAATTTGAAAACTTTTAGAAAATTTATGAATCTAATTGACATATTTTAATATTTTCTTTTGCATAATTAGTAAACATTAAAAAAATAAATAAAAAATTACTTAGTAGAAAATTAATAATTAAAATTGTTGGATTTGAAAGTTCTTAGAAAAAAACATGATAAATAAAACATAAATTTCGGCAACTTTTTTTTTTACTAATAAAATGA
The DNA here is from genome assembly GCA_949752835.1 of Empis stercorea. Taxonomy (NCBI): domain Eukaryota; kingdom Metazoa; phylum Arthropoda; class Insecta; order Diptera; family Empididae; genus Empis; species Empis stercorea. The sequence continues at coordinate 18,378,269 of OX457089.1, forward strand.
TAAATAAAATTTATGTCCTTAACTTTCAGATTTCAATCTTATTGTTTGGAACACAAAAAGCTCAATACTTGAAAATGTAAGAATTAAATAAAAAATGTAAGAAGTATTACTTAATTCATTGCGTCAATTGTTAACAATGATTTTTAATTTAAAAGATATAACAATTAAGTAATTAAAATATTTTTTGTTCACATAAACATTTTTGTTAATTTTTTTTGTTAAATCGTGAAGGACACTTTGCTTATGGGATATGTATCAGAATAGAATAGTCATTATATAGGGAAAATGATAACATTTTTTACTTTTTTTTTTAATTTTTTTTATAATATGTATTTAAAATATGTATTTAAATTTTATTTAAATTAAATTTAAAATTGAAGGTTTTTGTTTATGTAAAAAAAAAGAAATTAAAAGTAAAGATCAAAGATGTAAAAAATATTCCCGTTGAAGAATCAAGAATCGAAAAATTATATGTTGCCTTTAAATTGCCTAATTACTTTAATATAAATTATGTGTCTGACTTCAAAAATCAATTTATAAATTATAAAAATAAATGTAATATCAAAAATATGTTTTTGTGTTTTTAAAAAAAAGATTCAATTTATTTTTAGCTAAAAATATTAATTATTTAATTGAAAAATCTAATAAAATAAATGAAATTTATTTTAGATAGAGTTCGCTACACTAGAGTTTTTTTTTAACCATTTATTATCTTTCTACTGAATTATTTTTATTTTTCATTCTATCTCTATCGCTATCCATTTCTTGCCAGAGATATTATTTGGTCTATTGGTGGACTTTCTTTCAACATTTTTCTCTATAATTAATTTCTAACTCAAGCAAATGTTATACTGACATTTGTATAGTTATTTTTCATCTCATAACATTTCTTTTGACATAAAAATGGTATGGAGAAAAATTTGTTGAAAAAAAATATTGAACGTGTAATAAAGTCCACTATATATGTGATAATCTTTATGTATAGAGGTGCATTTAATGAAAAGAAATAAGAATTATTTGAAAATAATTGCGCTAGTTTTTAGTTTTGTTATATTTATTAAAATGATATAAAAAGAAAATTTTAATTATTAATTTTGTTAAGTTATTTTTCGTGGTAAGAAAGTATTATTATATATGTATATAATAATATTTATATATATAGTATATATATTATATAATATATATAATAACATTATACTTTATTATATCATTCATTACATTATTTAGTTAAATATATATATAAATCAAGCGACTGGCCTAGATTAGATTGTTGTTAATAATTTATTGTACTAAAAATGTATATAATATGTATATAGTTTATATTTTTCGTGTTATTTATTATGAAGAAAGCTTACAAAAAATAAATTTTCGAATGTATTTTTTTTTAATTTTTGTTCTTATTTTTACTTAAATACATAATATCAATTTTTTTTGTTAAACATCCTTTAACCCTACACTGCATATTGTATCACTGGTGATACACATTTTATTATTATAATAAAAATCATATTGCTCTTAGTCCTGCCAAAAGTATTTACTAAAATACATTGTTTTGGCCCTATTTGCACAATTTAAAAAAAGAACCGTATTGTGATTTGCAATAGTTTCGCATTGTGAACTCAGTTTTTAAAACTTCTAGCATTGTGAACTCAGTTTTTAAAACTTCTCATTTTTTTAATAAATTCTGAATTATCATTTTTTAGTTATAATTAATTACTAAATTAAATGTGCCATACTAAACATATAAAGAATTTTATTATTTTGCAGCTTATGTAAATTATATGAATTTTCCGGCTACTACATTTTACTATTATTGCATAATGTATCACTACTGATTCACATGGAAATTGCTTCATATCTACTAAAATAGTATTTTCAAATTTTTTTAAGTATTTTTTTTTAACTCAGACAGTAATTTCCCTTTAGAAAACATTTTTCACTCAAATATAAAAAGTCAAGCAGTGTAGGGTTAATTATTTTAGCTTTTGATTTATTTTTCTAAAATAAGAGCAATTTGAAATTTAATTAATATTTTTGTTCAGCAATTTTATTTTTTTTTTTTGTTTAATTAAATATTTATAAATGTGTAATTAATAATGGATTTATTTAAACTTTTTATTTTTTTTATTTTTAAATTGTTTTTTTTTTTTTTTAAATTTTGTCTTCTTCATCAATTCCTTCATCTTTGACCTTTTCAGAAGTACCTACTTTTTCATTACTAATTTCACATTTATCACCTAACATATCTTCAATACCTTCATCATCTTGTATATTTGAACTAATTTTACTTAAACCATTATCATATGGTCGAAGTTTAACGCGAACAGTTTCATAAGCTTTTTCAAATCCTAATTTCATATATAAACTTCTTGATGCATCATTTTCTGGACGTATAACTACATATGGTAAATAACCTCTTTCGATGACTAGTTTTGTTAAATTTCGAGCTAAATGAATTCCAAATCTTTTGATATAGAAAAAGAAAAATATATTTTTTAAAAAAAATATTTTATACCTATATATGTATATATAAATTACCCTTTTCGACGAAATTCTGGTTTTGTTTGCATTGAAAACATAGCACCATAATAAGAATGTACCATCCATGCAGCTAATTCATCATTATATTTTAAAAATATACCAACACCTGGTAAAATTTCTACCAATTTTTCAAAAACTTCAATACATTCTATTTCACTAGCTGGATAAAGATCATGTATAGCTTTCATATTATCAGCAGTTAAAGTTCGCATTTCAACTTCACATGATAATCTGTATTATATAAAAGTAAATTTATAACATAAATATTTTTGTAGTATAATTTTTGTGTAAAATTGAATTGAATCCAGATAATAAAAATCTAAGTATAACACTAATAAAAATCTAAGTATAACTTACTCATCTAAAATAATATTATCATTTAGTTTTTTATAAACATAAATATCTCCTTTTAAACGTTCCATGGTCCCTTTTACGGAGTAAAAACAATCAATACGATCTATGATAGCTTTGTGCGTATAATTCATATACATCGGTTTACTCCAATCAATTAAGATATTTTCATTTTCCAATATATCTAAACATTCAATATGACTTGTTGGGCAAAAAATCCCGATACTTTCATAAATGTTATTATTTGGCTGTTAACAAGATTCGTAATAATAAAAAAGTTTTTTTATTTTTTATTACTTTCAAACATTTTTTTTTATGAAAAATGTAAACCTTACTGTTAATGTACATCCAGGAAAATGTAAACAAACTGGTTGTTCAGGCCAATCATATGAAACATAGAAATAAAATTGCCAAATACGATCATTCAGGTACGTTTTAATAGTTTGATGGAACTGAAAATTTTATTTTATTATTATATTAATAAATTCATGTTTTAATTATATAATGTATAAATATAAATATACCTTTAGCGCCTCTGGCAAATATTTTTCTAAATAATCCATAATTTCAGGAAGCTCAGAATCTTGTAGAAGACGAAAATGCTTACCCTTCGGAATGATTTCCATTTCTGAAAATAATAAAAAAATTAAATTAATATTAATTAATTTAGAAATTAAAATTATATATAACTTGTTTTTTTCATTTATTTTATCATTTATTTTATAAGATTTGGTATTAATATATTTACAATAGTAAAATTAAAAATAAATAATTATAGCATGAATATTGAATAATGTTGTAATGAATGTAGTAATAAAACCAACTAATAAATATAACGATATAATCAATATGTGCATAAATAGTACTTTGATAGTTTATCATTATTATCTATACTCACAGATCACATTAAATGAATATAATCATTATTAGGTCCTTATAAAAAAATTATTCACAAATCTTTATACATATAAATATGTATACAAATTTGGTGTATCTACACCTATTTTAGTTATATAACGTTAATAAATCGTCGAGTTAAAAACTCAACTATAATTTACAAAATTTGTCCAAAAAATATTTTTATTTTTTTTTGCATAGTTTTAGGCATATTCGAAAATAGTCAATTATCTATTTACAGTTTTTTAACAGGTCTGTTGGTTCCGTTAATTATTAGCACTACATAGTAGCATAGTTAGCATTAACACACAATTAAGTAGATTTTTTCGACTACAGTTTATAATAATTATCGGGGTAGATTTGAGGTCTTACGAGTAATTCATATATTATATATATATATATTATATATGTACGTATACTTTAAGGCCCCTGTATTTGTTCCAACGATTTGGCTATTTTATAAATAATTCGAATCGAAAATATTATTATATTGGTATTTATATTGTTGGCGTTTAGGTATATTTTGTTTAACCTTTTAAGATATTCAAAAATTGAAAAAGACATAAAAAACTGAAAACATTAGGTCGCCAATATGTCATGGTGAATATAATATCTTAAGAAAGTTGAATATACGAGTTTGTGGATAAGATGTAGAAATTGTATAGAGACGACAGAAGGCACACACATTTCTCGTGGTAAAATTTAATAATATGCGCTCTTTTATACAAATTTCATTTATTTTTCAAATTTCAATTTTGTATTTTTACTTATTTTTGGTTAAAGATCACCGAACTTTTGCGATCGTACTAAAATTATGAATGATTTTTTAAAAGGAAATATTGAAAATTTTAGTTTAGTTTAGATAATTTTATTATGATTTTTGTTTAATATTATTGCACTATTTGTCTTTACGTATGTATTTAGTTGCTTAGCGCGCTCATATTTTAATTGTTATATGTAGTTTTATAATTTTTGTTAGTAGAAATAAATTAAATATGAATCAAAATTAACTTTGTGATTCTATATATTTTATATTTTTTATGCTATATAAATAGAAATAATATATTATATACGGCTTTGCTTTTAGTATATACGTAGTTCGCATTTATTTAAACCAAAATTTGAAAACTTGTTGAATATTCTTCAAATCAATTAATCATTTTATTTGTATTTTTCAATTTTTGAAAAATAGAATTTTTTCTTAGCATAAATATATGTTCAATAAATAAAATAAGATAATTAATAATTATAGTTATAATAAATTTATTATAAGATTGGGTAAAATTTCGGTTCCAATGCTATCCAACTATAACAAACGTATTCGAATATTTCCATACGGATTTGATCGTTAAAAATCTGGGTTAATGAAAACACTTAATAATAATATTAATCTCTGTTTGCTTTATACTCATTTAGCTATGAATTTAAATGAAAATAATTTAATTGATTAATATTCAATAAAGATAATATTGTCTAAACAAAGATGTAATAAGAATATTTAAAATAAATAACTATATAAAAGATTTTAAGTTATAATTATTATAATTAAATTACTATAATATACTCATATAATTTTTAAAATACTTATTTTGAATTTGTTAAATATTAAAACGTTAACCAAAATAATCGTATATAATAATTTAATAAAAATAAAGGATATTTGAAATAAATTATTATAACTTTTTACTGGACTAAATGTATTGTTGTTATATACCTGATTCCGAGTTTATTCCCGGCATTTCGAAAGCGTGTACAAGTTCTAATCTGCAAAAGTTAAATCTCTATAAAAAAAAATGAAATATTAGATAAAAATAATTATTAAGTATAATTAGAATACAAAAATTAAAAAAATAAAATAAATATTAGTAAAATAATCTAACACCTTCAGTAAATTTAAAAAAACAAATATTGTTTATTACTTTGTGTATTTGTATATAAATTAAATTTAAATTTTGAATTTTTCAAAATATAATCTGTAAGTTTAGTTATTTAAAATATTATTTTTATTATTTAAAATATTATTACTAAATTGTAATTTTATAATATTTGGAATTAATAATCTTATACCTTATAATATTATATTCCATCAGTCGTGTGACACAGATATTGTTATTTTTACAAAATCAAAAACTTTATTGTAAAATTTTTGTTTTAGTTTTGCAATAACAATTCCCGTAAAAGATATTAAATGTAAATTATGTGAAATTAAGAAGTATATTTAATAATTTACTTCAGAGCTCTCAGCTGCTATTGATAATTATGATTTTTGTTTTAGTTGCGATAGTCTCTTTTTTTGTTAAATATTTTTTATTGCTTAAGATATACAATTATTATATGGGCCTAGTTTTTAGTTTATTGCTGCCAAAAATTTAGAGATCTACAGTTTTAATTTATTCATTTATTAACGAATCCTTGAAGAAGACTAATTAGTTATCAATATAGATTTAATTTCTATTTCCTTGAATTTAATTATAAATTAAATAAAAAGAATAGTAATTAAAATTAACATACACACACAAAAATACTGAATCTATAATTATATAAATTATCTAATAAAGGAAGCGCAGAATTATAGTAAATTTATTTGAATACTATAAAAAGTTATAATAAAAGGTTATGATATTTGTCGCGATTTTATATATTTGATATAATTTATATATAAACAACCGCATTTAAAGTCTTTTGTCTGTTTTTATTACCTTAGGAGAAAATTGTTGGATCGATATAAAAGTTAAATAATTTACCAGCTTTATTATTAGATTTTGTTCTTATTATTATTAAAAAAAAAATAATAATTTGTTAAATAAAATTTGATAGAAATATTTATTTACTAATTTTTTTTTTGTTTCGATTACATAATAAAGAAAATAAGTATTTTTTATATTTCTGAAAATTTTGTAAATACATATGTAATATAATTGTTATCAAAAAATTAGAAATCATAGAATATTAATGCTGCCAGTCACAAGGCGCTATGACAGTCATAACTCTACATTAGTCATAGTTATGACTGGAGATTTTTTTTTGGTATTCTGGGTACAGTCTTAACTATGACTAGTCATAACAAATAGTCATAGCTATGATCAAGTACTTATTAGGTCTTAAGAGGGTCATAACATATTTGACAGTTTGGTAAATATAAATAACATAACATTTATTTATTTATTTATTTATTTATTTATTTATTCACCAAACAAGGTACAAAAACTTAAATATAAAGATTAACAAAGAAATATTAATTAAAAATTTAAAATTAAAAACTAATATATATCAAATATATTTAATTACAAAATATACATACAAAATTAAATTGTAGTTAAAATATAAAAAACATTAATAATTAATATGTTTGATGATATTATATATACAATTAAAAAAGACAAGAAAAAAGACAATACAATCAAGAGATATTATAAACGTAAGGGATGTTTAGGAAAATTAATATGGGAAAAAAAATAATATTAGAAATTAAGAGATTGGATTGTAATATCGAAGTAATTTATTTTTGAAAGTGAATTTCGATATATTTGTTGATAAATGCATGCAGTGAGTATTAAATAATAGGCAACATCTATTAATTGGCTCATTTTTAGCATATTCTTTATGGTGGTGGTAAACTTTAAGTAGGCTAGTATGTCTCGTTTGTCTAACGTCGTCATTATATTTTATTCTATTAATTATAGAGATAACGTCAATGTGTCCGTTTAAAACATCAAACGTGAAACAGGAAGTTAGAACAGCTCTCCTAGATACGAGGGAAGATAAGTTCAGTAAATTAAGGCGAGTATGATAGTGCGGTAGGTTTATGTAGTCATTTGGGTGATATAAGTCTCGTAATGAGAAGAGTAGAAATTGCTTTTGGACTGATTCAATCCTATTATTAGATATAATGGTAAAGATAGATGATTGGCACATTTTTGCATAAATGTTGGTGGTATAAGGTCAGGACCCGGCCCATTTTTAACGTTCAAGTTTATTAATTCATTATAAATTTCTTCACATGACAATGAAATAGAACTTATAAGGGGGATTTCGGGGGTGCGATCAGTATTGTTGAACGACGAAGTAGATGGCCTATATATTTCACGAAATCGATCCGCAAATAAATCACATATTACTTGTGGGCATGAAGAGGTGATATCACCCTTAGTCATGGATGACGGATAACCTGAGATTTTACGCTTCATATTGACGAATTCAAAAAATTTCTTTGGGTCAGTGATAAGATTCTCACCAATATCTTTTACATAATTATCGTATGATTCGTGAGACCTTACTGAAAATTCAGATGCTAATTCACTGTGTTGTTGAATCAGATAATCATCAGGATTATCAAGCATTTTTATTCTTTTGTAGATATTATTTCTCTGATTCCGTAAGAATCTGAGATTTTTGTCTAACCATGGTTCAGATAATTTGTCTTTTTTTACTATTTTAGGAACATAATCATCAATAATATTAAGAATATTTTCATAGAAGAGCGTGACAACAGTATCAAGATCATGAGAAGAGCAAAGTTCAGTCCAGTTAAGAGAAGATAAGGCATTATTAATGCATTCAAAGTTTGCATTATGAAAGTCATATACAACTTTATTGTTGTAAGATTTAGTAAAGGAAGAAGTAGTGGTGGGAAGCTCGACAATCGTTGCTGTGTGATGTAAAGTGTTTGAGAAAAGATTCTCAGCATCACTAGCTTGAGTCACCACCACATTGTCATAAAAATTTGAAAAAATCATGTCCAACCATCTCCCATTATTGTTGGGGAAATGTCCAATTTGTTGTAGATCATTTCCATAGAATATATCAATAAGAGAAATATCGATATCGTCAGAAATATTAATTGGTAATAGGTGGTTATCAGAGTTATCAGTTATAAAAGAAAGATTAGGGCGGTTAAAATCGCCAAAGACAAGAATACTGTCAGCTTCGCTTAAAGTCATATTTACCGACTGGAATGATTCTAAGAATTCACTGTAAGTAGTTTCATCAGAGTTTGGAGGTATATATACTGCACCTATGTAAGTCAAATTGTTATCAATACGAATTTTGATAAACTTATGTTCGAAGTTTATAGATGCAGATGTAGATACAACTACATGAGAAAAAGTGTTACGTATGGCAATAAGGACTCCTCCCCCCCTTGAAAGACCTGTAGATTCATAGTCACGATCATTTCTATAGATAGTCCAGTCACTGTCAAGAATCTCTTCATTATTATAAGATTCATTAAGCCAAGTTTCTGTTATAACTATTACATCAAAAAGGCATGATTTGGCATCAATAAAAAGATTTTTTATTTTGCCTCTAATACCACCACAGTTATGATAATATATTCTAACGGAAGAGGACGGTTTAGAATTACCAGAATTGTGATGTTTTGCCTTGGAGGGCACGAAAGTACTTGTCATTGTCTTCACGTAATCTTTGTTGTTGACGAAAAAACCTAGATCTAATGTGAGACGCATAACTTTCAAGATCTTTTGATACCTGATTGGAATTTATTCCAAAACTCTCGTGATAGATGTTAAATAGTTCTCTGATATCTTTATAGTTTGAAGGCAGCCCCTCTTTCTGAATAGAGATAAAAACATTAGTTTTTGTTTTACCATCTATGCATACTGAATCGGGTTGATTATGTAAATATGCTAAATAAAGCCTTACATTTTCGAAAATTCTATTATCTCTAAGACGTGACAAAAGGTAACGACCACCTCCCTCTGCCACAGAATTCATAGTAAGCTTTACAATAGGAGGAAAAAGGGGGTCTATAATGGAAGTTGCCGTATTATCAGTATTAATTGATTCAGAAATAGTAGAGCTTGGCATTGTACGAGGTAAGTTATCATTTACAGGAACAGGATTTGTCAGCTCATTAGAAGGTTGAAAAAATGGACTAGAATCATTAGATATATATGTATATGTATATATATTCATTATTTTATAAATTTTATATTTCAAAGTGCGATGGATATTCTGGCTACATTCTAAAATAAGAATAAAATTTAAAAATAATATTAAAATTAAAATTTAAAAATATTTAATAAATCCAAAAATAAGAATAAAATTTCTTTTATATCAATTTCATTTATATCGATTTCTTTTATATCGGCACACTGCAAATTTCAAATTTAAAAAATAAAACGACAAGTAAACAGTAAATTACAAGTCTACACAGCTTTGGAGAGTCAGAACCATATACCACAACCATTAAAAAATTAAAAGTTATGACTGGTGTTTCAGAATACTGATTTCGGCATTAGTCATAAGCTCAGTCATAAGAAAAAAGTCATAAGAAGTTATGACTATTAAAAAGTCATAGCAACAGAATCGCAATGTAACATTAACAATTTTATTCGCAATGTAATGTATTTAAAAAAAATTAATTATGATAATAAAATCTAAATTTACAAAATATAGATCATTCGAAATGTTGAAATTGAAAATGCAAATTCATTAAAATATTTTATTATGTGAAATTTTAACCTTTGTATAGTACTATTTAATTTGTTTTAAGCATATAATCTATTATATTTTTAATCAAATAATATAATGAACTGCTAAATTCTTAGCTCATATTTTCAAAAAATGTTAAATAGTTGATTTCGTAGTGTTAGTGTTGTCCTCCAACTTTAAGTGTACTTAAATTCTAAAATCATGTTGGGTTGAAGGATATTTTTATTTATTTATTTTTTATTCTCTTCATTATTTTATAAATTTTATAATAAGTAAAACATTGTTCTTAATATTATAATTTATACAATTCAAAGTAAAGAAATTTTAAATTTAATAAAGGAGAATAATAATAACATCCTTTATTTTGTATAAAGAAAAAAAAATAGTGGCGGATGTCATGGAAAATACATGTATAATTAATTAGTTTAGTTTAGTGGGGTAAACTAAAAGAGTGATTAACACAATTAATTGCATTAATCTTTATATTTAACACAAATATAAAGATTAATGCAAGAATATACATAATTCAAAAATAAGTAAAATGGGTTAGCCCCCTTACCATGCATTACAAAATCTTGCATTACAAAATCTTGCATTAAAAAGTTCCCGTAAATTTATTGAATCGCGCGAGATATGATATGTACCAAGAAGTACATATCAGAAGTACATAGAAGGAGATATGTACCAAGAAGTTAAATTGGGTTAACTTCATCTCTTGTGTATCACTTGTGTATATCAAGAACAAAAAGTTTATAATAAAACAAATTTTTGCACTCTTCTCAGAGAAACTAACTGTTTAAAGAAACAATTAGAAACTATTTGAAATTCTTTAGATTAGGAAAGAATAACAAACTCAGCACAGCAGTTGATTAGTGCCAATATAAGTAATATAATCAGTGCCACTGCCAGTTGATAATTAAAATTTTTAATTGTGTTAAAATAAATAAGAAGTACAAGAAGTATGATGCTAGATTTTATTTATTTATTTATTTTTTTTTTTTTTAAAGCAAGATTTTGTAATTCAAGATTTTTAAAAGCAAGATTTTGTAATTCAAGATTTTTAAAAAAGCAAGATTTTGTAATCGAAGATATTAAAAAAATGCAAGATTTTGTAATGCAAGATTTTGAAACGCAAGATTTTGGGGCGCTCCCATCTAATTGACTTAATTTCGGTGGGCAACAAATTAAAAGTCTAGGCGCCGTATTTAAATAAAATTTAGAAAAGTGCGTTGTAAAACATCTAAGAATCAATGATAAAATGCCTGCATCTCTTCTCAGATTATATTGTGAAATTGGACTACTTTGAAGATAACCACCACGAATAAAAAATATTTTTAAAGTTTTAAAATAATACAAATAACGTAAAGGTAAAATATTTAGATTGACAAATAATTGAAAACTATGAAAACGTCTATTTTTATTACAAATTATTCTAATTATGTGTTTTTGTGCAAGTAACAATTTTTTCACAGAATAGAAATATGAACCACCCTAACATACAATACCATATTGCATTTTAGATTGTACTAAACCAAAATAAGTCAATAGAAGAACTTTGGAACAGCAAATTTTGTTCAAATTATAGAAATTTCTAACCATGGTTAGAGTGTATTTATGCATATAGTCTATATGAGAATTCCAACACAGTTTTTGATCAATGATAACACCGAGATATTTGTAGTTCTCAACCACATCAATTTTGAAACAATCAGAAGAGCAGCTAGCTAGCACAATCATTATAAGATACAACAGAAATACATGAATAAAAGTCAGTAGATAAATCTGTAAATTTGGAACAAGACGTATAATGAAAATAAAACTCAAAATCGATATTAGAAGTACCAGATATACTATAAATAATAATTTTAGTTTTGTTACTAATTAGTAATTTATTATTAAAAAACCATTTACTAATAATTGCAATGTCGTGATTTATACTAGCAACAAGTTCAAAGGCATTTTTACAAGCAAAAGCGCAACCTAGATCATCAGCAAAAGCAGTTGGTTGGTGATGACTTAAACTTTAGTAACAAAAGAGAATTTATAAAAATTAAAAATAAAATGGGTCCATGTTTCATTGAAATGACTGAACTCATCATTAATTTTCACTTTTTGCCTTCTAGATTTGAGATATGAGGTAAACCATTGGAGCATAAAACCACCAAATCCAGCATTATAAAGTTTATCTAGAAGAAGATTATGGTCCACCATGTCGAAAGCTTTCGAGATATCTACGAACAAAGAAGCAGCAACATTTTTATTATTTAAACCATCATATAATCTGCTACAGAATTCTAATAAAGCATCTTCAGTAGAGCAGCCCTCACGAAATCCATAATTGGAAATTATTGAAAAATTTATTATTATTAAGAAAGTTAAGCATGCGTTTTTTCATAGCTTTTTGAAAAAACAGATACAACAGAGATAGACATAATTATTGATATCACTGCTAGAGTCTTTCTTAAACAATGGAATTATTGTCGCTGATTTTAATGCATCAGGAAAAATACCATTATATACACTTAAATTAAACAAAAATGCCAAAATATCAATAATATAAAAAGCAATTTTTTTTTATCAGTTTTAGTGAAAAAATAATATTAATGAGTTCACTAGAAGTTTTTTTAATGAAAAAATAATATTAATGGGTTCACTAGAAGTAATCGGTTCAAAAAAGAAACTAGAACGTATTTAAGTCTCATTACTAGAATTACAATTTGAATGATCAAAAACGGACGGCAATAACTTATTTGTAATTGATGTAAAATGGTTATTCAATAAATTGGCAAGTTCAAACTCATCAGAAATAACGTTATTGTTATAATTTAAAAAAAATATTGTTATTCTTTTTATTTTTTATATCTAAGATGTCATTAATTAATGACCACTCAGCTTTGATATTACCTTTACAATTATTAAATTTATTACAATAGAAAGTGTCACGTTGATCAGCACTTTCTGTATTAAGACGCTTACAAAGTTTATGAAAGTATAATTTAAGCTTAACATTGTGAGGATGCTTGTGTAGTTTTATTTTATTTTATTCTTCCTTTTAATCTTTAACAATAAATTATTACACATCAATGAATAAACATCAGACCACCACTCAAGAAGTACATAATTCGAAAGTTTGTTGAAATTTATAATATTCTTAACAGAAATTTATAATATTCCAAACAGTAGTTTGACCAGTACATCTTTTATTCGGCGAAACAGAATTGATATCTAAAGTTAAACCAACCAAGTTATGATCACTTATATTCATGTTAACCCTTAACTGCGCTCTGTATCATATATGATACACAATTTAATTCTACTTCGCTACGGCAATGTATCGACGTGTCGCTTTATGCTGGATTTTAATGATAAAAATTTGCCGCTTGTGCATGAAAAAGACTTTGTTTATGCCGGTTTTTTTCATGTACAAGGATGTAAATAATTAATTTTGGACTGTACCATTAAAATTATTATTTCCAATTATTATAATGAGTTTATATTTAGTAATTTCGTATTTTAAAATATTATTAACGATTGGTAATCAAATTATTTCCAGGTTTTTGCAAAAAATATAATACGTATATTTTTTAAAACTTTAATTGATTGAATAAAATTGACGCAAATGCATCACAATAATATATTAATCAATAAATTTTAATAATAATAATCACCGAACTATAAACGTTCGTTGATAATAATAAAAAATAAATTTTTATATTATTATTATTATTAATATATTAAATTATTTAATATAGTAAATTACTTAACATTTTTTAAATTACAACAAATTCAATTTTAAATATTTATTAATATACATATATATATTATTCAGAAAAGTGTGATAATTATATCAGAAAAAATTCAAATATTTATATAAGAGATTCAATATAAATTTTGTAAATATAAATTTTTTTACGAATATAGAAGAATATAAGTATAATACAGCGATATCTTTGACAGATTTTAAAAGAAAAACAACAAAATATTGGTGGTAAAATTAATAAGTAGAGGATAGTAAAATTAAATTTAAGGGTAGCCGTAGGTTTTAATTATTATGTAAGGTAGAGTTTGGGTTGTTTTATTATAATAAAAAAAACTGTAAAATATTAATTGTTTTTATAAAAAAAATTTTTTCAATTTAATAAATAAATAAAAATTTAACATATAAAATATATGTATAAAATTTAAAAATTATGTACAAAAAACATTATACGAATTATTAAATTCCCATAAATAGTAATTTAGAGAATTCCGCTGTGGGTCAATAAATTAGATTATTTTGTAAATATATTCAGTAGTTTTTAAGTTTTTTATTGAATGAAATGTATATAACGTGAATGAAAATAAAACTTAAATAAAAAAAAAAAAAATATAAATTTTTTACAATTGATTTTTAGGGTGTGTGTGAATTGGTTAAAAATTGGTTAAAAATTAAAATTATGACAGTAAAATTAAAATTTTTGAAAGTTTTATTCACCACAAGAAGGCGCCGAAATTTTATCTGCTCTGGACCTAGTATAAATTTTGACACTTTAGTTAAATTTTTGATTGAAATAAATTAATTTTAAATTCATTTATTTTTGAAAAAAAATAAATTTTAGATTGAAATTTAAATTGATTTGTATTGAATTTTGTTTTGAAAATAAAAATAAATAGTTAATAAAATAATAAATTAAAAAAAAATAATAATATTATATTATTATTAAAAATTTATTTTTGTTAAAATTAGCAAAATTAATGGGAAATATATTTTAAATACTCTATCCATATTGAATTTTCCTTAGAATTTAATTATGTAAAATTTTTAACCAATTCACACAGTTAAAATTTTTAAAAACACCCCACAGTTAAATTTTTTTTAACCTCGTGGGGATTATTTTTTAATCAAATTATTTTTAACACTTTGACACACGCCCTTAATCATACAATTTGCAATTAATATTTAATTGCTGATTTTAAATATAATAGTTGAAATGATTTATTATTTTTTTAAATAAAATTCCACTGCCATTCAACAGTGCCATCTGTGATCTGTACTGAGATAATCAGCTACTTTAAATTCCCTTGTCAAAAAAAAAATTCCCTTGTGCAGCGATCTATTTTTTTCTCATGTAAAAATATAATATACTATCTCGTTCTATTTTTCATGCACAAGCGGCAAATTTTTATCATTAAAACCCAGCATTAGACGAGAAATTCGTTGGGAAAAGAATCGACTCTCGAATCGATTTGTGTGGCTAGACAAAATTTGCATTGGTTTTTTGACAGTTTATAAAACGAGTTTAGTGCCGGACGCAGAGTAAAATTTGTTGCTATAAACTTATAGTAAAATAACAACAAAAAGAGGTAAATAATACTTTTTATAATAATTAAACCAGTGATTATTGTTTTACAAACAATAATATACGATTTTTCAACTGAAACGATATTATTTATGATATGTAGTAACTAGAAAATCAGTTTTATTAAGTGTATCATATATGATACACTGCGCAATACACTTAGTAATTGTTTATGTATCATATTTGATACTTAGCCTGTTTTCATACAATGTTTTCAATTGTTTTTATGGTTTCTTTATAATTTTTTTGTTTATGTTTTGTAAAGGATGTTTCAAAATAGAAAAGGCCTATCTGACATCGAGTTGGAGAAAACTTTAAATGAATGGGATCAAAGTGAGGATGGGTTTGATTCTGAGGAAGATGAAGATTTGGAAACAGAAATTTTAAATGGGGAGATTTTTCCGGAATATGAGGAATTAGAAGCCGTGCCGGTTAATTTTTTTGATCTTTTTTTGATCCTTACTTCGCAATGTATCATATATGATACCAACAGTTTTTCCTAATTTAAAGAGATTCAAAACCAAATAAACAAATTAAAATGCAATTTTTATGATATATATGTACTAACAAGTAATCGCTTTAAACAACATAAAAACAAAAAACAAAATTAGGCGCAGTTAAGGGTTAAAATTAAATTTACTCTCACAAGATAATTTAGAAATAGAAAAACGAGTAAAAATATGATCTATACAGGTGCTTGATGCTAATCTTGTAGGTTCATTAATTAAAGATTCAAAACCATTGGAGGCCATTAAAAGTAAATAATTATCGATAACATTGGAGTTACTAAGCAAATCAATGTTAAAATCTCCCAAAACAATTAAATTACTGCAAGTTATAGAATTAAAAAGTAAACTAAATTCAATTAAAAGTCGATTGCAATCAATGGAGTGGAATCTGTACAAGCATAAAACAGAAAAAGATAAATTTGAGAATGAGCAGTCGACTTTACAAACATCCGCACTAAGAAGGTTAAAGCAAGTAAATTTGCATTGAAATTCAATTTTACAAAACTTGCATTGAAATTCAATTTAATTATTGTTGCACAAAGCGAAAAAAGAATATCCAGGGATATTAAAGTTATTAATTTCATGATCATATATCCAAATTTCCGATAACAAAATTAAATCTGGACGAGAATCGAGACTTTCTAAATTTGCAATTAAGATATCAAAACTTTTACGCAAACTTCTAATATTTTGGTGTATATTAAAAAATTTGTTGTTACTATTGAAACCCGAAACACTGATATTATTATGAGACGAACTATTATAAAATAAATTATTCCGAAGACCAGAAAAAGAACTTATATTATCAATATTTAAGTAAATACAAGAAAATTAATTAAATATTATTAAAAGTAAAATTAATTGTTTTAAGGTCCTCGATAGAATTTACAATAACAGCCCGTTCTCCATCACTTTTTTCATAAGAATCTTACCATTTTTAAACCAAAGAAATTTAATATTATTATTTTTCTTGAATAATTTGGCAGCATTAAATAATTTCCTCGACTATGAAGTCATTGATTCATTTATAAAAATAAAATTATTATGAAATTCATCGCCAAAAATATCAGTACGAAAACGTTGACGTAATTCAGCTTTCTTCTTTAATATCATTTGTTTGATTTTATTAGAACAGAACTTGATGCAAACAATTTTATTCTGGTTCGCAGACTCTTCAACAAAGCAAAGAGCTGTAATCATGACGAAGAATGGAGCTCCTACCAAAGAGCTCTAAAAGAATATAAGTACGCGATCCGGTCCGCCAAGAGACAATCTTGGAGAACCTTCTGCGATTGCGTAGATAGTGTCAATGAGGCGTCGCGTATAAATAAATTCCTGGCGAAAATCCACATCCAACCTGAACTTCTCGTCAATAGCGAATGGACCAGGGCGGAATCGGTAGGGGAGTCCCTTGAATTACTTATGGAAGAGCATTTCCCCAAATGCTTCGACACCTCTGTTTCCACATATACCCAACCAAACAGTAGTTTGAGCAATACGGAAGTGAACTTTATCAATCTAGATGTGACTAAATGGGCTGTCTTCTCTTTCAAACCATTTAAATCACCGGGATGGGACGGAATTTCTCCGGCCCTCTTCCAAAACTCGTGGAAGTTTCTTCAGAGAATGTATACTTTTCGGGTATACCCCCAAATCTTGGCAAGAGGTTAGAGTGGTCTTCATTCCGAAACCGGTTCGCGGTGACTATTCAAACACCAAGGCATTGAGACCAATCAGCTTTACTTAATTTCTTCTGAAGACTTTGGAAAAAGTCTGCGAGAAAGAAATACGGGATAAACTCCATGAGGTTGTTCACACTATTGAAAAAGCCTTTCTCTTCAAGCAGAATGTCCTTGGAACCTTTATAGACGTTGAAGGAGCATTTCAACAATGTTCTTCCAGAAAAAATCAGGTATGTTCTGGCAAAGCATGGGGTTGATCCACTGATATCCAAGTGTATCAACCATATGCTCTCTCACAGAAACATATTTGCGAGCCTTGGTGACCAAGAAAGGGCAGGTAAAGTTCACAAAGCTACACCACAGGGTGGCATTCTGTCACCCCTACTCTGGATACTCTTTGTGATCGACCTCCTATTCGAACTCACCGAACAGGGATATCTTGTTGTCTGTTATGCAGACGACCTGGTTATTCTCGTAACAAGCAAATTCTAGGTAGAACTCGGGGGAATAATGCAATCCTCGCTGAACATCGTCAGTCGATGGGCAGAGAAAAGCGGGCTGAACGTTAATTAATCCACAGAAAACCGAGATCTGCCACTTCACAAGAAAAAGAAATAGCCAACCCTTGATCCCCCCATGATAGGTGGCACCAGATTAACTTTGAAGAGCAGTGTCAAATATCTCGGCGTCATCTTAGATAAGAAACTAAATTGGAGATCGCACCTAGAAGACCGAGCATTGAAATCCCATTGGGTTTTCGGCATGTGTCGGGGCGCGATGGGAAAGAAATGAGGCATCCAGCCAGAAATGATCCGCTGGCTATACACCAGTGTCTTTAGGCCCATTCTTCTTCTCTCGTCTGGTGGAAGGCGATTGAGAAACACTCCAATTATAAAATACTGGAAAAAGTCCAAAGGTCTTGTTGCCTCGCCATTTCGGGAGCAATGAAAACGGCTTCGACGACAGCTCTGGAAACCATAACGGCTGTACACCCGATTGGGATCCACATAAAAAAGGTCTGCGGGAATGACAGAGTCTGTGACTTAGATGTTAAAACCTGAATCAGAGGTATCACAACCAAAATATTGCTTCAGCGTTTCAAGATTATCGTTTCGTATGAGATAGAGCGCGGGGAAGGCATAAAGTTATTGTGTCAGGGAATGGAACCATATGATAATAGTGGTTTTTATTTATTATTCAATATAAAAATGTATATACTTAAATGTTATAATATTGTTCCACAAAAATTCTATAAAATTCGTGTGTTCCGTGGTTCTAATAAGTTTAAGAACCACTGAAGAGAAATATGTTTGGTATGTATTTTGTGGAATGGAAATAATTTGTCTTTTCTATTTTTATAAAAAAAATATGAAAAACAAATCCCGGGTTTGTCAAAAGCACATTTGCTCAAAATCACCTAATTTAGAACTATGAGCTATTCTAAACCAAAGGAAATTCCCATATAGTATTTTTTAGAAAAAAATATGAAATGATAAATATAGGTAAAAATAAATATAACGGTATTTTTATACAACAATGAATTAAATTTTATATATTTTTTTAATTTCATAAAAAAGATAAAATATTTTCCTATCTTAAGCTTTTACAGACCGCAAAAAATGTTATTGGTTTAAAAGTTAGTAGATGTTCAATATTGGCAATTTTCGAAATTGGTGGGGGAATAACTCAGAGGGGAAAAAAGATAGAAGAAAATTGTGTTCTACTGGACCTATTATTTTATTATTAAATTTTGATACTTTATCTTAAAAGATGTAGAAGTTGTGTAAACGAACGGACGGACAGAGTGAAACTAATATACACATTTCTACCAAATTGGTTGGAAATGTGCTAAAAATGATATATTTCCTCTTACGATGCAATTATTGATATATTAAAATATGCATTATAAACATTGTTCTTTCAATGAAATGTTACTTTTTGTAGTTCAAAATATATATCTGTGTATGTATATTATTTGGGTGGGGTGTCATAAGGCCATATGTCATAAAGCCATAATGGCTTTAAGACTCATTTAAGTGAGTATAGCTTTAAGACTCACTGGAATGGGTCATAAAGCCATATGGCTTTAAGACTCATTCGAGTTATGGCTTTATGACCCATTCTAATGAGTCTTAAAACCATGCACAAAAAATTCATTTCACAATAAAAAAACCAATTTCTATATTATATCAAATATAATATATTAATATTTATATTTATCAATATTAATATTATTATTATTTTTTTATAATGATTTATTTATATTAGTATTACGTATTACCCAATATTATTAAAAATTTAAGTTTAGCAAAAATAGAAAGTGATTTGCCCTTTTCCAAAAAATCTGCAAAACAAAAAAATATATTTTTTGTACTACGGAAGTATTTGGAAAAGGGCGGTACATAATCACTTTCTTTTGCAGATTTTTGGAAAAGGGCAAATCACTTTCTATTTTTGCTAAAACAATGAAATATTAAAACAATGAAATGCAAGTTTTAAATTAAACTTAATGATTTTAAAACTCACATTTTAAGATTACAATATGGCTTTAAGAGTCATTTGAATGAGTCTTAAAGCCATTCTCGAAAAATTATTGCGTATGGCTTTAAGTCTCACATTTTGAGATTACAATATGGCCTTATGACCCATTCGAGGGAGTCAGCCATCCGAGAAAAAAAGGCCATTATGGCCTTATGACACCCCATACCATTATTTGTTGTTAAACTAAATACAAATTGTTATAACTACTATATGTACTACTATAGCATATATGTATATTATGCGTAATTTATATAAAACAATTGTACAAAAAAAAATATATTTTTTAAATTTTATTTTTATTTTAGAAATTTTTTTAAAATAACTAATTTTTTTTATCATAATTTGATTTAAATTCATTTTAAATAAATAGTACATATATGTACATTATATGAATATTTCCCATTAAAATTTGTCATTTTTGCCAAATTTTTGACGCAGTACATATAAATAGCAGGTGCATTATATGTTATACATATATATAAAAAAATTATGAAAATTTATATATTATGTAGGTATAATGTACTTAAATTAAAAGATTTTACCTGTAGCTAGATTTATTTTTTTCTTATTAAACGAAAAATTATTAAATACTATATTAATAATAATAATTATATATTTTATTAATAATGTATGCTAGTAACCATGTATATGATTAAATGATTGTTATTTAAATATACCTACATACAATTTAAAATAAAGGGTACGAGTTTATAAATATTTTAATTAAAATGTAGTCCTTCAAGAATGTAAGCAAAATTTTGAATCATTAAAAGACTATCAACTACTATTAAAAACAATTTACTTGTTAAGCTAGTTTTACGAAGAGAGAGACTATATATGTAAATGCAATTTAAGCTATAAAATATGAAATTAAACCTTATACATGAAAATAAAAACGCTTTAGTTGTATATATATAAAAAAATTATTTTCAATCGAATGCATAAGAAGTAAAAAATATATAAATATATTTATTGCAAATTGAAGTCTTAAATAGACAAAAATTATTGATTTAATTACAAAAACATTTAATATATGACTGTACATTATAAACTATAGTTTAGTCTCACATAATTGTTTTCTTTCATTTTGCATATTAATCATTAAAAGTTCATCTCTTTGCTAAATTTATCGATTATTCAAAAGTACTTATAATATACATATATCTGAATATCTGTATCTGTATATACCTACAATATAAAATTATAAATTCTATACATCCTACCTTTAGAAAATACAATTTTGGTTTTTAAATAATAAAACATAATTATTCCAATATAATAAACTGATGTAGAAAAATCGTGAATATCCTATTTTTTTAAGAAAACACAACATCAAAATTTTCTTTTATACGTATTTTCTTCAAAGTATATAGAAATATATATACATATGTATGTATACATATACCGGCTAGGTTTTTTGTTGAAAAATATCCATTTTACTCGAGCAATAAATCAATCATAGAATAAAAAGTCTGTATACATTTTAAAGAACTAAACTTCTAAAAATATCAAAAACTAATTAATAAATTTTTAACTTCAATTTACAAAAAAAAAATATATATATATGATATGAAAAACGATCCATTTTTTTAATGCTCATTTTATGATATTACGAGTATTACGTTCGTTGCATAAACAAACACCAGTGTAAACACAACATATACACTAGCTCTGTTCCAAATCCATATACGAATAATATAAATATTTAGTACATATGTGTATGTATAATAATAATTATAAATGAATATATATATATATATATATATATATATATATATATATCTAAAATGAAATGGGATAATATTAAGGAAAAAATGCAATCAATAATTTTAATGCGTTTTTTTGAAAATCGTGATTAACTTTAATTTATGTCATTTTGTATGTACAAATGAATTTAATAATATTAATAATGTAATATATAATTTGAAATTATATATATAATATATATATATATATATATATATATATATATATATATATATATATATATATATATATATATATATATATATGTATGTATGTATGTATATAGAACAAGGAAAACTAAAAAAATAACAAATTTAAAAAGCCTTGATTCTAATATAGATTTTTTTCAAAAAAAAATTAAAGCAACAACAAAAAAAAATACATGCTGCATTTTCTTTATGAATTTTAAGGATAGCAAGAAATATTAAAAATTGATTCTTTCTCTACATACTTAAATATATATATGTAAATTAATGGAAAATTTATTATTTTATGATTAATGAAAGAAAATAATTTTTTTATATATACATATATACTTACAAAATATTTTAATATTTGTTGTCCTTTGTATGCAAAAAAAATTGATTAAAATTTTTTGTACAAATTCTGCTTTTAAAATCACAGTTGTTGTTATACTTATTTATTATAATTTTATGTAATAATTTTATTATTATTATGTATTTAAAAAATATATATTTATAATTATATCACTAATGTAGTTTTTTGTAGTTTTTGTCTATATAAAAATTACACAATATTAAAAAAATAAAAAATAAAAAAAAAAAATAAATAAAATTAAAAAATTTTTTAATTTTTCATAATTTTACTAAACATACATTAAACATATATTAATACATTATTATTATATTTACATAAATCTTTTATAATTAAATTTTTCTTCTTTTTTTTTTGCACGATAATATCGGGTAGGCCGTACGGAGGAGACGGGAGGCTCTTATTGATTCAGGCTGGCAGGTGATGTTCCTCTCCCGGAGCACCTCCACTGGCCGTCCCCAAAAAACAATTTCTTAACTACTTCTATTTATTAAAGCTAATATATAAAATTCGTGTGGTACTTAACCACCTTTTAGTAATAATTTTAATAATATATCTTTTAATAATTTATGTATTAATTTAATAAAATTGTTTTTCTTTATTTTACTATATATTTTATATGTAAAATTGTTTTTAATTAAATGATTTTAATTTTCTTTATATTATTTTAAGAAATATTAAAAAATTATGTAAATTGGCAAAAATAACAAAAAAAAAATATTTCTTATTTTATTTTTTAAGTTTTTTATTCTTAAAAAACAACAGAAAAAAAATTAAGACAATAAAAAACAGGACGCTGTATAATATCTTTTAAAATATGTCTAGTCAGACCGAATTATATTTTAAAACTGTTCTTATAAAAAGAACAGATGCTCCGTACTGAATTATGCACATACTCTTTAGTCCTCAAGTTTAAATGTTGCTTTACATATATAATATATGTATATATATAATGCCATACATTTATATACTTATTTATTGTTATATTTTTATGTATATACAACATAAATATAATAAATTTGTATGGAAAGATATTTTAAATATATATATATATGTATATATGTATATATATGAATAACTCTGAGTATCTTACTGAGAAATATATTGTATATTATTAATCCTATATATTGTATTATAGACCGAAAGATTCAAAACGCGCATGTTGCTAAAATATGTGCAAATAAAGTATGTTTAGCTAGCACAAAAGAAAATCAGTTATTACATACATATATGTATATGTACATACATAAAATATTTTAAAAAGAAAAAAAAACAAGATATTTAACGCACAAACAATTTGTATACGTATACGACTTAAATACGTTCATAACCTTTTGGATTTATATTTTATAATTTTAAAGAATAGTTTTATGTTTCCTTTTACCTACAATTAGAATTCAATTAACATTATTATCATAGTTAAATAACATTCATCATAAAATTGATTTTCAAAACAAAAATAATAATCCTTTAAAATTATTTACTAGTCATTTTATGTAATATCTTAAATTAATTTTATTGAACCCATCAATAATAGCGTGATTAGAAAACTAGAAATGTTCTTCATGAAAATTTTTACATATTCAAGAAGTAGAAATTTTCAAGTAAAATTTTATTGACCGTATATATAGAGAATACCATAGTAAAGAAATTTAGACATGGTTAAACCTGAAAAAAGTCATGGTATTTATCACATGTTCCTTTTAAATTCAAATTGTTGTATACCTAGTTCAAAAATTACATATGTTTCGAAATTTCTTTTATACCTGGGGTATTATCATGAACATCTATAAATATATAAATAAGAGTACCTATATATTTTGTAATATTAAAGATTTGTTTGTCATAATAAAAATTTAATTGTTATTTCAAAATGCAGCTGAATCCTTGAATTTATTTTTGTATTTATTAGTTTATAAATATTTAAACCTATATTAATTTAATATAAATTTAGGAAAATGATTTTTTATATTATATACATAATATTTATTATCGTATGTATATAAACTATTATTTCTTCATGTAAACCATATTAGATTAAAAATGATATGCATTAAAGCAAGGTTGCCAACTTTGATTTAATGTTATGATAAAATGTCTGAAACAAATAAAATACAGCTGGAATAAAATAAAATAATATATATGCAAGAAAAATATTGCACCTGTTTATAAGAAAAAAAAATATTTAAAAATAATACCACTTTCAATATTTTAATAATAATTTTAAAATATAAAAATTAACCTTAACAAAATTTAACTGCATTTTATGTTTTGTTTAGTATAAATATCATAATTTGGGTATTGTTAATAAGAATATATTGTTCAACTTCAAATACTGTTCAAGATTCAAGTACTTCAGGTATATTATTGAAGTATTTCAGGTCTTCAGGTTTAGATTAGAATTAAAGATTTAATTTTAAGTTACATTTTCGTTTCAACCAAAATTAATGTTTCTGACCTCTTGAGAAGTTATAAAAAATTTGATAATGCTATGTATGCTATAACTAATAAATATAATACACCTTCAAAAAATTACGTAAAAAATTATAAAAATAATACGCAATAAATTATACCAATTAATAGAAAATGACATTAGGTTAGGTTAAGTTAAGAAGGGGTGTGTACTGAACTTTGGTCAACACACGTCACGAGCTATCTCGGTGGATCCATTGTGGCCCCCCTCGCGTTGTCCAAAACTAAGTGCTAATGCTATCAAAGATTCTACTTACCTGTTGGAAGAGAAACGTTTTCCATAGGGGTATGGTTAAAAGGGTCGATATACTATCTAGAGTGTCACGGTCCAAGTATTTGTACCTGATGCGTACGAGAACTAGATGCTCTACTGTAGCTTCTTTCGTTTCATCTACACAGCGACATAAGTCATCCATGGGAAACCCTAGATAGGTACCATATGTGTACCGATCAAGCAATGATCAGTGATGAGACCGATCAGTTTTCTGCAGGTTGTTCTAATCATGGATAGTAACCATAGTTTAGTTTGACGACACTTAGGATATAGTTCCCAAGTGTTGTTAACCATTCTGATCACTTCTTCCTCAATTAAGCGTTTCGCGAATTAAATTGGACAGTCAATTTGTGACTCAACATTGTCCAAGGACAGAGCTGCGCCTTGGCGAGCAAGTGAATCCCCTTTTTCATTGCCTTCAATGACGCTGTATCCTGGAACCCAGCATATTCCAAACGAGTGTCTTTGTGTCGATTGATTTAGGAATCCTTGACAGCTTCTAACTAGTTTCGATTTAGTGACATAAGATCCCATTGCCTTAATAGCTGCCTGGCTATTAACATAAATTGATCAGGTAACGTTATCACGTTAGTTCTCAGGTAACCGGTATGATTCATCGAGTTCTATCTCTAGAGAGTGGATAGCTGCTCCGAGCCATCTGTATAAATAGCCACTTCAGAGTTTGTCGTGACACCACTGCGGGCCCACAACTCCTTCGATGGTATAACTATATTTTATACGATAGATCGAAGTTATAAGTTGGGATAATATAGACTGGTGTATGGGGAAGCTTGAAGCCATGGCGTACAAAAGTATTTTACCGTGCCCTTCTTGCTACTCTTCTATAACTCATATTCCCTAAGTCGACAAAACAATTGGAATAACATAAGCATATTCTCTTAATTATATTACATGCTAAAAAATGTTTTGATCAACTACGCATGTTCACTATTATTCGTCAGAATAATGACTCACATTGTGCTATCGACAGTATATTAGTAATTCTGGTTATAAAATTAACAACAACCATTTTAGTAACAAAATACTATTCTGTTTGTAACATATTATATAATATTTATATTACTAATATATTTTTGTATACGAAATAAAATCATAATAATAATACATAACATGACTAAGGTCAAATTTTATCCTCATTTACTTTATGTAAATTAAAAAATTTTGGTTTTGAAATTCTGCAATGCTGCATAGAACTATATGGCATACCATACACCTAACCATACAAATATATACATACATATATATTCTGAAGGGGAAGTAGTGAGTAACACATTTTGAATCTGCTTTCCGCTTTTTGATGTATAGTTTTTAAATATACTATTTTTTATGGCTTTTTCCCATATAAAAGGAAGGTCATATAAGTAAACTATTATTATAATAAATATTATAGTTAATTTCTTTTTAGTGGCGACTTGTGCATTAATATAATTAATAATTGTTAGCGGTGTTTCCAGTTTTGACAGAATTTCAACCAAAAAGTTTAAATAAAATGGTGTGATTTAAATAAATCAATATTATCTATCTCTATACTGACCTTTATTTAATATGAAATTTACTAAAATACTGATTCAAATGGATGAATACATGAATATGACATCCATAGTCATATGACATCCATAGTCATACTGTGAAGCCAAAACAAGAACAATTAAATTGTTCAAGTCTTTGGCTCAACAGTCTGCTGAGGTAAAGTTCTATGTAATTTAATGATGTATGTACTATGTATATCTATTAATTAAACTGCAATTTTAAAATTTATTTATATAATAATACAAGGGACTAAATTGAAAGAAATTAACTAGCGCTAAATTATCTGAAACAAGAGAAAAAATTTGACAACACATAGAACATAGATTTGTATTCCTCCGAACTAGAAAGTTCCTATTTAGTGGAGAAACTTATTAATTCATATAATATTAATACTACATAATACATAATAATTTATATTACTTAACATAATATTAAACAAACTAAAAGATTTTATCGTCATACGAATTGTGTTGAATTGGTCCTTATCGGTAGGAGTAGGAGATAGGAGAGTAGGAGTTTCTGAAATTTAGTTTTAAAATGAGAGTAAAAATGAGAATTTACTCACTAGCAAAATATGCTAATTGCTAATTAATAGAGTAGAGGAGAGGCTGAGTGTGAGTGAAGTTAATTGTTTGATTAAATTCTCAAAATCGTATGATAAAGATTTTACTCTACTCAATTAAGTTCGAAAATCAAAATTACTAAATTAAATACTCATAAGAAGGAAATGTCAGTTGCAGTTCTTCAATGCAATGTGTACATAGCCAAAATATTATTTACTGTTATTTTTATAATTGAGCGTATTACTTTGCTTTTTATTTTATTGATTTTAAAATGGTTGTAGAAGGCATATTGTGACACCGTGTATTTTTTTTATATAATTTCCTAAAAAGAAATAAAAAATTATTAAATTAAAATAATTTAAAAAAAAATATCTTGTTTAGTTGTTTACGTCTGCGTCCATCTTGATGTTAATTGTATGCCGGCTTGTCACATCTCAGATGTCAGTCAGTGGACAGGCGCGGAGGTAAATTTGGTTAGGTGGGTAGCCATAGTGATAGGTTTCGAAATTCCCGTCAGCGCTGCGGTCTCTTGATTTTCGGAACAGAAAACAATAGACAACCTTTTTGCCCTTCTGGGCCATGTTTTGATTCCGAAAGTCAAGAGATCGCGTGATCGAGGAAACAATAGTTTTTCGAAATGAGAAAAATTTGATAAATTTATTGTTTCTCGGGGTCGGTTGAAAATTTGAGTGCCGGACGGTCGGGTTTTGTTTCTGGTGGAAAAATATTTTTGGGGAATTTGATTTTGTGAGAGAATTTGTGCGAAAAGAAATAAAAATTAATTTTGGAAAATAAATAACAATAATAAATTTACAAGAAGAATTAAATTTATTAATTATTTAAAAACAATTATTTATACCGCGTCTGGCACGAAAAAACAAAAAAATAATAAATTATAGTGAAAATAAATATATTAATCTATGCACCATTTTTTTTTTTTTAAAACAATTAAAAAGAGTACCTTGGTGGTGTCATATTAAGAAAAAACTAAAAGAATCCAGAACCGATCCAGAATTTTCTTTCTACCAACGACCACCGAGAAACAGCCAAAAAAAAAAAATAATCCAATTCTGGCGATTCCTTGACGTCGGAGCAGCGCGGCGGCAAGAATGTCAACGTTGTTTTTGTTAAAATTTGTGTTTTTTTTAATAAGGTAAAATTTATTTTAAAAAAAATTTATATATATATATAGTGAAAATCAAAAATTATTCACCACCGAGATATTTTCTGAAATTGTATTATTAAAAAGAAAAAAATTACAATTAATCGTTTTTTATTTATTATAATTTCTTTGGAATTTTAATTATTTTTTTTTTGAAAATTCCAAAAATTTTGTTATTTTATAGAGAGTGGTTACTACGTTGGGTGCTGCTGTGTTGTCGTTGGATTTTGTTTTTATTTTATTTTTTTTTGTTGAATTTTTTTAGAATGGCTGGCTGAGTTTATAACAAATCCCCAGGATGGATCGCATGGATTTCTTGTCCTTCTCTCACCCCTTTCCCTAAACGATGGTGCTTCACTTTAACGATTTTCTGTGGTGAAAATTTTTATTAGTGAAAGCATCGTCGTATTGTTGTATTGATGGCCGTTTGGATCACTGGTCGACTCACGCCCCACAGGCTGAGCGTAGCTGGCACACTTAGGAGGAAATCCCAGTGGTCCAAGCAGTTCTAGTATTACAAAATTTGGTCTAGCGTTTTTTTTTTGTGATGCGCTGTTGGTCACCCTAGACCTGGCGCCCACTTCACTAGAACTCCGAAATTACCTCCTCCGACTTACCTTATAGCTAGCAGGTGGTAATTTTTTTTTGTCGATACTAAAAATTACTCATCATGTTACAGTTGGCGCCCAAACCTACGGCAATTTTGAAAATTTTGTTTGATGTTGAAATTAATTTTATGAAGAAGATTTTTTTTGTGTGATGGACGGATGGCCACCCGAATACTTAAAAATATTTATTTTTGAAAAAAATTTTTTTGATGATAGAATTTTATGGTGGACTGGTGGTCGCCCGAATGTATCATTTATTTATTAATTATGAAAATTAATTGTTCAACATCGAATTGTTTTTGTGTAATTCTCCATCTGAGGTTGCTTAAGTCGGATGGAGGGGCGATCAATACTGCAACGTCTTCCCCTTGGGTGGGAGTATTCTTCCTTCTCTATGGAGGTTGTTCCAATTCAACTTTATGTACTGATAGTTAGATAAGGGTTTTGGTGGTCCATAAGCTGTCCTACCAGTGTCCTTTGTTTTATTTATTTTGGGGGGTTAGAAATTGCGTTAAGGTGATCCTTAACGTATCCTCCCCAAAGTGTCCGACCGCTAGTTAGACACCCGCTTATAGTAGTCTAAAAGGGGGTCCTAGCATGTGTGTGTTTTTGTGTTCAACGTAAGTTGAACTTTGTGTGAATTGGGACGGCCAAAGATTTTTTTTGTGGTGTTGGGGGAATATTTCTCATTGAAGTATCCCAACTCCCTAACCCTATTCCTACCTTACCCCTTCCCTTCCCTGTCAATTTAAGTAGAAATCCAGAGAGAGTATCCATTCTGGGGAGTTGTCAAATTAATTATAAAAAAAGAAATATTTGGTTTTGCGAAATTTTGAATTTTTTTGTTCTCTTTTTTTTTTGTTGGTTGCGTTATTTCTTTTGATTTTTTTTGTTAAAAATAATTTTGTTGGTATTGGTTCCTCGGTCAGGCGAGCGCTGACCGAGAGAAAATTTTGAGGAAAAATAAACTTAAAACGAGTAGTGTTTTGTTTATTTAAAAATCTTTTTTTTGTCTCTTTCTCTCTAAAAATTATACAATATTTGTTAGTTTTTGCTTATTTTTACAATATTTGTTATTTATTAGAGTTAGTTTTTTTTGTTATATTAGTTATATTAGTTGTAGGGTCATTTTTTTTTAAATTTTTGGTATTTATTTAATTATTTTTTTTTGGTTAGTGTCGTATTTAGTAGTAGTCATTTTACAATTAGTGTTATTTATATTTACCCTATTTATAATTATTAGTCGTTTTTTTTTGTAGTTTAGTTACATTAGTGTAGAATTATTTTTTTTGTCGATCATTTACACTATTTGGTATTTATTTAATTTATTAATTTTGCGATGGCGAATGGTTTTGAAGAGTTTTTTTTTGTAATTTAGTTACAATTTTTTTTTGTTAAAATTACTGCAATGGCTTTAAATAATTTTGTAGCTGGTAATCCAGATGAGGAGGCGGGTAGAAATTATAATAAATAAAAAACGATTAATTGTAATATTTTTCTTTTTAATAATACAATTTCAGAAAATATCTCGGTGGTGAATATTTTTGATTTTCACTATATATATATATAAATTTTTTTTAAAATAAATTTTACCTTATTATGGTGTACGCAGAAACTTTACTAAATAACTATTTTAATTTTAATGAATATAACTAAATGCATAATTTAATTTTAATTTTAATGAATATAACTAAATGCATAATTTAATAAATAACAAAAAAAAAATTAAAAGAATCCAGAACCGATCAAAAAAAAAACTAAAAGAATCCAGAACCGATCCAGAATTTTCTTTCTACCAACGACCACCGAGAAACAGCCAAAAAAAAAAAATAATCCAATTCTGGCGATTCCTTGACGTCGGAGCAGCGCGGCGGCAAGAATGTCAACGTTGTTTTTGTTAAAATTTGTGTTTTTTTTTGGGGTGGTGAATTTGGAATTGTTACTTGATTTGGTTGATTTTTTTAGTGTAGGTACCTTGGGTAGCTGATTCCTTCCAGACATGTCCGGTCCGGAGCAGTAAGCAGACTCACCAGGTATGTTTTCAATTTATATTAAAAATATTTATTATCGGTGTACGTTTTTTTTTTAATATTAGTTGCTTTTGCTTTGTTTTTTTTTGTTAAATTATCTATTTATTTTGATAGAAAAAAATATATTAGAGTAAATTTTTTTTTTGTTATTTATTAAATTATGCATTTAGTTATATTCATTAAAATTAAAATTAAATTATGCATTTAGTTATATTCATTAAAATTAAAATAGTTATTTAGTAAAGTTTCTGCGTACACCATAATAAGGTAAAATTTATTTTAAAAAAAATTTATATATATATATAGTGAAAATCAAAAATATTCACCACCGAGATATTTTCTGAAATTGTATTATTAAAAAGAAAAATATTACAATTAATCGTTTTTTATTTATTATAATTTCTTTGGAATTTTAATTATTTTTTTTTTGAAAATTCCAAAAATTTTGTTATTTTATAGAGAGTGGTTACTACGTTGGGTGCTGCTGTGTTGTCGTTGGATTTTGTTTTTATTTTATTTTTTTTTGTTGAATTTTTTTAGAATGGCTGGCTGAGTTTATAACAAATCCCCAGGATGGATCGCATGGATTTCTTGTCCTTCTCTCACCCCTTTCCCTAAACGATGGTGCTTCACTTTAACGATTTTCTGTGGTGAAAATTTTTATTAGTGAAAGCATCGTCGTATTGTTGTATTGATGGCCGTTTGGATCACTGGTCGACTCACGCCCCACAGGCTGAGCGTAGCTGGCACACTTAGGAGGAAATCCCAGTGGTCCAAGCAGTTCTAGTATTACAAAATTTGGTCTAGCGTTTTTTTTTTTGTGATGCGCTGTTGGTCACCCTAGACCTGGCGCCCACTTCACTAGAACTCCGAAATTACCTCCTCCGACTTACCTTATAGCTAGCAGGTGGTAATTTTTTTTTGTCGATACTAAAAATTACTCATCATCTTACAGTTGGCGCCCAAACCTACGGCAATTTTGAAAATTTTGTTTGATGTTGAAATTAATTTTATGAAGAAGATTTTTTTTGTGTGATGGACGGATGGCCACCCGAATACTTAAAAATATTTATTTTTGAAAAAAATTTTTTTGATGATAGAATTTTATGGTGGACTGGTGGTCGCCCGAATGTATCATTTATTTATTAATTATGAAAATTAATTGTTCAACATCGAATTGTTTTTGTGTAATTCTCCATCTGAGGTTGCTTAAGTCGGATGGAGGGGCGATCAATACTGCAACGTCTTCCCCTTGGGTGGGAGTATTCTTCCTTCTCTATGGAGGTTGTTCCAATTCAACTTTATGTACTGATAGTTAGATAAGGGTTTTGGTGGTCCATAACCTGTCCTACCAGTGTCCTTTGTTTTATTTATTTTGGGGGGTTAGAAATTGCGTTAAGGTGATCCTTAACGTATCCTCCCCAAAGTGTCCGACCGCTAGTTAGACACCCGCTTATAGTAGTCTAAAAGGGGGTCCTAGCATGTGTGTGTTTTTGTGTTCAACGTAAGTTGAACTTTGTGTGAATTGGGACGGCCAAAGATTTTTTTTGTGGTGTTGGGGGAATATTTCTCATTGAAGTATCCCAACTCCCTAACCCTATTCCTACCTTACCCCTTCCCTTCCCTGTCAATTTAAGTAGAAATCCAGAGAGAGTATCCATTCTGGGGAGTTGTCAAATTAATTATAAAAAAAGAAATATTTGGTTTTGCGAAATTTTGAATTTTTTTGTTCTCTTTTTTTTTTGTTGGTTGCGTTATTTCTTTTGATTTTTTTTGTTAAAAATAATTTTGTTGGTATTGGTTCCTCGGTCAGGCGAGCGCTGACCGAGAGAAAATTTTGAGGAAAAATAAACTTAAAACGAGTAGTGTTTTGTTTATTTAAAAATCTTTTTTTTGTCTCTTTCTCTCTAAAAATTATACAATATTTGTTAGTTTTTGCTTATTTTTACAATATTTGTTATTTATTAGAGTTAGTTTTTTTTGTTATATTAGTTATATTAGTTGTAGGGTCATTTTTTTTTAAATTTTTGGTATTTATTTAATTATTTTTTTTTGGTTAGTGTCGTATTTAGTAGTAGTCATTTTACAATTAGTGTTATTTATATTTACCCTATTTATAATTATTAGTCGTTTTTTTTTGTAGTTTAGTTACATTAGTGTAGAATTATTTTTTTTGTCGATCATTTACACTATTTGGTATTTATTTAATTTATTAATTTTGCGATGGCGAATGGTTTTGAAGAGTTTTTTTTTGTAATTTAGTTACAATTTTTTTTTGTTAAAATTACTGCAATGGCTTTAAATAATTTTGTAGCTGGTAATCCAGATGAGGAGGCGGGTAGACGTGGGGCAACATTATTAAGTTCAATGGAACAAATAGTGGACTATTGTTGCTCTTTAAAAGCCTTTCTACAAAGTGGCGGTGAAGCTATTGCAGAGGATTTATATAGTCATCCATTAGCATCAATTTCTAGTCTAAGGAACGTTAGTTTTGATGAAGAGCATCGTCAGGCAATGTGTAAATTGGGTGCAATCCAATTGCCAGTTTAGTACATTTAGATCATGCTGCTCATGGTCCAAACCCAGGAGATCAGTGTTGTAATTCATTACGGTGTTATGCATTAATGGCATTAACAAATTTAACATTTGGTAATGGTAATAATAAAGCATTACTCTGCTCCAATAAGGAATTTATGGTAGCTCTAGTAGAGCAATGAAAATCCGCTCCCGATGATCTTGTCCAAGTAACCGCAAGTGTGTTGCATAATTTATCGTGGCAATCCGATTATAATATGAAAGCCGCCTTAAGCGGAATGGGGATTGTCACAGCCTTGGCTAAATAATGAAAATACATTAAACGCAGTATTGTCGGTTTTATGGAATTTTTCAGCGCATAACAAAACCAATAAAGTTGAGTTGTGTGCTGTTGAAGGAGCATTAGCATTTCTAGTTGACTTGCTATCGTATAGTAAAACTTTTAAAATAATGGAATTTGCTAGCGGAATTTTAAGAAATGTTTCTAGTCATATTGCTGTACGGGAAGATTATCGAAAAAATTTACGACAACGTAATTATTTAGGCATATTATTACAACAACTGAAATCCGACAATTTAACAGTAGTTAATAATGCCTGTGGTACCCTAT
The DNA here is from genome assembly GCA_949752835.1 of Empis stercorea. NCBI lineage: Eukaryota > Metazoa > Arthropoda > Insecta > Diptera > Empididae > Empis > Empis stercorea. The sequence continues at coordinate 18,412,688 of OX457089.1, forward strand.
GGAATTTATCTGACGGTTCGCCCGAAGATCAAAAATTCCTTTGGGATAATGGAGCAGTACCAATGTTACGTTCCTTAATCCGTTCCGCACATAAAATGATTTCAGAGGGTAGTTCCGCAGCACTAAAAAATTTATTAAATTTTCAATCTGCCATTGCACAGCCTACGAATTCAGCTTCAATTGCCGAACCTGTGGGTTTGGTGAAATTGTCAAAAATTGATCTCCCTAAACAAAGAGCAATACAGAGTGAATTGAAGCCAGATTTGTCTGAACCTTATGATGATTTGGTTGTGGTTGCACCGACGAGTCAACCAAAGGCATTTATAGGTGACGCAAGTTTGTCTTCGATCATTGGGATGGGGATGCCTGTAGCAGCTCGCGCGGCGCATTCGGCCGTGATATCGACCATTTCGATTACTTCGGTTGAATTCGCTGCAGAGCTGAAAAGGTTGGATGAGGTGATTGGGTTTGTGTTTGTAAAGAAGAAGAAAAAAAAAAGGATATTAAATCAGAATTTCCCGGCTAGCTCAGTTAGTAGAGCATAAGTAGTCAGGGTGTGGGACTGGGACAGCCCCACGTTGAGAAAAAAAAAAAATTGACCACCTTTAGTTTTTTTTTGTGTTCAGATTTTTTTTTTACAATTATTTGTTATTTATTAGTATTATTCAGTTATTTTTTTTGTTATTTATATTATTATTAGTTAGTTAGTTAAAAATTTTGGGTATTTGTTATTATCTATTAGTGATAGTTAATTTACATTTAAATGTAGTTAGTATAGTTAATTTTTTTTTGTAATTATTATTATTTATTAGTGGCTAGTGAATTTACACTTCTATGTAGGTAGGTTAGTTATTGTTATTTATTATAGTTCATAATCTGTATTATTGGCTACCCACCTTTACCCCGTGAGTAACTAATTTTTTTTTGTTATTATTAATTAATATTAGAACATTTATACCCGCCAAGCATTTAAAAGTATACTCTAAATTCCGAACGAAAATGTAATGTTAACGTAAAGTTTTTTTCTACTATTTCAAGTCTACACTAAATTCTGTACGGAAATGTTAAGTTTACGAACGCCTAAAAAGTTACGAAAATTTCTTAACCAAAATGTAATGTTGGCGTACACATAAATTGTATACGCTAAATTCCGAATGAAAATGTAATGTTAATGTAAACTTTTTTTTTCTACTATTTCAAGTGTACGATAAATTCTTTACGGAAATGTTAAGTTTACGAACGCCTAAAAAGTTACGAAACTTTTTGTAAAAAGTTACAATTTTTTATTCATTATTTTTTTCTATTTTTATATATTAATAAATATGAATTTATTTATTTTTATTTGGAAATATATTATTAAAATAACTAATTTGTTTTTTAATTATTAAATAAATACGAATACGCTACATTAAATCAGTACGAAAAAATTACGCTAAATTTGTACGTATACGTTAGTATTATTTATTTAGATAAATTTAGTATTACAGTTTATTATTTATTTATAGTTAATATTTATTATAGATTAGTAGTTATTTAAGGGTTTTTATTATTAGTGTTAAATAGTTTTGTTAGTTAGAGATTTGTTCTTTTTACATCTGGGGTGTGGCGAGTCGGTGTTTTCCAGGCCTGTCTGGAACGCTAAGCTCCAGACGGGTCTCTTTTGTGACACCGTGTATTTTTTTTTATATAATTTCCTAAAAAGAAATAAAAAATTATTAAATTAAAATAATTTAAAAAAAAATATCTTGTTTAGTTGTTTACGTCTGCGTCCATCTTGATGTTAATTGTATGCCGGCTTGTTACATCTCAGATGTCAGTCAGTGACAGGCGTGGAGGTAAATTTTGTTAGGTTGGTAGCCATAGTGATAGGTTTCGAAATTCCCGTCAGCGCTGCGGTCTCTTGATTTTCGGAACAGAAAACAATAGACAACCTTTGTTGCCCTTCTGGGCCATGTTTTGATTCCGAAAGTCAAGAGATCGCGTGATCGAGGAAACAATAGTTTTTCGAAATGAGAAAAATTTGAAAAATTTATTGTTTCTCGGGGTCGGTTGAAAATTTGAGTGCCGGACGGTCGGGTTTTGTTTCTGGTGGAAAAATATTTTTGGGGAATTTGATTTTGTGAGAGAATTTGTGCGAAAAGAAATAAAAATTAATTAATTTTGGAAAATAAATAACAATAATAAATTTACAAGAAGAATTAAATTTATTAATTATTTTAAAACAATTATTTATACCGCGTCCGGCATGAAAAAACAAAAAAATAATAAATTATAGTGAAAATAAATATATTAATCTATGCACCATTTTTTTTTTTTTAAAACAATTAAAAAGAGTACCTTGGTGGTGTCATATTAAGAAAAAACTAAAAGAATCCAGAACCGATCCAGAATTTTCTTTCTACCAACGACCACCGAGAAACAGCCAAGAAAAAAAAACCATCCAATTCTGGCGATTCCTTGACGTCGGAGCAGCGCGGCGGCAAGAACGTCCACGTTGTTTTGTTAAAATTTGTGTTTTTTTTGGGGTGGTGAGTTTGTAATTGTTCCTTGATTTGGTTGAATTTTTTAGTGTATGTGTAGGTACCTTGGGTAGCTGATTCCTTCCAGACATGTCCGGTCCGGAGCAGTAAGCAGACTCACCAGGTATGTTTTAAATTTATATTAAAAATATTTATTATCGGTGTACGTTTTTTTTAATATTAGTTGCTTTTGCTTTGTTTTTTTTTTGTTAAATTATTTATTTATTTTGATGGAAAAAAAGATATTAGAGTAAAATTTTTTTTTGTTATTTATTAAATTATGCATTTAGTTATATTCATTAAAATTAAAATTAAATTATGCATTTAGTTATATTCATTAAAATTAAAATAGTTATTTAGTAAAGTTTCTGCGTACACCATAATAAGGTAAAATTTATTTTAAAAAAAATGTATATATATATATAGTGAAAATCAAAAATTTATCACCACCGAGATATTTTCTGAAATTGTATTATTAAAAAGAAAAAATTTACAATTAATCGTTTTTTATTTATTATAATTTCTTTGGAATTTTAATTATTTTTTTTTTGTTATTTTATAGAGAGTGGTTACTACGTTGGGTGCGTGCTGATGTGTTGTGGTTGGATTTTTTTTTTTTTTTTATTTTTTTTTGTTGAATTTTTTTAGAATGGCTGGCTGAGTTTATAATAAATCCCCAGGATGGATCGCATGGATTTCTTGTCCTTCTCTCACCCCTTTCCCTAAACGATGGTGCTTCACTTTAACGATTTTCTGTGGTGAAAATTTTTATTAGTGAAAGCATCGTCATATTGTTGTATTGATGGCCGTTTGGATCACTGGTCGACTCACGCCCCACAGGCTGAGCGTAGCTGGCACACTTAGGAGGAAATCCCAGTGGTCCAAGGAGTTCTAGTATTACAAAATTTGGTCTAGCGTTTTTTTTTGTGATGCGCTGTTGGTCACCCTAGACCTGGCGCCCACTTCACTAGAACTCCGAAGGTACCTACTCCGACTTACCTTATAGCTAGCAGGTGGTAATTTTGTTTTTGTCGATACTAAAAATTACTCATCATGTTACAATATTTGAAGATTGAAGAAGAATATTTGTGTGAAGAAATTGATACGTATAGGTATAGATGTTTATTTGGATGAACATCGCGCATCATCTCTGACCTCATGTCTCATCATATTCATCATTCATCCAAAAACATATTCATTAAGAAAGTGAAATTTTACTTCTTAAAACGATGTAGATTCTTCTTTTGCACTATTTTTTCGACATAACTTATAAATATCTATAGCGCGATGTTCATCAAAATCAACATAACAGCAACTAAAGGAAGAGGTAACGAAATACGGCTTTGTTGAAACATTTACATTTTATTTGCTTCTAACTATCATAAAATACCTTTTTAGCATGAGTAAATTCATTTAAATGAGGATCATAAAAGTTGGAATGATAAACTTTAAACATAAAAGCTGGAATGACAAACTTTAAACATAAAAGTTGGAATTGTTTTTTTTATACAATCCTTTAAGTTGTAAAGTTTATGTAAATTTATTATAATCATGATTATTTTGGAAAACTTTGTATTTGAGATTCCCTTCACTTTGCGTTTCACTTTCACAAAATTGGAGTATTCTAGAAAACGATCGAATAACTACATTATCTTAATTTTCTATTTTCCAAATACGTAAATACGTATTTGGAAAATTAAAATTAAAGTTTTTAATGTCAAAATCGAAATAAAAATATGTAATTAGAGCATCCGTATAGCTGTATCATTAATTTAATATAAATAAAAATACCTCGACTTTTTTTTTTAAATTTGTACCAATTTCATCTGGTAGACGTTTCGAAAACCCACGAGCAATGTTCTTATTTAATTTCAGGTCATTGATTTATTTTTGAAATTATTTCTTGTTTGTTGTTTTTTTCCTACATAATGTACTATTAAAATTTAAATAATTAGTAAATATATATGTAAATGTTTAAAAAATTTGTTAAATTAATTTTAATTACATTCATGATTATTTTGGAAAACTTCGTATTTGAAATACGGTCGTATTTGAGTTTTTGTTATTCTACAAAACGTTCGAAGGGAAAACTGTATTACCGATTCGAAAAATTTATTATTTTGTAATACTGTCGAATCGAAAAGTGAAACGTTTTGAAACGAAATAATAGACATTCGCTGTAAATTTGTTACTTTTAGAAGATTCAAAATGTAATTAAAAATAATTTAACACTTTTTTATACATTTATATAGGTATATATTTACCAATTATTTAAATTTTAAAAGTACATATTTAAGAAAAAAACAACAAACACTAAATAATTTCAAAAATAAATCAATGACCTGAAATTAAATAAGAACATTGCTCGTGGGTTTTCGAAACGTCTACCAGATGAAATTGGTACAAATTTAAGTGAAAGGCAAAGTGAAGGGAATCTCAAATACGAAGTTTTCCAAAATAATCATGATTGTGAATCTTCTAAAAGTAACAAATTTACAGCGAATGTCTATTATATGAAAAACCGTTTCACTTTTCGATTCGACAGTATTACAGAATAATAAATTTTTCGAATCGGTAATACAGTTTTCCCTTCGAACGTTTTGTAGAATAACAAAAATTCAAATACGACCGTATTTCAAATACGAAGTTTTCCAAAATAATCATGAATATGTTTTGTAAAATGTCCAAATTTTTATTCGATAAAAAGAAAAGAAATAAATAAAAATTGATAATTTATTTGTAATTTTAAATATTCGATTTTCCAGCTGTACATTTCAAATTCTTATATTTTATATCAATATTAAACTAATTCCCTTTGTATTGATGAAGAACTACATACATATCATAGAACATAGCTAATTTCAAAACAGATGATAACAATAAAACAAACAGTACATAATGGAGGTTATTCTACAAAACGGCGTATTTGAAATACGTTCATTTCTGCGTTTCACTTTCGAATTATTTTGCTATTATGGAAAACGATCGAAGAACTGTATTATCCCCACATTATCGATAGTATTGAAAAACTTAAATTATGACGTTTCATGTAAAAATTTTTTTTGTTTAATAACGAAGACGAAGTAGGTTGTTTTGAATTTATATATATATGTATGTATATATATTTATATATGTATATATTCGTGTTATTACGTTTTCCATAGATTTGTGATTCACAAGTATATAGTCGCGTATTTTGAATGAAAATGTAAGTATTACAATTTTTATTAATGAAATATCAATATATGTATGTATGTATATTATCCTGGATGAAATTAGGTAAGCCCATATTTTCATCTGGGATTTTCTCTAGCACCTTGGGATGGATTTTGCTAAAAGTTGGTAAATACATTCAAATTAGTGATCTGGATGAAAAGATGAATGGCCATATTTTCATCTGGGATTTTCTCTGGCACCTCTGTATGGATTGGGCTGATATTTGGTAAACACAATCATTATAGTGTTCTATAGCTAACAATGCCAGTGCTCCTCTATTATTTCCCACAAAATATCAGAAATCACGTTTTCATCATATAACCATCTTCCAAGTAGAGCAAATGGAGAATAATTAACTATAGATCACTATAATGAATGTGTTTACCAAATATCAGCCCAATCCATACAGAGGTGCCAGAGAAAATCCCAGATGAAAATATGGGCATACCTAATTTCATCCAGATCACTATAATGAATGCGTTTACCAAATATCAGCCCAATCCATCCAGGGGTGCAAGAGAAAATCCCAGGTGAAAATATGGCCACTCATCATTTCATCCAGACCACTATAATGAGTGTGCTTACCAAATTTTAGGACAATCCATCCAGGGGTGCCAGAGAAAATCCCAGATGAAAATATGGGCATACCTAATTTCATCCAGGAAAATATACATACATACATATATTGATATTTCATTAATAAAAATTGTAATACTTACATTTTCATTCAAAATACGCGACTATATACTTGCGAATCCCAAATATATGAAAAACGTTTCATTCTTTCGATATAACCGTATTTCAGAATAACAAAAAAACTGCAGTGATAATACAGTCTTACATTAAACGTAATTGCGATTTGCAGAATAGCAAAAATTGAAATACGACCGTAATTGAAATACGCCGTTTTGTAGAATAACCCCCAATATAAATACTAGTGGAGATAATACATCGCAATCGCATTGGTGCTTCACTGCCAAGCGTGGCTGTTTCCTTTTATTAATTCTGAATATTTCGTCGGTTTCTATAATGTAATTAATGTAATGAAATTTTATGTATCCTATCTTATTATATTCTATCTTATAGGAAAACATCGTATTTGAGATTCCCTTCACTTTGCGTTACACTTTCATAAAATTGGAGTATTCTGGAAAACGATCGAATAACTACATTATCATACGTATTCAAAAACGTAAATACGTATTTGAAAAATTAAAATTAAAGTTTTTAATGTCAAAATAGAAAAAAAATAGAAAATTAGAGCATCCGTATAGCTGTATCATTAATTTAATGTAAATAAAAATGCCTCGATTCTTTTTTTTTTAATTTGTATCAATTTCATCTGGTAGACGTTTCGAAAACCCATGAGCAATGTCCTTATTTAATATCAGGTCATTGATTAATTTTCGAAATTATGTCTTTTTTTCGGTTTTTTTCCCCAAATATTTATATTTAAATTTAAATAATTGGTAAATATATATATAAATGTTAAAAAAAATTGTTAAATAATTTTTAATTGCATTTTGAATCTTCTAAAAGTAACAAATTTACAGCGAATGTCTACTACATGAAAAACCGTTTCACTTTTCGATTCGACAGTATTACAGAATAATAAATTTTTCGAGTCGGTAATACAGTTTTCCCTTCGAACGTTTTGTAGAATAATAAAAATTCAAATACGACCGTATTTCAAATACGAAGTTTTCCAAAATAATCATGAATATGTTTTGTAAAATGTCCAAATTTTTATTCGATAAAAAGAAAAGAAATAAATAAAAATTGATAATTTATTTGTAATTTTAAATATTCGATTTTCCAGCTGTACATTTCAAATTCTTATATTTTATATCAATATTAAACTAATTCCCTTTGTATTGATGAAGAACTACACATATCATAGAACATAGCTAATTTCAAAACAGATGATAACAATAACGTAAATTTACATTTAAAAGAAAAAAATCACAAGAAACAATTAAAACAAAAAATCTTTAAAATAATAATTTTTTTCGCGAGTATCTTAAACTTTAAAAAATAAAATGAATTGCAATTTATGTAATCTAAAAGTGGATAGGCTTGAACAAAAACAACAAAATTCAGTGTACGAATTGCAAAAATTATCATCACCTTAAATGTGCCAAATTGGAACTCAGTGACATTGATTATTTAAAGAAAAGTAAACAAGCTTACAGATGTTCTAATTGTATTAGTTTGCGAAGAAATTCAATTCTTACAGAACATATTGTTAGCAATTCAGCTCAAACCAAAACAGGTGTAAGTTTTAACAACGTCACTGCAATAGAATCAGCTGTAACTGTTAATGCTCTTGCTCCATCTGTTACTAGCAGCAGCTCTATCACCAATACCACCAATTCTATAAAAAGCTCAAGCTCAATACCTACACATTCTACATTGCTCACTGTCTCTGCTGAAAATAATGTACAGCCAATGAACGAAGAAATTACATTGTCTATGCTATTTAATGAGATCATCAAATTGCAACAAGTAAATTCGGAAGCACTCTCAAAAATAAAAATTTTAGAAGAGAAAAATGATACTCTCATTCAAAGAGTTGATTTTTTAGAATCGAAGGTGAATGTGTTAGAACAGAAACAAAAGCAAAGCTCTATTGATATTGTTGGTATGCCAATTACTAATAATAATAACATTAATTTAGCAGAAAATGTTATTAAATTAATAAATGATGGCATTGGTGAAAATATAACTGCTAAAGAGATTGAAACCTGCTACATTAAAAATAAAACTAACAGCAATCATAACATTGTCTGTGTAAAATTTTCTTCCGTACAAACTAAATTTAAAATAATGAACAGGATGCTAAAGAATAAAATCAAACTATCTTCTACTGTCTTTGGTGACCAAATTAACAGCAACAAAACTTAAGTATAAATAAAAATGCCTCGATTCTTTTTTTTTTTAATTTGTATCAATTTCATCTGGTAGACGTTTCGAAAACCCATGAGCAATGTCCTTATTTAATATCAGGTCATTGATTAATTTTCGAAATTATGTCTTCTTTTCGGTTTTTTTCCCCAAATATTTATATTTAAATTTAAATAATTGGTAAATATATATATAAATGTTAAAAAAATTTGTTAAATAATTTTTAATTGCATTTTGAATCTTCTAAAAGTAACAAATTTACAGCGAATGTCTACTACATGAAAAACGTTTCACTTTTCGATTCGACAGTATTACAGAATAATAAATTTTTCGAGTCGGTAATAGTTTTCCCTTCGAACGTTTTGTAGAATAATAAAAATTCAAATACTACCGTATTTCAAATACGAAGTTTTCCAAAATAATCATGATTTTCTTATTATTATTATCTTATTATTATTTTATTTACTCCTATCTACTCCTACCTACTTTTTTCTACTCCTAGCAGCCAAAAGGAACGTAGCTAATGTGTCATTTTTTTACAGTTCTTTGTATAATGAAAGTCTTCTGTAAAAGGACGCAGTCATCAGAAAAGGCACTTTTATGAAATCAATTAAAAAATAGGAACTCAATTACTGAATAAAACAGATAAAATAAATATAGAAGGAAACGATGTAACATGTAACTAACATCGGTTGCTTTGGCTAAAAAAGGGTAAATCATAGTTGTCTAACGACTTTAATTTTATATACATATATCGTTTTATGCATTTTCGAGCAAATAATTTTCGAGCAAGAGACCTATAAGTTAATATAATTTATATTCTTGATTATTCTGGATAACTTCGTCCCTTTAAGAAAAATAAGCGAATTTCGCTGTTCACAATTTTGCCAGCTTGGAAGTAAATACTTAGCTTAAGTATAGTATGCTACTGAAGATTAGCTAAATTTTAATGCGATCTCCAAACTCTCAATATTATGTAGAGATAAAATATTGTGAAAAAATATTGTGTAGAGATAAATTTTGACGTCTATGTCAATGTCAAATCAGTCTGGCATTTCAAATATTTTTCTGTGGGGTGAATGTTTATGAAATAATAATAAATAATGAATTCAACAATATTAAAAAATATAGCATTCAGGGATTATCTTTGACTTAAAATGCCTTTTTTTTTCTCTGCAGCAGTAAATTCTAATTTTCTTTTATTTGGTTTTTTTTTTTGGAAATTTGAGAGGTTCCAGGCGTTTCGGAATCGATATATACCAAGTCTAAATAAATTTCTTCACTCATTTTGATATTTTAATTTTTGCAAAATTTGATTTTTTTTTCTTCAAACGTCAAAATTTCACGCGAAATAATATTCACAACATTATTTCACGTGAAATATTTAGTGGAGACTTTTGACAAGGCGTCAATTTTTCCTGCTTTTAGTAATCTTGAGTAGCGTACTACTTCAGCGAAATTTCGAGATAAATCGTAATCTTATATTTAGCTGAGCTAAATTTTGTATGGTAATCTTCCCTAATCGCGAGTAGCATACTGGCCTTAAATTAAAAATTAATTTACACAAAGGGCGTGTTTCATAATTACAACTGGGTGTAGTGCAGTTGTAGTGCAGCCACTATCCGTGTAGTACACTTCAACTACACCTATAGAGGGCTACACCGAAAATGGCTACACACACCCTACAAAAAGTAGTAGTTCTGAAACAACATTGAACCTAACGTCAAACCTAAAATTAGTAAATATAAAACAAGGAAATCTGCAAGTTTGTTGAGTGTGTTTTTAAAAGTAAAAAATGGATATTGCAAATATAATTCAAACAGCTATTGTGCCTGTTGCGAATAATAGCCCTGTTTTTTTTGTAGACGGGTATGTTGTATTGCAAAATTTTACATTGAAAACAACAACAATTTGTTGGCAAAAAAATGAGAATTACATTGGTTATTTATATATTGCAAATGAATTGTAATTGATAAATAGTTAATAATATGACATGTAGATAGCTCTGTTGTCAATATTCCATTTCATTTCATTTATTTCAAATACATTGGACAAAAAAGGCATAGCCTATGTTTTTTTTTTACACTAAAAAATAGCAATTTATTAAAGAAAAAAGGCAAGTTTTATATTTTTTAATGACATTTAATGATTTTTTTTACGTTTATAAAACTCAAAGTTAATGTGATTTTAAAAAAAATTATCAGCTGATAAATTCAACTGTGTATGAAATAAAAAAAATTTTTCGCCTCCTATGTTCAGTGGATCGTTTTTTTGCAAAAATTTTGCAATACAACATACCCGTCTACAAAAAAACAGGGCCATTATAATAAACATTTGTGCCGAAGATAGTAGTGATGAAGATGAAGATGTTACAGTGAAAAAAATTGCAGTGAAAAATATAGACTATGGGGAACAAATTGTACCCTTCTTAGAAGGATCGCAATTTAAACAACACTTTCGGATTTCTCCTCAAACATTCGATAAACTGTGCGTAGATTTGCATAATCATAGACGAGAATATGGTCCTGGAAGGAATGACATGGCAATAGAGAAGCAAACAATGATTGCCATATCCATATGGTTCTTTGCCAATAAAGAATGCTTGAGGTAAATGTATAACCAACCATAAATAATCTTGTATGATACATATTAATAAATATTTATTACGTATTCTTATATATAGATCTATCGCTGATCGATTCGATATTGGCAAAGCTACATGCATGAGGATAATTGACAACATATCCGAGATGCTCATCAAATTAAATACACAAAAAAAAATAATAAGTTGGCCAACTGATAGCGAAAAGGCAAGGACCATCAGCTACTACCGAAACAAACATAGATTTGATGGTATGTATGGGTAAATATGTGATTACAAAAATAATTGTATTAATTATTTATTTATTTATTTTGCCAAAAAAATTGAGACAACAATAACAATAATAATACTTATAAAATAGTTAAAAAGTTTCATACTAAATTTAAAATTAATTACATATAAAAAATAAAATATACAAACTTAAAAAAATAAAAACACAAATTCCAAAATATTATTTCACCTCGCCTAGTATCAGATTTTTGAAGGACAATTTAGATACAGCGGCGTTGAAAAATTTGGAGAATTTGTTGAATATTCTAGAACATCTGTTGAAAGGCTCATTGACACTGTAGTTAGATCTGCATTGCTTTTCCACCAAAAATTTTGGATTTCTTAAGATTCTAGTGGAAGTATTTCTAACGATTTTACAGCAGATGTGGTCAGAGTTAATGTTTTTATTGATGAGATCATAGGTAAACAGAGCGTCCATGAGTTCTCTTCTCCCTTGCAACGATTTCATATTTAGAAGCTGTAGACGGCTTGTATATGGAGGACGTTGGTAACTATCAATGCTCCAAGGCAGGTTCCTCAATGCAAATAATAAAAATTGTTTTTCCACAGATTCCAGTCTACCAATATCAACATCATACATTGGTGACCAAATAACACTGCAGTACTCTAAAATAGGACGTACAAGTAAGTAAAAAAGCGATTTTGTTACATATGGGTCGTTGAATTCTTTTGACATCCTTTTAACGAAGCCTAGTCTGGATTTGGCTTTAAGATAAACCATGTCCAAATGCTGTTTAAAACATAGCTTAGCGTCCATTAAGACTCCAAGATCCTTAACTAATTCAGATCTGGCCAGTTTAGATATTCCGAAAAAGTAATCATAAATGTTAAAACAACGGCGGCGGCTAAAAGATATAACACAGCATTTATCAATGTTTAATACCATACCGTTGTCTGTGCACCATTTAATTAATATGTCCATATTTTTTTTTTTTTTTTAAATGTGTTTATTTCTTCTTCAATATCTTATTATTCTATTTTGTACAAAAACACCTAAACCAAAATTATATCTTCTAATCTTAAACTTATTGACTCACAATCGAGTACTCTAAATTTTATATTTGCTATTTTTTTAATCAATTTTTAATTTAATATCTTATATTTTTTATATATCATAATATTAATATTATATTTATTATTGGAAAAATGAGTATAATAAAAACCAATATTTAATTGTTTTTTTGTTTTTTTTATAATAAGACTTAAAACTACTAAAACTTAAGGCTAAATTAAAACAAATATCATATGATAAGGTAATCAATTTAATTATTATTATTATTATTTTCTTTTCACCAAAAGCTATTAAGTATACTTAGATTTTTGACTGGTATATATCTATCGTATCTAAAAATATCTGTATTATTACTGTATTTAATATTTGGTGCATATTCAATTTTTTTATTAGTTGCTCTTCTAAATATATGATAAATGATAGGTATATTATCTTCATTTTGAATGTAGCTATTTTTGTCTAGGTATATAAAGCCTTCAGGTGGTATAAACCCAGTTTTCATTGAATATTTCATATATATATCATTCGCATATATTGAATGCGCTATTAAACTATTTTCTATTACTAAATCTACTCTAGCGTAATGTCTCCGAATTAAATCTATAATGAAATGATATATTTTGCTTATTTTACTATTTTCATAAATAATTTTATTTGATATGTAGTGTTTATAATCACTTTCAGGTTTTCTAAATTTTCCCGTACAATGTCTTATACATTTTCTTTCATATTTTCTTAATGTTTCCATGCATGATGGACTTATATTATACCATATTGGGCATGCATATGTAAGAATTGGTCTTATCAATGCTTGATACCCTATGACTTTTACTCTAGTTATGTTGTTTTTTTCATAAAAAAACTGTTTTGCGACCATAAATGCCTTTCGAGCTTTTTCAATTTGGATCTTAACATGTGCTGTATAATTTAAATTATTTGTAAGATTAACTCCTAAATATTTAACTATTTTTTGGTTTATAATTTTAGTATTGTCTTTTGTTTTTACCTGAAACTGTCTCCAATTTTGTCTAATATCCCTATTCACTTTATCTAAGCTATTTCTAAATAATATTACTTCACATTTACTATAGTTGATTCTTAGTTTCCAGGAATCAACATAGTTTTGTACTTCGTTAAACATTTTTTGTAATATTTTTTGCGCTGATGATGCATTTTTATTTGCATTATAAATAATAAGATCATCTGCAAACGCTAAGCTGCCATTTTTAGTTTTCTGTTTATCAAATTTTTCTAGAAGTTCACTTATATATATATTAAATAAAATTGGTGCATTGACCGTTCCCTGTTGTAAACCGTTTATTGCATTAAATATCTTATATGTACGCATTTGTCCATATATGTCCATATTTAATTGCAGAGTTTTATGATCCGATGGATTCCGAATAGAAACGTAGATTTTCAAATCGTCCGCAAATAGAAGGAATTTGCAATTTTGAAACTTAAGCGTGAGATCATTGATAAATACAAGGAATAAAAGTGGTCCCAAATGGCTTCCTTGAGGACTCCAGACGATACATCAATTGATTCCGAACAAGTGTTGTTTAACTTTGTCGAACGCTTTGCTGAAATCCGTGTAGATTGTATCAACTTGATTACCTTGATCCATTTAATGCAATATAAATGATGTGTAATCAGAGAGATTTGTAACCGCTGATCTTCCTCTCGTGAAGCCATGTTGGTGTATGCAGATAGAACTAAGGAGGTGATCGTAGAGCTTAGTAGTAATTATTTTTTCAAACAGTTTGGGTATTGCTGAAAGAATAGCAGAATTTTATAGTTCGTCTTGACTTATCTTTAAATGTGTCAAATTTCGACCATTGTTTACTATAATTAACTATAAATGTTACGGATACTGTAATATTTTTATATTTTTTAGGAATAATTGGAGCCATTGATGGAACTCATATTCCTATTATTGCGCCACTTAATTAGCCAAACTCTTACGTTTGTCGAAAAGGATTCCATTCTATACTGTTACAAGGTATATGTAATGAAAATCTGGAATTCATTCACGTTTACACAGGAGATCCGGGATCAATTCATGATGCTCGATTGATGCTTAAATCTAAATTGAGTCAATTAATAAGAACTGATAAGATACTTATTTGTTATTATATTAATATATACAGTATCATATAGATCATAGCAGTAGAATTAATAAATCCAGCTAAGCGAGGATTTCATCTATGAGGGTGTCCAGCTATGAGATGACTGTGTATATTAACTACATGTTTGCGAATAAATGTTATTTTAGAACTTATAAGATACTTATTTGTTATTAATATATACAGTATCATATAGATCATAGCAGTAGAATTAATAAATCCAGCTAAGCGAGGATTTCATCTATGAAGGTGTCCAGCTATGAGATGACTGTGTATATTAACTACATGTTTGCGAATAAATGTTATTTTATTACAATGTTAATTTTTTATATGTTAATTATTTACTAATGTAATGTATTTTTAGGACAATGTAGTATTGCAAGCAATGAGCACTTGCTAGGCGACTCAGCGTACATGCTTAAGCCTTGGCTTATGACGCCGATTAAAAATAACGGTGATCTTCCTGAGCCATCTATTATATATAATACCATTCATTAAAAATGTAGAATGGTGGTTGAAAGAACGTATGGCGTGGTAAAAGGACGTTTTAGACGCCTTCACTATATGGACACCAGAAGATTACATGCCACAGTGTTGTACATTGGCGCCATTACAATTTTGCATAATTATTGCATTAAAAATAAGGATGAAACAAACATTGAAGAGGATGCAATTGAAGTTGACGAAAATATAGTTGAGAATTCAGATTCGGATTCAGATCTTGAGGATAACAACATCGAGCTTAGTGTTGCCCAACAAAAGCGACAACGAATTATCAATAATCTTTTTTAAATTTTCGATAATTTACATGATTAACCTCATAAATTCTCAAATATCATATGTATAGCAGAAATTAATTAAGTTTCAATTTGAATGAATAATTTAATTAGGGACTCAATTTAAAAATTTATATGTGTAAAGAAAAAATACTATGTTTAATAAAGTTGTTGTGCTAATAAAATAATAAACTATAAATAATAAATAAAAATACATAATAAATATTGAATTCAGTCTTTTATTCAGTATCTTCACAGCATGATTAAAATTAATGCACTAAATAAAAGTAATAACGAATAGTAATAATGATAATAAAAGAATGGTAATAATGATAAGAAAAGATAATAAAGGAATAGTACAATAGTAATAATGATAATAATTAAAGGAATTAAACTAATTGTTGTTGGCGTCATTCTTTTTGCTCAACTCTATTAGTTGTTTGGTAATAGCTTCCATTGCAGCAGTTGCTTTTTGTAGAGACTCTATTTTGAGCCTTTTGTACTCTTGATTTTCATCCTTTTCCTTATCTCTATGCCGCTTTGCCTGTGATAAAGTTGTTCTGGGGTGGTATCGCGTATTGTGATGGTGTGACAGTCACTTTGTGATATTCCAAAGTGATCACAATTTTTTTTTGGTACTATGTAATGTGATCACAAAACCACTAACTAGAATCTGGCAACCCGTGAAATATATTTATACCCAAAATTGGCAGCACTTGTAATTTGTAAGCAAAAAATTGGTAACACTTGTAATTTATGTCAAAAGCCGTGTTTTTTTGTAGACCCATATATAAATTTATAGCCAACAAACGGAAATTTTTACATAGAAAACAGTGGTGGGAGGGGGGTGTTATTCTACAGAACGGCGTATTTGAAATACGGATGTATTTCAATTTTTTTTAATGAAATATATATGTATGTACATTATCATGTATGAAATTATATATGCCCATATTTTCATCTGTGATTTTCTTTGGTACCTCTGGATGGATTGTGCTGATATTTGGTAAGCACAATCATTATAGTATATTTGGTAAGCACAATCATTATTTTCCACAAAATATCAGAAATCACGTTTTCATCATATAACCATCTTCAAAGTAGAGCTAATGGAGGAGCACTAGCATCATAATTAACTATAGAGCACTATAATGAATGTGTTTACCAAATATCAGCCCACTCCATCCAGGGGTGCCAGAGAAAATCCCAGGTGTAAATATGGCCATTCATCATTTCATCCGAACCACTAATTTGAATCTTTTTACCAAATATCAGCCCAATCCATCCAGTCAAGAAAAAAAATAAAATAAAAAAAAAAAATATCCACCGTTGTGACAACAAATTACATATCACGCGAAAACTATCACAAAAGTGTGATTATCACTGTGACAATCACGTTACGCGATGCTAGATTGTGATTTGTGATAGTTGATAGTCACAAATCACTTTACGGAATACCCACCCTGTACTGTTGCTCTTTTGATTTTTCACCATTTTCGGCATTTTCATGATTCACAACAACACCTTCTGTATTACTAAAAGTAACTGGTGTCTGAATTTCCGGCGCCTTGGATAAAATATCATGCATACCGTCGTAAAAAGACCATTTAAAATAATATATAAAATTAAATAAAATATAAAATTAATAAAATTAAATATAAATCTTTACCTTTTTAAATTGTCGCCAGTCGTTGAGTTGTGATCCCTTATGTTTTTGTACTGACGAACAAGTGTTTTCCACTTGTTCTCTATTTGTTCAACGGTAAGAACAATATCATTTTTCATGAAATCTTTAAATGCGATGAAAACATTTCTTTTGATTCCGGACGTGTAGTTTTGATAGTTATCTTTCATAAAATTTATGAATGATAATGTTTCTGTATCCGTCCAATTATGTTTTGGACTTTCTTGATTTCTTTTATCCATTTATAAAATTATTTCTCTTAAAAGCAATTAACTTCAAACTCAAGCAATTAAATTCAAACTATTTCACAACCTTTCTTTTCTTTTTGCTTATTGGTTGGATTGTCAATTGACAGCTTGCTACACCATCTGATCCCCAATTTCAAGTTAGTGTAAAAAGTGTAGCAAAAGTGCGCTACACCCTAGCTACACTTTCAGTTATGAAACAGAAAAGTGTAGTACACTTTTTGAAAGTAGTGATTCTGAAACAGGGTGTACCTGTTTGACAATTCGCTACACTAAAAGTTGTAATTATGAAACACGCCCAAAGTTTACAAAACTATTTTTTTTAATGAATAGACAAATAATTTTTATACTCTGTCAAATATTTCACCATAAAAAGATTAGTGACATCTGATAGCTTGAAACAAAACTAGTGACGCTGTCTCGTTCTGCCTTATATAAAATTTTAATATCTATCTCTTTCTAATTTTCTGCAAAATATTAAAATATTATATTAATGAAAATGCGTTTTTTGATTTGATTGCAATGAAAATCAGACTTTATATTTTATAAAAATTATATATACAAAGTTATTTTTTTATATATTTCTACTAAAATAACAAAAAAAATAATAATCAAAAAATCATAATATAAGGCTGTGTGCCAAAGGGTTTAAATTTGTAGTTTAAAATTAAATTATGACTGATGAAATTAAATTATGACACTAGCGTGGTGAATATAGAAAGTCAAAATTTAACGACCTTCCAGACCTCGTTAAATTTGACACTTCAGATTAAATTTTGATTTATTTAATATTCATATATCAGATTTTTTATTTACGAGCCCTATCTCATATGTATTGATACATTCCAATATTTTATGATTTTTTTCAATGTTTTATACTAGAATTATTAATAAAAATAAATTTATTTTTTTACAAGAAATTAAAGAAATATTATTAATAATAAAAAAGGATTAAAAAAAATGTTATATCAATTATAAAGTATTGTAATGGATCAATACATATGCGATAGGGCTCGTACATTTTTATAATTTTATTTTTAAAAAAATTTCAAAAATTTTTTTAATTTTTTTAAAAAAATTAGAGAGCAAAAAAAAAGAAAAATTTCATCCATCTTTTTTTAAAAATTAAACCAATTGGCACAGCAAACTTGATAGTAAATATTAAAAAAACTCACCAGCAAAAAAAATTTAATTTTTTGTGTCAAAATTTAAAATTTAAACTCTTTGGCACACAGCCTAATTATCTAAACTAAACTAAAATTGTCAATATTTCCTATAAAAAAATCATTCATAATTTTAGTACGATCGCAAAAGTTCGTTGGTCTTTAACCAAAAATAATGAAAACTACAAAATTGAAATTTGAAAAAATAAATGAAATTTGTATCCTTTAAAATCATTTAGTTTAAAAAAACCCAAAACAGGTAGAATTTTTGCTTCATATAAAGTATATTATTTTTTTCAAAAACAAAATTGAAAATATATATGTATAATGCTGGATTTTAATGATAAAAATTTGCCGCTTGTGCATGAAAAGCGGACCGAAAGGTTTTATTTCTTATGGAAATTTAATATGTGCGAAGAGAACAACAAATTCTCATTTGCAAGGGATATTTTTCATTTACCAGGGATAATTTTTATTTGCAAGGGAAATTTTACCAGGGATAATTTTTATGCAAGGGATAATTTTCATTTTGCAATGATAATTTTTGATATTTTTTAAAAACCATAGATAATCCTTCTTATATGGTATCACAGTTTTGTTGAAATTTGACATTTCAGTATTGCCATTAAAAATTTTTATTGTTTACATTTTTTTATGTTAATTATATTTTGAACTAAATTTATATATAAAATGTAAAAAATGGAAATGTTAATAATTTAAAAAAAATTAATTAACTTTGTTTATGCCGTTTTTTTTCATGTACAAGGATGTAAATAATTAATTTTGGACTGTACCATTAAAATTATTATTTCCAATTATTGTAATGAGTTTATATTTAGTAATTTCGTATTTTAAAATATTATTAACGATTGGTAATCAAATTATTTCCAGGTTTTTGCAAAAAATATAATACGTATATTTTTTAAAACTTTAATTGATTGAATGAAATTGATACAAATGCATCACAATAATATGTTCATCAATAAATTTTAATAATAATAATCACCGAACTATAAACCTTCGTTGATAATAATAAAAATTAAATTTTGATATTATTATTATTATTAATATATTAAATTATTTAATAGAGTAAATTACTTAACATTTTTTAAATTACAACAAATTCAATTTTAATTATATTTATTAAAATATATATTATTCAGAAAAGTGTGATAATTATATCAGAAAAATTTAAATATTTATAAGGATATATATAAAATATAAATTTTGTAAATATACATTTTTTACAATTGATTTTTAATTATACAATTTGCAATTAATATTTATTTGCTAATTTTAAATATAATTGTTGAAATGATTTATTATTTTTTTAAATAAAATCCTACTGCCATTCAACAGCCCCATCTGTGATCTGTACAGAGATAATCAGCCATTTTATATTCCCTTGTCAAAAAAAAAAAATCCCTTCTGCAGCGATCTACTTTTTTCTCATATAAAAATATAATATACTATCTCGTTCTATTTTTCATGCACAAGCGGCAAATTTTTATCATTAAAATCCAGCATTATGGTACCACCTTTTGACAAATTTGACATTTCAGTATTGCCATGAAAAAATTGTATTGTTTACATTTTATTATGTTAATTATATTTTGAACAAAATTTATATATAAAATGTAAAAAAATGGAAATGTTAATAATTTAAAAAAAATTAATTAACTTTGTTTATGCCGTTTTTTTTTCATGTACAATAAGGATGTAAATAATTAATTTTGGACTGTACCATTAAAATTATTATTTCCAATTATTGTAATGAGTTTATATTTAGTAATTTCGTATTTTAAAATATTATTAACGATTGGTAATCAAATTATTTCCAGGTTTTTGCAAAAAATATAATACGTATATTTTTTAAAACTTTAATTGATTGAATGAAATTGATACAAATGCATCACAATAATATGTTAATCAATAAATTTTAATAATAATAATCACCGAACTATAAACCTTCGTTGATAATAATAAAAATTAAATTTTGATATTATTATTATTATTAATATATTAAATTATTTAATAGAGTAAATTACTTAACATTTTTTAAATTACAACAAATTCAATTTTAATTATATTTATTAAAATATATATTATTCAGAAAAGTGTAAAAATTATATCAGAAAAATTTAAATATTTATAAGGATATATATAAAATATAAATTTTGTAAATATACATTTTTTACAATTGATTTTTAATTATACAATTTGCAATTAATATTTATTTGCTAATTTTAAATATAATTGTTGAAATGATTTATTATTTTTTTAAATAAAATCCTACTGCCATTCAACAGCCCCATCTGTGATCTGTACAGAGATAATCAGCCATTTTATATTCCCTTGTCAAAAAAAAAAAAATCCCTTCTGCAGCGATCTACTTTTTTCTCATATAAAAATATAATATACTATCTCGTTCTATTTTTCATGCACAAGCGGCAAATTTTTATCATTAAAATCCAGCATTATGGTACCACCTTTTGACAAATTTGACATTTCAGTATTGCCATGAAAAAATTGTATTGTTTACATTTTATTATGTTAATTATATTTTGAACAAAATTTATATATAAAATGTAAAAAAATGGAAATGTTAATAATTTAAAAAATAATTTAATTAATTTTGTTTATGCCTTGTTGTTTTTCATGTACAAGGATGTAAATGATTAATTTTGGACTGTGCCATTAAAATTATTATTTGCAATTATTAATGAGTGTATATTTATTAATTATTTAGTAATTTCGTATTTTAAAATATTATTAACGATTTTTAATCAAATTATTTCCAGGTTTTTGTAAAAAATACATATACGTATATTTTTTAAAACTTTAATTGATTGAATGAAATTGACACAAATGCATCACAATAATATATTAATCAATAAATTTTAATAATAATAATCAACGAACTATAAACGTTCGTTGATAATAATAAAAAATAAAAATTTTATATTATTATTATTATTATTATTATTAATATAGTAAATTATTTAATAGAGTAAATTATTTAACATTTTTTAAATTACAACAATTCAATTTTAAATATTTATTAATACATATTATATTTTATTCAGATAAGTGTGATAATTATATCAGAAAAAATTCAAATATTTATATAGGAGATTCAATATAAATTTTGTAAATATAAATTTTTTACAATTGATTTTTAATTATACAATTTGCAATTAATACTTAATTGCTGATTTTAAATATAATAGTTGAAATGATTTATTATTTTTTTAAATAAAATTCCACTGCCATTCAACAGCCCCATCTGTGATATGTACAGAGATAATCAGCCATTTTAAATTCCCTTGTCAAAAAAAAATTCCATTGTGCAGGGATCTATTTTTTTCTCATGTAAAAATATAATGTACTATCTCGTTCTATTTTTCATGCACAAGATGCAAATTTTTATCATTAAAACCCAGCATTATCGACAAACTCGTTGTTTCAACAACTTTCCTAACAAAGTTATTCATCATTATTTTGGAAAACTTCGTATTTGAAATACGGTCGTAAGAAAGACTATATTATCGATTCAAAAAATTTAATATTCTGTAATACTGTCGAATCGAAAAGAGAAACGTTTTTCATAGGCGCAGGGAAATAAGGCCCATGGAAATAAGGCCCACAAAATAAAATGAAATAAGGCCCAAAAAATGTGGGCTTTATTTTCGAGTTAGACATTTCACAGCTATAATTAAAGCTGGAAATTTACCTGCTCCAGATGCTGCCTCATCTGAAATTGAAATTGAAATTAGTGGACTGTTTATATTAATGTCTTTTATTTTTTTTTAACAAATTAAATTTATCTTATGTCTATATTCTTGGCTTATTCAGCTATATGCTGGTATAAAAGCTAAGATTTTTTTTTTTTTTTTTTTTTAACTTATTTCCAAATTTTTAAATTCACAAAATTATTTATTATTTAGCACTTTTTATATTTTGAGTGTTCATATTTTATTTTAATTTTTAAAGTTTATATATTTTATATATTTTATTATGTTCTTTTATATTGAAATTATTTTACTTATTTTTATCTTATTTATTATCACTTATATTCCTATGACTAGCTGGAGCGATTAAAAGTTTTTATAAATTTTTTAATTTTTTTAACAAATTTATTATATACAGTCTCGTTTTTAATCTGTGTTGGTAGTTTGTTATATATAGTAGTAGATGTGTGAAGAAGTCCTTTCCTGTTATGGTTCGTTCTTGCTTTTCAAGTTCGTATATTGTCTCTATTCCTTGTGTTATGTGAATGAATATTATTATTACGTCTTATTTCTATATTATTATGTAATGAAATAAAGCCCAAAAACAAAAAATGAAATATCGCCCAATTTAAAAATGAAAAAATGAAAAATCGTCCAAATTTAATTTTACACATCCATACTGAAAAATAAAAAAATAAAATAAAAATTGGTGCCGTGTCTTTAAGGCCATACATATACCATAACACCATCATGGTTTTATGACCCACTGGTGGGCCATAAAACAATTATGTTGTTATGGTATATGTAAACATATTTTCTGGAGGAGCTCCGTTATATTTATATACTCGTATTATTTATTATATAAATAATGTTTTTATATTTTTTTATTTTGAATATATTTAAATATTCTCACTGGTAACACTGGTAAATGTCAGAAGTGAAAATTTAGCACTCTTAATAAAAAAAATATTAATTTAAAGAAAAATTAAGAAAATATAGGAATAAATATTAGTATATTGTGCGCAAAATTGTCAAGTTTGTAGCCAATAATAAGGATAAGTTATTATAAATTTAAATATTTAAAACTAAAAATTAAAATTTTAGAAGTCAAGAATTAGAACAACATATAACCTCAATCTACCACAAAACAACATAAAAACTATATTATTGCTTATCATAACTTATGAAAACAATAGTAAACTCCATTATATAGCCAACAATTCAAGATGGAGCAATCAGAAAAATCAGTGGATTGTGGTGCTCTGATGAAATTTATGCGTGAAGAATTACTGTCCTTTAGAACGGAATTAAAATCTGACTTTGAAAAGACGTTACAAATAGCTGTTAAAGAAATAAAGGAAACAGTAATTGATAATAGTGAACAAATTCAATTACTAAAAAATCAAGTCAGCGATCTAGAGAAGACAGTAAAGAATCAAGGCGATACAATAGAATTATTGGAAAGAAAGAGTAGAAGGAACAACCTGCTGATTTTTAATTTAAAAGAATCTGACCAAGAAAACGTAGTGGATTTGGTATTAGCTTTTTTTAAAGGAGAATTAAAGTACCGCTGTGCATTCAAGAAATTAATTTTGCCCACAGAATTGGTAGCAAAGAAGGAAAAAAGGATACTATAAGGCCAACCTTAGTTAGTTTCACTTCTGCTATCAAAAAAGAAGAAATACTAAAAAACAAAAAGAATTTAAAAAACACAAACTGGAGCATTAAAAGTGATTTCACCACCAAATAACGAGTCTTTAGATCGAAACAGATTCAGGCTGCCCAAGTACTGGAAAAAATTGGTAAAAAAGTAAATATAAAGGGAAGTAAATTAATAGTGAATGGTGAAATCATTGATGTAAATGAGATAGAAAACAATTCTGAAGTCGTAGCAGGTGCTGAAAAAGAAAAATCCAAAAGGTCAAGGTCACCGACTAATAAGGTAGAAGGAGAAGAAATTACTAAAATCCACAAAAACAACAACAATAGAAGATCGATTAGTGTAGGAAGACCGAAAAAAATCCAACTGGTCAAGATACGACACCAAAAATTCCTGCAAGTATAATATAGAAAAAGTTTAATATATAAAATTTTGTATACCAATTTTAACGGCTAGAAACTGGCAATTCATAAGGAAAACGAGTAAGACTAACTGATTTGGAAATGAGGAAAGCAACGGGAAACTACCTCATTAATTTATTCCCTAGTAAAACATCAAATTCAAAACACAACAACAACAAAAAAACAACATAGAAAACAACAATAATACAAAGAATAACAACAACAACAAGAACACTAGAAACCGAAAAAATAATAAAAACAAAAACAGCAACAACATTAATAACATAAATGCCAATCACAACGTAATTAATTATTCAAACAAGAACATAAATAACAACAGCAACACAAAGATGAAATTGAACAACAAAATAACAGTGCTACGTGGAATGTCAGAAGCTTACTAGAATCTGGTAAATTAAGTAATCTAGAATTAGAAAAAAGCAGGTTAAACCTGGACATAATTGGAGTCAGGGAGGTCCACTGGAAAGGTTGCGGCGAAATAAGCACTGAAAACAATCAGTTCATTTACTCTGGTACAAACGACGATCAGCATTGCAGAAAAGGAGTCGGCCTGTTAATAAGTAAAAAACTAAAATCTGCAATCACCAGTATCATCACAAAATCAGAAAGATTATTATTTGTGCAACTAAAAACTAAAACAGGGTATGCTAACATAATACAAGTATATGCACCAACCGCAGATAGTGATGAACAAGATTGTGAGGAGTTTTACAGCGAATTAGAGGAATTATTGTCACTAACAAAAAAAGGAGACGTAACTATTATACTAGGTGATTTCAACGCTAAAGTCGGCAAAGCGGAAGTTGAAAAAGTAGCTGGAAAATACGGTTTAGGCACTAGGAACGAAAGAGGTGGCAGACTGATTGAGTTTTGTATAGATAACAACATGGTTATTATGAACACCTGGTTTAAGCTCCCAAATAGATGTCTCTATACGTGGACCTCGCCTAAGAGTGACAACAATAGGGTAATTAAGAATCAAATAGATTATATAATTATTAATCACAGATTTAGAAATGCGGTAAAGAGTGTTAAGACCTACTCTGGAGCGGACATCCAATCGGACCACATTCCAGTGGTAGCGAAAATTGAGATCTCTTTGAAACATCCTATAAAAAAAAACTAGAACCAAAACCGAATCTCACACTGCTTAGCAATATAGAAGTAAAAAAAACGCAAATCAGAAGCTGAAAATAAAGGTAAAAGAGATCAGAGAAGAATCGAACATCGACATTCAATGGGAGATAATCAAGAAACCGCTGAAGGAGGCTTACGATGACCTAAAAAAACCCATAGCAAATGCTGAAAAAAAAGAATGGATGACCAACGAGATCATGCTGCTGATGAATGAAAGAAGAATATGGAAAAACGGAAGAAAGAAGAATATGAAAAAGAATAAGACCATCAAAAATACAAGAAATTTAATAAGGTAATAAAAAATAAAATAAGAGAAGCGAAAAGAAGGTTCTGGGAGTCGCAATGCAAAGAGATAGAAGAATTAGAAAAGAAAAATAATTATTTCAACTTACACAAGAAGGTAAAACAAAAGTAGGGAGAAGAAAACAAAACGGTGCACTGAAAGACAAAAATGGAAAAATTATTCTAGAACCTGTAAAAAGATTAAAACGCTGGGAAGAGTATGTGTCCGAACTGTTTGAAGACAATAGAAGTGAAATAAACAGGTCAAACAGTGAGGAAGGTTTGGTAATCCTAGAAGATGAAGTAAGAGCTGTAATCAATAATGCCAAAAATCGTCTAGCAGTGGGTCCGGACAAAATCCCGAATGAAATTCTAAAATTACTTAACGATGAAGCAATTAAAACGCTAACTATATTGTTTAATAATATGTACAGCTCTGGAACAATTCCAACGGAATGGCTTAAGTCCACCTTTATTACCATACCAAAAAAAATAATGCTTCAGACTGCGGGGACTATCGAACAATAAGTCTCATGAGCCACAGCCTAAAATTGTTCCTAAAAATTATTCACAACAGAATATATAAAAAATTGGAAGAGAACATAAGTGAAACGCAATTTGGGTTCAGAAATGCGCTCGGAACAAGAGAAGCATTGTTTATGTTGAACATCTTAAATCAAAGAAGTAAAGAAATGAACGCCAACATTCATATATGTTTCATCGACTTGGAGAAAGCGTTTGATAAAGTGCGACACGACAAAATGATCAGCATCCTGAGAAGTAAAAATTTAGACGAAAGAGATATAAAAATAATCGAATTTCTCTATTGGCACCAAACCGCTGAAGTCAACACACAAGATGGTACAACTGGCGAGTTAAAGATAAGAAGAGGTGTGCGTCATTTTATCACCTTCACTATTTAACGCTTACTCAGAAGGTATATTTAATGAAGCGCTAGGAGAACTTGGAATCGGTATTAAGGTAAATGGTGAATTGTTGAATAATATTAGATTTGCAGATGATGCAGCGCTATTAGCTGGTAATTTTAATGAGCTACAGACAATGATAGACATGCTAAACAATACATGCCAAGAATGCGGCCTAAAAATCAACGTAAAAAATAACAAAATATATGTTAGTTGGCAAGCACGTTTCTGCAATTAATGATATTCTAAAAATAGAGGGTACACCAATAGAAAAAGTAAAAAAAATCAAATATTTGGGCACGCTCATTGATGATAGTGCCACAAACAGAACAGAAATTAATTGTAGAATCGAGCAAGCGAGGTGTGCGTTCAATGCGATGAAAAATGTGTTTTGTAAACGTGAATTAAATCTCAACTTGAAAATAAAGATGTTAAAATGCTACGTTTGGTCCGTTGTGTTATATGGTGCTGAAACATGGTCCATGACAAAAAGAGATATGGATAGAATAAACGCTTTTGAAATGTGGACGTATAGACGTATATTAAACATATCATGGCGCGACAGGGTGACAAATGCTGAAGTACTCAACAGAATGAACAAAACCAAAGAATTGTCGACAATAATCAAGATTAGAAAATTTGGCTTCCTGGGACACATAAGCAGAGGGTCGAAGTACAGAATTCTACAACTTGTCCTTCAAGGGAAAATTATGGGGTCCAGAAGCAGAGGGAGAAGGAAACCATCATGGATTGGCAACCTGAAAGAATGGTACAACATCTCCACAATAGAAATATTTAAGGCAGCTAAATCCAGAGAAAGAATTCACGAAATGATGGCCAACCTCCATAGGGGAGTGGAACGTTAAGAAGAAGATAAATAAAGAATACAGAAATATTTATTATAAAATTTATAAATAAATATTATAAAATTTATAAATAAAGTTGAAGAGTATCGTCAACTTTCGTTCTGCAATAAGGGCATTTAAAAGAAGTTAAACCATTAGCTAAACTTTAGGCTTGCAATTTAATGGTACTTAAATTGCAACATTTCCAATCAAACAAATATTTAGTAGTTTACTTTTTTTATCCATTGATTCTCATAATAAGTAATAAATTCAGCAAATTTATTATCGTTGTCAAAATCATTAATTTCTTCTTTTAACGTGTAAAATGTTAATGTAATATAATTAGGTGGTAGCAAAGGTAATGATAAAAGTTTGTGGTAAAAAAGCGAAGCATGTTTATCATTACGAATAAACTTGGCCAATATATTATGTTTTTGAGCTATTTTGCGTCTTTCGCATTGGTCTTTATATAATATTAATGTGAATTACCTTCTCATTTAAATACTCTACATGTATAATTAATAGCTGATTAAAACATCCATGAGGTACTATTTTAAAAGTACCATCTACCAAATATATATTAATATATATTATAAATTTATATATATATTATAAATTTATATATATATTATAAATATATACTTATATTATAAATATATAATAGTACTCGCATAATATTTTTTAATGTACATAAATAATCGAAAACTAATTGAATTAAAACTTGTTTTTATTATTTAAACAGTTATTTGAGTAATTTTTTTGATGATTTTATTAATTTAAGGAAATGAAATATCGCCCACAAATAATGAAATAAAGCCCATATTTATGGGCGATATTTCATTTCAATATTTCATGATATTTCATTTTCAATAAAGCCCACATTTGTATGAAGATTTTTTGGGCCTTTTTCATTTTAATTTGTGGGCCTTATTTCCCTGCGCCTTTTCATATAGTAGACATTACCTGTAAATTTGTTACTTTTAGAAGATTCAAAATGTAATTAAAAATAATTATCAGACCAATCCATCCAGAGGTACCAGAGAAAATCCCAGATGAAAATATGAGCATTAATCATTTCATCCAGGAATATACATCATATATTAGCCCTGTTTTTTTGTAAACGGATATATTGTATTGCAAATTTTTACATTGAAAACAACAACAATTATTTGGCAAAAAAATTAGAATTACAGTAGTTATTTATACATTGCAAATGAATTGTAATTGATAAATAGTTAATAATATGACATGTAGATGGCTCTGTCAATATTTCGTTTCATTTAATTTATTGCAAATACATTGGACAAAAAAGCATTGCCTATGTTTTTTTTACATTAAAAAATGGCAATTCATTAAAGAAAAAAAAGCAAGTTTTATATTTTTTAATGATATTTAATGATTTTTTTTTACGTTTATAAAACTCAAAGTTAATGTGATTTAAAAAAATATTATCAGCTGATAAATTCAATTGTGATTGAAATAAAAAAAATTGTTGCCTACTATGTTCAGTGAATCGTTTTTTTGCAAAAATTTTGCAATACAATATACCCGTCTACAAAAAAACAGGGCTATTGATATTTCATTAAAAAAAATTTGTAATATACTTACTTTTTCATTCAAAATACGCGACTATATACTTGCGAATCCCAAATATATGGAAAACGTTTCATTCTTTCGATATCACCGTATTCCAGAATAACAAAAAAACTGCAGTGATATGTGATAATACAGTCTTCCATTAAACGTAATTGCGTTTAACAGCATAAATTAAAATATAAATGAATAGCAAAAATTGAAATACAACCGCTCCACGCCGTACGTCGTGTATTAGGGAGAGGTGTTATTCCAACATTTACGTTTCCGGTTCGCTTACGAACTGCCAAGGCGGTTCGTAAGCGAATGCATATATGAACAAAAGACCGCCGCGGTTCGTTTACAGTTCGCTCTTCTTAAAGGGTTATTTGAAATTCGCCCATCACTTTGCATTTCACTTTCACATAATTGAAGTATTCTAAAAAACGATCGAAGAACTACATTATCATACGTATAACGTATTCACAAAAATTAGGTACGTATTCGAAAAATTAATATTTTTAATGTCAAAATCGAAATAAAATATAAAATTAGAGAATAAGTATAGCTGTATCATTAATTTAATGTTAAAAATGCTTCGTTTATTTTTTTTTTTAATTTGTACCAACTTCATCTGATGGACTTTTCGAAAACCTACGAGCAATGTCATTATTTAATTTAAGGTCATTGATTAATTTTTAAATTATTTCTTGTTTGTTGTTTTTTTCCTAAATTTGTATATTAATTTAAATAATTTGTAATTATATATATAAATGTTAAAAAACAGAATATTAAATTTTTTGAATCGATAACATAGTGTTCCCTTCGAACCTTTTGTATGTAGAATAACAAAAATTCAAATACGACCGTATTTCAAATACGAAGTTTTCAGAATAAGCAAGATTAAGGTTAATTTTTCAATATTTTTTTTTATTAATTTTTCAATAAATTTGTTATAAATTTGAAAAACTACAATGAAACATTATAGAGGTACGTTATGAGAAATTATATAAATTCGGTACCATCATCGCCAACGAACAATACAAAAAAAAACTTTTTCAATTCGTTATTTCCTAAAAATTATTCAAATTCTAGAACATTCTAGAAAAAAATCTCATGTGTTTTCCTCCCCCATTACGTCACCATCGCTAATGAGCTAAATGTTCTTATGAATTTAAGAATTGAAAAATAAAAAAATATTTTTCAATTCTTAAATTCAGAAAATCGAAATTTTTTTTTAAATGTTGTCTTCCCACCTTACACTTCTGTAGATAATAACAAAGCAAATTACAAAAATAAAATATATACAATTTTACATTTCAAATAAAATAAATGTTTCATAAATTCATATATAGATGGCCCTAGTTAGCCCAAAAATATGATTTATGTCTTTACTATGCTAGATGGCACTTTTGCCACGGCCATTTATCAAAAAAATAGAGTCCATTTAAGTGACAGTACAACCTTTGTATATAAATTTATATAGTAGTCCCAATTGGGAGATTTTTTTTGAAAAAAGGCCGTTAGAGAAGTGCTAACTAAAATATAGTAGGGACATAAATCAAATTTTTTATATAACAGGGCCATCTACATTTGAATAACTGAAACAATTCAAAATGGCAAATTTGTGTATATTTGTTATTGTAATTTTTTTTATTTTCTTATTCAGGGTACAGAAGTGTAAGGGGGGAATAAATATATAGAGAAAAAAAATTTTATATGCGTATTTGAATAATTTTGAATGATTTTTAGAATTGAAAAAGAATTTTTTGCTAAATTGATAGAGATGGTGACGTAAGGGGGAAGAAAACATATGACATGATTTTGATGTACATATATATGCGTATTCGTATTTGAATGAATATAATTTTCTGAACTAATTTAAGAATTGAAAATATTTTTTTATTTTTACTTTCCCTTTTATGAATTCACACTTCCAGTATATATGTCGGTATATTTATTTATTTATTTATTTATATATATATATATATATATCTCCTCACCTGGCCATAACTCTTAAACGGCTTGACCGATTGAGCTCAAATTTGGAAGTTGAGCTCGTGCCATCAATGGCTTAGTACCATATAAATTTGGGGCCTTTTTTATTAAAGGGAAGGGGGCGCGGAGGGCTGTTTAATTTTTGAATGTACCAAAAAAACCATGTGGGGTATCAAATGAAAGGTCTTGACGAGTACATCTCATTGAGCGGTAGTCCGGGGGGCGCCGTGGGTCATGTCGGGCGCAAATCGGGGCAATGTGGGGCCCCATAATACAAAAAATCATGTGGGGTATCAAATGAAAGGTCTTGACGAGTACATCTCATTGGACGGAGGTCCGAGGGGCGCCGTGGGTCATGTCGGGCGCAAATCGGGGCAATGTGGGGCCCCATAATACAAAAAATCATGTGGGGTATAAAATGAAAGGTCTTGACGAGTACATCTCATTGAGCGGTAGTCCGGAGGGCGCCGTGGGTCATGTCGGGTCCGAAACGGGGGCAATGTTGGGCTCCATAATACAAAAAATCATGTGGGGTATCAAATGAAAGGTCTTGACGAGTACATCTCATTGAGCGGTAGTCCGGTGGGCGCCGTGGGTCATGTCAGGCCCAGAACGGGGGCAATGTGAGGTCCATAATACAAAGAAACATGTGGGGTATCAAATGAAAGGTCTTGACGAGTACATCTCATTGAGCCGTAGTCTGAGGGCGGCGTGGGTCATGTCAGGCCCAGAACGGGGGCAATGTGGGGTCCATAATACAATAAAACATGTGGGGTATCAAATGAAAGGTCTTGACGAGTACATCACATTGGTCGGTAGTCCGGGTGCGCCGTGGGTCATGTCGGGCGCAAATCGGGGCAATGTGGGGCCCCATAATACAAAAAATCATGTGGGGTATCAAATGAAAGGTCTTGACGTGTACATCTCATTGAGCGGTAGTCCGGAGGGCGCCGGGGGGCGCCGTGGATGTCGCCCAAAATGTCGCCCAAAACGGGGGCAATGTTGGGCTCCATAATACAAAAAATCATGTGGGGTATCAAATGAAAGGTCTTGACGAGTACATCTCATTGAGCGGTAGTCCGGGGGGCGCCGTGGGTCATGTCAGGCCCAGAACGGGGGCAATGTGGGGTCCATAATACAATAAAACATGGGTATCAAATGAAAGGTCTTAACGAGTACATCTCATTGAGCGGTAGTCTGGGGGCGCCGTGGGTCATGTCAGGCCCAGAACGGGGGCAATGTGGGGTCCATAATACAATAAAACATGGGTATCAAATGAAAGGTCTTAACGAGTACATCTCATTGAGCGGTAGTCTGGGGGCGCCGTGGGTCATGTCAGGCCCAGAACGGGGGCAATGTGGGGTCCATAATACAATAAAACATGTGGGGTATCAAATGAAAGGTTTGACGAGTACATCACATTGGGCGGTAGTCCGGGGGCGCCGTGGGTCATGTCAGGCCCAAAACGGGGTCAATGTGGGGTCCATAATACAAAGAAACATGTGGGGTATCAAATGAAAGGTCTTGACGAGTACATCACATTGGGCGGTAGTCCGGGGGCGCCATGGGTCATGTCGGGAACGGGGACAATGTTGGGCGCTGGAATACAAAAAATCATGTAGGGTATCAAATGCAGCGTCTTGGAGAGTAGATCTCAATGGGTGGTAGTCCGGGGACCGCCGTGGGTCAAGTGGGGCCCAAAATCAAAAAAATCATTTTGGGTATCAAATGAAAGGTCGTGAAGAGTACATCTTGTTGCTTAGTCCATAGGTCAAACGGGCCCAAAACCAGTTAACAGAAAATTTATTACTTTCCCTTTTATGAATTCACTCCTCCAGTATGTCGGTATGTCGGTATCTCCTCACCTGGCCATAACTCTGAAACGGCGGGACCGATTGAGCTCCAATTTGGAAGGTGAGCTCGTGTCATCACATGATTGGTGCACTATAAATTAAGGGCCTTTGTGATTAGAGGGAAGGGGCTGCGGAGGTCCGTTTAATTTTTGAATGTACCAAAAAAAACCCACATCAAATGAAAGGTCTTGACGAGTACATCTCATTGAGCGGTAGTCCGGGGGGCGGCGTGGGTCATGACTGGCTCAAAACGGGGTCAATGTTGGGCCCTATAATACAAGAATCATGTGCGGTATCAAATGAAAGGTCTTGACGAGTACATCTTATTGGACGGTGGTCCGGGGGGCGCCGTGGGTCATGTCGGGCGCAAATCGGGGCAATGTGGGCCCCATAATACAAAAAATCATGTGGGGTATCAAATGAAAGGTCTTGACCAGTACATCTTATTGAGCGGTAGTCCGGGGTCGCCGTGGGTCATGTCGTCCAAAACGGGGGCAATGTTGGGCTCCATAATACATAAAATCATGTGGGGTATCAAATGAAAGGTCCTGAAGAGTACATCTAATTGAGCTGTAGACCGGGGGGCGCCGGGGGTCATGTCAGGCCCAGAACGGGGGCAATGTGGGGTCCATAATACAAAAAAACATGTGGGGTATCAAATGAAAGGTCTTGACGAGTACATCTCATTGAGCGGTAGTCCGGGGGGCGGCGTGGGTCATGACTGGCTCAAAACGGGGTCAATGTTGGGCCCTATAATACAAGAATCATGTGCGGTATCAAATGAAAGGTCTTGACGAGTACATCTTATTGGACGGTGGTCCGGGGGGCGCCGTGGGTTATGTCGGGCGCAAATCGGGGCAATGTGGGCCCCATAATACAAAAAATCATGTGGGGTATCAAATGAAAGGTCTTGACGAGTACATCTTATTGAGCGGTAGTCCGGGGTCGCCGTGGGTCATGTCGCCCAAAACGGGGGCAATGTTGGGCTCCATAATACATAAAATCATGTGGGGTATCAAATGAAAGGTCCTGAAGAGTACATCTAATTGAGCTGTAGTCCGGGGGGCGCCGTGGGTCATGTCAGGCCCAGAACGGGGTCAATGTTGGGCCCTATAATACAAGAATCATGTGCGGTATCAAATGAAAGGTCTTGACGAGTACATCTGATTGGACGGTGGACCGGGGCGCGCCGTGGGTCATGTCGGGCGCAAATCGGGGCAATGTGGGCCCCATAATACAAAAAATCATGTGGGGTATCAAATGAAAGTTCTTGAAGAGTACATCTTATTGAGCGGTAGTCCGGGGGGCGCCGTCGGTCATGTCGGGTCCAAAACGGGGGCAATGTTGGGCTCCATAATACAAAAAATTATTTGGGGTATCAAATGAAAGAAAGGTCTTGACGAGTACATCTCATTGAGTGGTAGTCCGGTGGGCGCCGTGGGTCATGTCAGGCCCAGAACGGGGGCAATGTGTGGTCCATAATACAAAGAAACATGTGGGGTATCAAATGAACGGTCTCCGACAGTACATCTCAATGGGCAGTAATCCGGAGTCGCCTTGAGTCATCTCGGACCCAAAACGGGGTAATGTGGGGCCCTATCATACAAAAAATCATGTGGGGTATCAAATGAAAGGTCTTGAAGAGGACATCTTGTTGAGTACTCCGAGAGGTACTCTGGGTCTTGTGGGACCCATAATTCAAAAAGACATGAGCGGTATCAAATAAAAGGTATTGAAGAATACATCGCCCAAAAGTGTCATGTGGGCGCCCATCATAAAAAAAATCATGTGGGGCATCAAATGAAAGGCCTTGAAGAGTAGTCCGAGCAGTACTCTGGGTCATGTGGAGCCAATTATACAAAAAACATGTAGGGCACCGGGGGCCATGGAAGGCCCAAAACATCGGCCACATGTGGAATTCCAAATCGTGGGCCATGAGTAGCTCAAACAAATCATTCCCAAGTTGTCAAAGTATTTAAATATTTTTAGTCGGTCAAATTAATAAATATTTGACCGACTAAAAAGTGTAAAATAAAAAATATAAATAAAAAAAAGTTTTTTAAAAATACTTTCCCTTAAAGAAATATTCAACTAAAAAGTAATAAACAACCAAATAATACCACATCAATGTATTTTCCCGTTGAGTTTTAGCAACTGTCAACAATAGTAAGGGAAAGGTAGACCTCTTTATAAATGGCATTAATTCTGATAAGGTCTACTTTCCCTTACTATTGTTGACAGTTGCTAAAACTCAACGGGAAAGTACATTGATGTGATATTATTTGCTTGTTTATTACTTTTTAGTTGAATATTTCTTTAAGGGAAAGTATTTTTAAAAAACTTTTTTTTATTTATATTTTTTATTCAATTCTTAAATTCTTGGGGAAGAAAATATATGAGATTTCTTTCTAGAATGTTCTAGAATGTTCTAGAAATCGAATAGTTTTCAGGAATTTATGAATTAAAAAAGATCTTTTGTGTTATTATTCATTGGCGATGGTGCCGATTTTATAAAATTTCCTAATTTTTTAATTTTTATTGGTCTGGATGAAATGATGAATGGCCATATTTTCATCCGGGATTTTCTCTGGTACCACTGGATGGATTGTGCTAAAATTTTGCAACCACATTCAAATTATTGGTCTGGATGAAATGATGAATGGCCATATTTTCATCTGGGATTTTCTCTGGTACCACTGGATGGATTGTGCTAAAATTTGGCAACCACATTCAAATTATTGGTCTGGATGAAATGATGAATGGCCATATTTTCATCTGGGATTTTCTCTGGTACCACTGGGTGGATTGTGCTAAAATTTTGCAACCACATTCAAATTAGTGGTCTGGTTGAAATGATGAATGGCCATATTTTCATCTGGGATTTTCTCTAGCACCCGTGGATGGATTGGGCTGATATTTGGTAAACACACTCATTATAGTGTCCTATAGTTAACTATGCCAGTGCTCCTCCATTATATCCCACAATGTATCAGAAATCACGTTTTCATCATGTAACCATCTTCCATGTACAGCTAATGGAGGAGCACTGGCATAGTTAACTATAGGACACTATAATGAGTGTGTTTACCAAATATCAGCCCAATCCATCCACGGGCGCTAGACAAAATCCCAGATGAAAATATGGCCATTCATCATTTCAACCAGACCACTAATTTGAATGTGGTTGCAAAATTTTAGCACAATCCATCCAGTGGTACCAGAGAAAATCCCAGATGAAAATATGGCCATTCATCATTTCATCAAGACCACTAATTTGAATGTGGTTGCAAAATTTTAGCACAATCCATCCAGTGGTACCAGAGAAAATCCCGGATGAAAATATGGCCATTCATCATTTCATCCAGACCAATAAAAATTAAAAAATTAGGAAATTTTATAAAATCGGCACCATCGCCAATGAATAATAACACAAAAAACATTTTTAATTCATAAATTCCTGATAATTATTCGATTTCTAGAACATTCTAGAACATTCTAGAAAGAAATCTCATATATTTTCTTCCCCAAGAATTTAAGAATTGAAAAATAAAAAAAATATTTTCAATCTTAAATTAGCTCAGAAAATTATATTAAAATTCAAATACGCACATGCATAAAAAAAATCTCATATGTTTTCTTCCCCCTTACGTCACCAGCAATTTACAAAAAATTATTTTTCTATTCTAAAATTCATTCAAAATTATTCAAATACGCATATAAAGTTTTTTTTTCTATAAATTTTCTTCCCCCCTTACACTTCTATACCCTGAATAAGAAAATAAAAAAAATTACAATAACAAATATACACAAATTTGCCATTTTGAATTGTTTAAGTTATTCAAATGTAGATAGCCCTGTTAAATCAAAAATATGATTTATGTCCCTAATATATTTTAGTTAGCACTTCTCTAACGGCCTTTTTTAAAAAAAAATCACCCAAATGGGACTACTATATAAATTTATATACAAAGGTACAACTAATTAAACATAATTTTAACTTTACGGAACGTCTGCCCTCAACATTCGTTTAGTCGAACTTCATCATTACATTATATTCATTTTATGGGTGTTGTGTTAAAATATCGTATGTGGGTCTGCTCTATACTTCATACACTTTTTTCCAATTACTGATACTCGGTACTGAACTGATTAGTTCAACTTTGGCTGATTTTTCTGGTATCTCTTTTTCTGTCGTGTGTGATTTGGCTAGTTAATCTTGTTATCACAATTTTCAATATAAAATTGAATTATTGATTATCCCTGTTTATGGTACATATTTTAATTATAAATTAAAAATTATTTTCACATATTATTTATTTAGTGCATCATTTAAAATGCATTTTGTTTTTATAAAATAAACAAAAAAGAATTAAAAAAATTATAAAAATCTTTTTTTGTTCGTTCAATTACCCGGTTAATTTCTGATATACATTTTACATTACTAAGTATATACTGTTTTATTAAGTATATACTGTTAAAAAATATGGTACATTGTAATTGTAAAAATCAAGATATTGGAAATTTTTAATTTCTTATTGAGTTTTTATTAGATAGACTGGTGGAATTTTTTTTTTATGTTGCTTACGTGGTCTCCTAGTGGAGAATTTTTTGTATTATCTTTTTTTTTTCAAATGTCAAAGGTCGTAAAATCGGTGATAATATTTTTGATTGAATTAACTATGTTGTTTTTTTACATAAGATATAATTTATTAAAACAGTAAGATTTTTATATCTGAAGAATAATTTTTCAATTTTGAATTTTATAAAAAAGTATACATGGTGTAGCCAATTTACGTACATAAACATACATGTTCATGGTAAAATTCTTGCTTACTTTCTATTCGAGTAAATGATATGAAAGTATAGATGTGTGAAAGCAGCAAGTTTTTCAATTCGTTTTCAAAAGAAAGAAATAAAAATTTTACTTTCACCTAAATATGTATATTTTATTCAGCATGTGTACTGGAATGCAATTCAATCCATTTTGGTTAATAATTGAAATATTAAATGTTCATCTCTTTTACCTTTTATACATATACTGAGAATTTGTGATGAAAACTTGGTAACGCAAAAGAACTTGTTCATATTTAATAATCATATGTATATAAATATATTATTTACATATATTGTATATGTACATACATTTAGATTTTATTTAATTTGTTTGAATTTTTCTTATATTAAATATAAATT
The DNA here is from genome assembly GCA_949752835.1 of Empis stercorea. Taxonomy (NCBI): domain Eukaryota; kingdom Metazoa; phylum Arthropoda; class Insecta; order Diptera; family Empididae; genus Empis; species Empis stercorea. Next base: position 18,450,845 of record OX457089.1, read on the forward strand.
ATAATTTTTATTGGCAGCTAATTACACAAAATGGCACAAACCACCAAAAGCAAAAAACAAAAGCAACAAAGTAAAAAGGTATTACATATTCATATAAAATATTTAATATTTATACAAAAAATTTTAATATCATATAAAGTATTTAATATTTATACAAAAAAAAAATTTTAATGTATGACATAGGGTTCTTCGGACAAAGGTTCCAATAAAAAACAATCTACAACAAAATCATCATCATGTTGTTGGTTCCTTGGAAGTTTTCTATTATTTGGTGCTATATGCGGTGTACTAGTATATGATACTAATTCAAATGGTGGTGGTGTATTTGAAAAATCTGCAACTGGTAATTTTTTAAAAAATATTGGAGCTTTACCATATGTTCAAACAGCATGGTTTAAAACTATGTCATGTTCAGCAAGAGCCTATAAATGGTCACAATTAAATTTACCAATATATTATGACACAGTTGCAACTGTATCAAAACCATATTTACAATTATTTTGTGATTTATTAAAAATCCTACGAAATGCTTTGATTAATGTATGGGAAATTATTACAATATTTGTTCAAAATAAAACACCAATTGTTGTTGATTTTGTATGTATAGAAAATTTATAATTTAACTTATAAATTATTATTAATATATATATTTATTTTAGATTGAACAATATGTACCTGGATTATGTAAAAACATTCAAGATATGTCTATATCATCTTGGAAAGCTTCTACTGATTTATATCATAATAGTTGCGAATTTTTCAAAACAAGAGTTTTCATGTATGTGAATAATTAAATACTATAAATATATTATATTTATTTTTATTAAAAAACAATAATTTCGATTTATAATTTCAGTGGTTCTCTGTCCCCAGAAAATTTAGGTAAAGCATTAAATGAAACACAGATAACTGCAGCAAAATATATGAGGTGGTTTAATGAGAAAGTAGATGTTTATGCTAATATTAAATAATGGATAATTAAATTTTAAAGAATATAACGATTTTTTTTCCAAATTTTAGAAAAGCATATAAATAATTGATTTCGCTACATTTTTTTTTTAATAATTTTAAATATATATTTCATATAATTTATTTTGAAAAACCAATTCAATGTGATCATTAATTCTTAAGTATAAAAAAAACGTTTTCTCACACCCATTTTTAAGGAGTTCCACTAAAGATAATTGTTTTTTTGTTTATGTTTTTTTATATATACATTAATCATAAATAGTAAGTAGTAACTACTGAAAAAGTTCAAATACTTCTGAAACTTGTCTGTTGACTGAGAATTATTACTAAAATTACCACAAAATAATTTGGGTTTTTGCTTTTTTTATATATATAATTTTTGTATATTTTGAAACTTTATCTTGAAATGTATTATATTAATTAATTGGAGTTCCCATTACAAATAATATTTATTGTATATTTATTTGTAAGGAAATTGATAAAATGAGGATTCAATTTTAAGTTAAAAAAAATCGTTTTTTTTACTATCATTTTGATAATAAAAAAATACTAATAAACTGTAATTGATATACTTCTCATATATACTAAAAAAAATCTGAAAAAATCAGGATAATTTTATTTGATTGCATTGTATATGTGTTAGTAAAATATTATGTAATACTTAAAACCTTTTCATTTTGTACTCTTTAAATATTTAAAAAAAAATAAATAACTACTTTTTCTTAAATTTTGTGTATTGTATGTTAATTAATACGTGATCACTTTTATATCACTAAATTTATGAAAATTGGTAAAGTATGTATATATAAATAATTTGTATAATCTGAATATGTTTATTAACTGCAGATAATACTTATGAACTAAACCGTAAAATTTATAACTTAAAAGTTGTAGGATGAAACTTTTATGTATTTTTTGAAATTTAATTCCCTTATAAGAATATATATGTGCAATAAAAATTTTAATCTAATGTTTCAGATTGCAAATTTATTGCTGGAATCAAATTATTAGATCTATTAGCATTATGTTCAAATTAGTCTAATTAAGGAAAATAGACAACATTTAGTTAGAAGCAGCATATACAGTATAAATTAGACAAAGCCCGATAAATTATTAAAAATAATTAAACTACAAAAACAAAATTATTGAATATTATGTTGCAAAACAACAACAATGTATATTTGTGCCGGTTATTATGAAAGTGGTCTAATGGTGGATTTTAATGATAAAAATTTGCTGCTTGTGCATGAAAAACGGACCAAAAGGTTTTATTTCTTATGGAAATTTAATATGTGCGAAGAGAACAACAAATTCTCATTTGCAAGGGATATTTTTCATTTACCAGGGATAATTTTTATTTGCAAGGGAAATTTTACCAGGGATAATTTTTTTGCAAGGTATAATTTTCATTTTGCAATAGATAATTTTTGATATTTTTTAAAAACCATAGATAATCCTTCTTATCACAGTTTTGTTGAAATTTGACATTTCAGTATTGCCATTAAAAATTTTTATTGTTTACATTTTTTTATGTTAATTATATTTTGAACTAAATTTATATATAAAATGTAAAAATGGAAATGTGAATAATTTAAAAAAAAATTAATTAACTTTGTTTATGCCGTTTTTTTTTCATGTACAAGGATGTAAATAATTAATTTTGGACTGTACCATTAAAATTATTATTTCCAATTATTGTAATGAGTTTATATTTAGTAATTTCGTATTTTAAAATATTATTAACGATTGGTAATCAAATTATTTCCAGGTTTTTGCAAAAAATATAATACGTATATTTTTTAAAACTTTAATTGATTGAATGAAATTGATACAAATGCATCACAATAATATGTTAATCAATAAATTTTAATAATAATCACCGAACTATAAACCTTCGTTGATAATAATAAAAATTAAATTTTGATATTATTATTATTATTAATATATTAAATTATTTAATAGAGTAAATTACTTAACATTTTTTAAATTACAACAAATTCAATTTTAATTATATTTATTAAAATATATATTATTCAGAAAAGTGTGATAATTATATCAGAAAAAATTGAAATATTTATATGAGAGATTCAATATTCATTCAATATATGATATATGAGAGATTCAATACAATTGATTTTTAATCATACAATTTGCAATTAATATTTAATTGCTGATTTTAAATATAATAGTTGAAATGATTTATTATTTTTTTAAATAAAATTCTACTGCCATTCAACAGTGCCATCTGTGATCTGTACAGAGATAATCAGGCATTTTATATTCCCTTGTCAAAAAAAAAATCCCTTCTGCAGCGATCTACTTTTTTCTCATGTAAAAATATAATATACTATCTCGTTCTATTTTTCATGCACAAGCGGCAAATTTTTATCATTAAAACCCAGCATAAGTCATATACCTTGTTTCCATGACGAGTTCAACTCGAGTTGAACTCGAGTTAGCGTGCATGGAAACAGGGGTTGAGTTGAGTTGAGTTGGAATGGAACGAATAATTGATGGTTCCATTTCAACCCCATTTCAACTCAACCCAACTCAACTGTGTACATGGAAACTAGGTAATATATTTTGCGTTTCGAGATATTTAAAGATTTGTGTTTGCATAAATTGAAAAATACATATGAGTGGTCTTCACGACCTAAATATTTTTTCTTGATATTTTGATATTTTTTTTTTAATTATGTGAACACCTGTTTTTGGTGCCTGAGATATTTTGATATTTTTTTTTACATTTTATGTCTGCCAGTACTGAATATTTTATGTTTTTACGTTTATTTTACATATTTATATAATCTGGTAGCACTGAAATAATTTAAACAAATATTGTTAAAAATTAGAATTGGCAAAATTTAAGGAAAATTACGTAAATATGTAATAATACTAATTTTAAACTGCAATACTAATTTTAATAAACAATAATCCCCGTCAATACAACACAAAATAAAATTTAAAATTTCAAAACAGAAAATTTCTGACAGTAGTATTTTGACATATATATCAAAATATCAAAATATCAAAAAATACATGCCCAACGGGATGTATTTTTTGATATTTTTTTACACTATCGTGATATTTTAATATTTTTTTCAACCAATCAAAACTTGTTATTTCGTAAAATATCAAAATATCAAGAAAAAATATTTAGGTCGTGAAGACCACTATGATTTTGATAAACGAATCAAAAACTAAAGTGCCAGTCACAGTGATTGAAAATTTCAAATTTTGACAGCCCCATACATTTTATATGGTATTCCGGATTGCAAGTCACAATGAACGTGTCGAAACGAATTCATTCGAAAAGAGTTAAAAATATTTTAACTTTGCCAGATGGGTCGAATGACATAACCTATAAATTATACATTTAAAATTTATTTTTTTTGAATTATTATGGGGGAGTTTATTGAAAATGTTAAGAAGCATCCAGTATTGTATAATAAATGCAGAAAATATTTATTTTCATACATATAATAAAGATATTTCTTTTATATAAACGGAACGAATACATTGTAACTATAATTTCTTTTGGAAACGAACGGTTCGAATCGATTCGAACATGCCGTTAGAACGGTTCGAATCGATTCGAACATGCCGGCATAATTTGATGCACAAGTGGCATTTCAAAAGTATGAAATGCATAATTTGTTTGAAAAATTATGCTGGCATTAAAGTGTCATAGTATTTTTCCTATTTGGCATTAACTTTGCATATTGTATGAAATGCATAGTAAAGTATGAAATGCATAGTAATTTAATTATATATTTTTAAATTAACTAATTTATTTATTTATGATTTTTATATGTATACAAGAAAAAGTCTTATTCTATTATTTTTAATTTTATTGTTTTCAAATGAATTTGTTATAAATAACATTATATTATATTTGCATATTAGTGAGTAGAAATTTCGTGGAAATGGGTTTATTATATTTGCATTTTAGTGAGTAGAAATTTCGTTGAAATGGGTTTATTATATTTGCATTTTAGTGAGTAGAAATTTCGTTGAAATGGGTTTTTACTTGAAAATTATTCTTGAAATTGGTTTTTTATGTATGTATGCCACTTGGCATATTATTTTTGAGAAAATGGCATAATGTTGGCTCTCAGTTCTGGCAACGCTGTTCTTGACTTAAACCACTTTCATAATCAACGGCACATTTGGCGATACTGAAAAAATATTCAAAATTCAATTAATTTCATAATGTATATTAATATATGTATATAGTTATATTTTAATTTATTCCATATCATATTTATAAATAATTTTACATAATGTAAATGTTAGCCTTAAAATAAAAATTATTAATTGATTCAAATATCATTATTTATTGAGCAATTATAATGTTCTCTGCCATTTTCAAATATAATTATTTATATAAAGCACTAAAAGTGCACAAAGTTTTATCTAATACACACATTATAATCTACAGTTTACTATTATAAAGCGAATGTTTTTATAATTTTTTTCATTTAATATAAATAAAATTTTGTTTTCCTCAAATTAATAAACCGAAAAAAATGATGATTGAGTTAGAGCCGTAATTAATTTAAATATATATGTACCATATACAAAGTATTAATTTAAATTTTGAGTTAAATTTTCAATTTTTAGTTCTTCAGTATTATTAGGTATAACGAAATCATCATTAGAAAAATCAGCTTTGTTACCACTTTTTCGCATTAATATTATAACATCGGTCAAAGCTGTAATATAATTTTTTGCTAAAGTAAGTGTTTCCAATTTTGATAAACGACGTTCTTTTTTAACATGTGGTATAACTTCTCGTAGCGACTGAAATTAAGAATAATAATGAAATAATGTAGTTCAAACATATTAATATTATAATATTAAAAATTAAAATTAAAACATAATATATATACATATATATATATATATATATATTCCATTTATCAATGGAATCAGTATATTGTGTTAATAAAATATAAAGGTCCTCAATATAAGGAAGACTTCAATTCTTCAATCGTATTTAAGAATGAAAATATAAGATTAATATATACATAAAGTGTGGTACCGTACAGCTAAACATTACATACATTACATTATATGCATTTCTTGTTATGAACTCAAGGGTTAATTTAATAAATAAATTCTTCAATCCAATATGGTCACTTACTTGAAACGCATCATTTAAACTATGCATTCTCATTCTCTCCCTTTCATTTGATTCAAGTCGGCGTAAGTTTCGTTCTTTGGAGCTTAGAATACCTTTTTTACGTCTGTTTGGAACAAATAAAAGTGTTCTACGGCTAAAATTTTGTAGTCCACCATTGCTACTTGCTCCACCTCCACTAGTATCATCACTTTCTGAATCAAAATCGGTCATTTCGGGATCAAAAGAATCCACTACCTGAAATATGTTAATTAAAATACATTTCATATTTTTTATAAGCTGAAAATGTGAGTATGTAAAATAAACTCTTGCATTCATAAAATTATTAACAATAATTGAAATAATATCAAAAGTTAAGTAGGGTCCTTTCAGTCGAACATTTTACATTACATCCATGGAGGAAAAACCATATAGCCTCATTCAAACAATTTAAATTTGTATTCTAATACTTCGATAAGTGTTTAACCAAAAAAAACAATATAAGTTTTTCACTATATTACTAATTAATGTACATATGCATTTACCTGTTCTGTACTTTGGGATTCTTTATTGCAACGTGATGTCCCTACACCTTCAGTTATAACAGGTTCATTGATTTTAGTACCTTTACAATAATCTGTAGTTGAATTAATTATTTGATTGTACTGTTTACCATCAATTTTATCATCAGTCATAATACTAATTATATTTATTTTCTTCATACAGATTTTAAGAATAATATTTATGATGCAGATAATATTAGCTTCTAATTAAATATTCTTCGTTATTATCTCGTTATCAATTAAATACCATTAAACATTTTTTTTTATTAGATACATTACTAAATGATTTTCTTTTCTGAAATAATAGAAAAAATTGCAAAAAGGACATTTATATCATTATTGTTAGAATTATTTTGCTATTACATATTTAATATTAGTAATTAAATTGAAAAACGAATTAATTAATATCTATTTTTATTTAATTTAAAAATTTGAATGTAATTTTTTTATCAAATATTATTCCTAAGTATTTAATATTTTCACCCCACGGAACCATTTCACCACCAAGAGATAAGTTTGTAGAAGGTAAATATTCCATTTTTCGTTTTCTCGTAAAAAACATGGTTTGAGTTTTAGAGGCATTAATGTTAATTTTCCATTTTTTTAAATACATTTGAATTTCATTGAAAGCATTTTCTAAGTTTGATTTTATTACGTTCGGTGAGTTTGATGCAGAGATGATAGCGGTATCATCTGCGAATAAACCTAGTTCAGTATTCCTTGGATAAGGGATATCACTAGTGTAAATATTATATATTATTACTTTTAAGACTAACCTAGATGCTAGTATAAAAAAGTGCGACATAATTACAAAAATATTATACCCATTGATTTCCAGAAATTCCAAATTGTCTAAAGATAACAAGATTATAATTTTTAAAACAATATTTCAAAGTATATTATTATATGGCTCACCTGTTTGGGGTAAATGTGCAAATTCTCATATAAAATCCCTACAAATAAAACAAAATAAGCTGCTCAAAATGATGTTAAATTTGCCATGGCTCTTTTCTACAAATGAGCTTCATATTTTATCAAACACTACTAAAATATCCGACAGAATTATGTTCCTTAATGAAAAATTCTTTAGCAATTGTGCCACTTCGCTTAATACTTTAATAACAGATATCTGTTAAGTTAAAATTATTCTATGGATTTATCTATCACATTAGCATTAGTTTAAGTTAGTTTAGATTAGTTTTTAGTATAAGTAGTAAATATAATTTTATAAATAAGGTTTTTTTTCTGGTTTTCCTTATAAAAAATAAATAAATATATATTAATTATTGTTCTTCTGATGAAATTAATTTAATAACTAGTTGTAAAGGACAAATATTCCTGATCTCTTAAATAAGTTTTTTTTTGTTAATAATTATAAGATATTTACAGATAATAAAAATTGAATTGAATTGAATTGAATAAAAATTTGAATGTTAATTTTTTTGTAAATTAAATAAAATATTTTTTTCATAAACTTTATACCTAGGTATTATAAACCAAAATGTAGCAGTTTAGAAAAAAAGGAAACCCATTTCAAAGAATTATATAAAGGTCAGAAATTGGATATTTAGTATATCAGAAGTGTAAACATTTATTACACAACTAACCAAACTATTTACTATTTTTATATATATATTACATGAATTTGAAATATATATGTATGTTTGTATTTGCCATATACTATATGATGGATGTTTAATGCTATATTTGAAAAATTGTGTAATCTCTTTAAAAACAATTTATCATTAAAAAAATGTAAACAAAAGATTATATGTATAATGTCATTGTTGGTTTTTATAATATAATTTTTGTTGTAGTATACAGAGAATACTTTGTCCTTATAATATATAATATTAAAAGTATATCAACGATTATTAATTAACCAACTTTTTTACATATATATCTTAATTTAATCATTAAAAAAAACCTAATTGGCTGAAGAGATAATTTGTAGGGGAAATCCTACAAAGTAAATTATAACTTTGGATACCAAAATATTTGAACTAGTAATTTGAAAAAAAAAATTGTACACAAGCTTAATTTATTTTTCGGTTATGGTAACTGATTTTATTACATATATATATATATAAACTTAAGGTTTATTAGTAAATCCTTCTGTATTCACAAAAATAGTAGGTATTCTATTAATAATATAAATTCCACCAAAGAAAATATTAGTAAAATTAATATTAAAAGTTGTAATACAAATCTAAAATTTTAAAACATAATTTTATATATATGTATGTACATATAAAATATTTATGTACATGTACTTACCTATCAATAATTTATCACACTTCTAAGGAATATGCTATGAAATTTGTATAATAAACTGCCACGTGTGCAATTTTGGATATTATTTGTTGCAATTAATAAGGATAAATATTAATAACATAAAATTTTAGAAAAATTTATTTTTCATAATTTTCAATTATTAACTTTAAAATTAATCTGCAACATTCGTACTTAATTGAATTTATACTCTCGATACAATTATAGTTTTCAAACAAAATTATTTAAAAAATATAATCTAATTTTCAATTTAGATTAATTAAATTAAATTAAATAATTATTCCAATAATATCAATGTCATTTAATAAATAAATATTCTTTTAGTTTTTATTTATTCTTTCATAAATTTTCAGTTGCCACGTATATAAAATGATATCCTTTTCACTGTTTATTTGAATATTTATGTTGTTGTTGTTGTTTACTATACAAATATTCCCACTTGTTGAATGACCGAAATATAAGACCGATGTTTAATAACTAAAATGATTTTTTTTCAGAACCATTTGTGGATTTTTTCTTATTACTTTTTTACAATATGGATATGTATGTATCTTATATGTAATGTAAAAAAAGCAACAGTATATATAGAGAATTATGTTCTATTGCTTTGAAAGTGTCCTTGCGCAAATGTTTATAAATTCATGAAAATTAAATTTTCTTCTTTACGTCACATAAAAAATCTTGAATTACATACATCTATATCCTTTCTCATATTTGAACATCAATTTCAAATTGCATTTAGCACGTGCTCCAATTGAATTAGATAACTAATGTGGAAATAAAAGGCGAATCTATTGATTTGATATCCATTTGTTCCTTATTTAACAAGATTTTTAAATTCGTTATCCAAAACTAAAGACAATATAGTACAAAACTGTTAAAACATAATACATTTAATAAAATATTATTCTAATATATTTGAAAGATATATATTTTATTTTTTTATATCGTAACATTTTCATTTGAATAATGTGGACCAAGCTAATTGAATTTTAATATGGTCGAACGAAAACATTTACGCTGAAATTAATTAAAAAATTTGGAAGGTTATAATAATATTTACAAATTTGGAAATATATTCTTAATCTTATTCAGTAAATTTACACGATTACCCTCTAACATACAAACTAAACATAAATGTGTACAACAAAATTAGTTTGTAGATAAGATAGGAAATAAAGAAAAATAAGATTATTGAGGATACTCGTTTAAACTTACTTACTAATTAATGAATTTGGGGTTCACTGATCTATTTTTTAAAAACTATGTAATATATGTATTTATATTAGATTTGTATTGTAGAACACAAATGCAAGCATTTTAGTCCTTCTTCACTTTACAGTTGTGATAATATTAAAAAAAATATCCCTTTTTTTACCATTTTATTTTTATACATATAAAGTTTGTACAAAAAAATATGAAAACGAAACTTATTCTGCCTGAACTGAACTATAATGTACATAATTTTTATTTATAGTCATTAACATTATTCAGCAATATGTAAAAAAAATTGTAAGCGTAACTTCGAAATTATTTAACTATAATTTGTCATAAGCGCTAAGAAATTTTTTAAATACTGCTGAATAATAAATATAGTTTCGTATTAATATTCAAATTAATATTATTTGTTTACTGAAAAATTGTTATTGAAGAAAATAACTTATTTGAAATAACTTTGCACAAAAAGTTGTAACTTGTTAATTGATATAAAGTTAGCAGAAGAATAAGACAGAAATTATTTTTTGTCATTGGTGTAGAACTCTTTAATGAGCCTCTTAAGATATTTAATTTCATGTTTATATTCAGCAACATTTTTTAATAACTCATGATGAACTTTTAAGAGTTTTTCTTCTTCATCCATGGCTTCTTTCATTTCTTCTTTTTTCTTCTGACGATAACGTGTTGCGGCATTTTTATTTTGTTCTTTTTTCCGGAATTTTTTTTCTTCAACACCACGACCATAAGATCGAGTTGGTTTTTTGTTGTTAATATTTCCGGTTGCTGATTTTAATTCTGCATCTTTGAATGTAGGAGATGGAAAGCAATTCTCATCAGTTGATTGAGATATATTTGATGATGTCGTTGAATACATTGAATCATCATCAGCATAATTCCAATCAGGTAAATCCTTTGCTCTATTCCGCAAAATTTCATCGACAATTTCTATTGCTCTATCGGAAGTGGTCGAAGAATTCATAGAATCTAAACCAGAAGAATCAGATGATGACATCATTATATCAGTATTTTGATTGGATATATCATAAATCTGGTCAAAAAGATAATTAAAAACAATTTTTTAAATGTTAAGTATATTAATATATATAAAATAGTTACATCATTTGAAGACATAGACTCTTGAGGAGGTGTTTGGGGTGGCGTAAGTTGGGTCAAGTCGGCTCCATCGTAAAACTTTTCAAGTTCCAATATTATTTCATATGGATTTTGAACTTTCATTAATGGCACTGGATTTGGTGAAACAGTTCCTGATGAATAATCCATACATATTGGCATTCCGCTCTTCCCATCGATCCATTGTTCTATAAAAAAAATATATTAAAATATTAAATAAAATTTCGGGAAATAAGAAAGAGTATTGAGATTTGAGAATTACATTATATATGAAATATAGATTTTGCTAAGATCGCCGAAACTCACTTGTCAAAAAAATACATAAAAAAGCTATATATGTATTACAAATCCAATATTAGTATTTTCATTAAAATTACATAAATTACGGAACCAAATATATAGTTTTTGTAGATTATCAATTTAGTAGTAAACAATTTGTTTTGGTTTTTTTCTTATTATAAATATTCATTTATGTTATGTTAATTTTAGATTCAATTTTTCTTTTTATCCCACCAAAATATTTAAATTAGATTTATTCATATTTTGAATTAACTACACCTATTTTATTTTAGATGTATCAGCAACCTAAAATGCTTTATAAAACCTAACTTTAATATAATGTAATAATCATGTTTTTATATTATTTATAAATCAACTTATTTACTCATGTTAATATGTAAATAAGAATAATAGATTTTATTAAATGAATTAATTTAAAAATTATAATAAGATACTTAAGTATATTAAAAATAAAAATATTAATGGCCGAGATTAATAAATATAAATGCATTAAATTTAGAGACTTAAAATCACGAGCTTTCAGTTATCAAGTAGAAAACTAAATCATTTGTTCTGAAATCTATAAACATATACTTATAAAACAAACAATGAATTTAATATTTAATGTTAAATTAGTTGTTATAATAATATTTAATTTATTGTTATTAATGATAGGAACCTTTCAGCAAATTAAAATTTAAGCTTTCAGGAAATTATTTATCAACTGCACAAATATTTGCAATTACAAATTTTACAATACCTTATACTAGAAAAATTGTCTTTTCCAAATATTAAATTTAATAATATACCTGCCTTATTGGTTTAAATTTAAATATTACAATAAAATATTTAACATTTTCAAATTTATAAATACATATTGTATATAATTAGATATTTATATATTTTTAGCTTTCTCTTTTTTTTAAATATTTATAATATAAGAAAATTATTAATAAATTCATTGTTAAACATAATAATAAACTATGTTAAAAAGTTTTTCATAATATATTTATCTACGTGGAAATTTTTTTCAATTATCAATTAATTGTAGACACCATACAAATCATATCGTATGAATTATTATTATATATTAACATGGACTGTGGGCTTAAGTTAATATATAGATTCAACAAAATTAAGATTAGGGACATACTGACATTGTTTCATAAGCTACTGGAATTGTGTTAGAATTACATCCTATTTTTATTTTATCAAAATAATGTGATTAATAAAATATACTTGAAGGCAGGTTTCTTATACCTTTTCATTAGTTTTTTTTAACTAGCATATTTTTATGATTTTAATTACAGTAAAAAGTTTTGTGTGATTGGTTGAAAATCTGATTCTTAGTATTTAACATAATAATAATGATAACTAGATTTTGCCTTTATTTTTTATTTTGTTAAATATTTATTATCGATTAATCTTGAATTTAATGTATATATTTAATTATGCAACAGGTAATATTAACTTTGCTAAAAATATTTGTTATATATTATATTTCAATTATTATAATATACATAATATATGTATGTATAATAAATTAGGAACCATCGACCTTTATTTTTTTTTTTTTTTCTAGCGTTCAATTGTTGTGACTAGTCTTATCTATACAGAATTATAAATATTTTTAAATCCTTGAGGCGACAGAGATAAAAATTATTATTGTTACTATGTTAATGTGCATAATCTGAACAACAAATATTTATTATTAAATATAATACATTGTCTATTATTTATTATACATATTAATTATAATAAACAAAGTTTTTCCTTAATTTAAAAATTAAAATATACTCCTAATATTATATTATAATTATATACAGAGTGATTTATTTAATTTTATAAAAAAATCGTTATGTCAATATAATATTATAGGCTATTAGCATGATCTAATAATATAACGTCTGCTGGATATAATTTGACACTCGCCATTTTCTTCTTGATGACGTAGATTTGTTTTGTAGAAGTTTTAAAGATATATATTTTAGTTGGCTGTGATTTTATTGAATTTATTATATTTGGTGTGTTTCTTATTTAAATCTGTAGATCAACTAGATTCAAAAGATAATTAAAAAATATATATGCATAGTGTTACACATTTAATGAAGTATACTTTGGACTATTAAGATCTATTTACAGATTGTTATTGCTATATTGTTGGATAATTTTTTTTTTTAATAAATATATTTAAATTATAATTTAAATTTATTTACTCCACATTTAATGAAGAAAACAAATTAATCTGACTTATAAAATAAGAAACAGTGAGATTTTTCAGATAAAAAATGCATTAATGTTTGCCGGGAAGAATACAAATCTTGGCAGGCATGTCTGGGATTATTAAATTGATTGATCCGAGTCAAAATAGGAAACAGTTCTAGATTCATTTGATCGATCTGAGCACAAGTAAGAAACACAGCATTAATTTCATATAAAATTTCTTGCCGATGACGTCACATATTTCATTGATAGAACTATCAAGCAGACCTTATATTATTAGATCATGGGCTATTAGTACAATAAGCTCATTTAAATTATTTATCCTCGATTTATGAATCACTCTGTGTCATAACCAGTTAATTATTTAGCTGATATATATTTTTTTAGAATAAAATTATAGTAGTGTCAGAAGTTGTCAGATTTTTTTTTTAATAATAATTTATAATTGATTTTTATTTTGCATATTGATTATCAAAAATGTGCAATCAGCTAAAATTGACCTAAATATTAGTTGTTTATTAAAAAAAAATTCTTGTTGCTGGTTGGATTTTTTTTAAAAAATAAATTATGAAAAACAAGTATAGCTTTGATTATTTTTGCTGATGACTATAAAAAAATTTGTTAAATAAAGAACATGGAGTAATAAATTTAAATTATAATTTAAATATATTTATTTCAAAAAAAAATTATCCAACAATATAGCAATAACAATCTGTAAATAGATCTTAATAGTCCAAAGTATACTTCATTAAATGTGTAACACTATGCATATATATTTTTCAATTATCTTTTTATTATAATTTGAATATAATACTTCGATTCTAAAATTTAAAGCTTTTATAAATTATTTTTTTTTACGAAATCTTCAAAAATGTATATTAATGGAAATTTTTTTGTGAACATTATTATTTATTATATTAAAAGTATACTTTCTCTGATAATTATATTAAAAACAATTAAACATTTGCATAGAGTCTAAAAAATCTAATATTAAATATAAAATACGAGATTTTTTAACATAAGCAAGAAAATATACGAGTCCCATGATCATTTAATGTGTAACGAATATAAATAATATATAATAATGAATATAAAATTCTACTGATTTATTCAACAAAAATGTTACCTTTATCTTTCATCATATAATCAAAAAGTTTAAATTACAATTAAATTAAAAAATGCCCCATTAAATGTTTAAAAAAATTTAAATAAAAAATTAACGCTACAATAAGAAAGTTATTTTAATTGAAAATATATAAAAATTAATAACGAAAATGTTATTAGCTTTAGAAATCATAGTTTGGAAAACGTAATATAAGTGGTATATAGAGATAGTTTAAAACATGATATATCATTGCATTTTAACTGAGTTAGAGCTTGTAATTTAATCAAATGTAATAGCCATATAGGATTAATATTTATATTATTATATGATAAACATTTTAATATAAATTTTATAATTTATAATCAACTAGCCTTGTACAATATTTTATATTTTCAATTAAATTTTTTTATTATAATATTTTTAAATCATGAAAAAATTCCTAATATATTAAATTTAACTTATTGAAAATTATGCATAATTATTATTGAAAAACAAGTATTTTAGTAGCAAAGAACAATAATAAAAAAAATTTTTGGATTAAAAAAAATTGGTACTCTTTGAAAGCTGTTTTTTTTAAACGTATATTTTTCTGAGTCTTGTATGTTGTTTATCTTGGGGTGTAAAAAAATATGCTTACAATTTGTATAAACATTTACATAAACTTATGACCTTAAATAATAGTGAAGAAAAAATAAATTTATCAATACTAACCATAGATATTTGTTGCATAAGTATTCATGTGTATGAGTTATTAAAAAAATAATAAATAAAATATGGCGGATATTTTTTATTTTAAAGTTTTTTTTAGATTTTTGTTTGTTTTTTCCCCAAAATTAAAATATATGTATATATGTATATATATATATATATATATAAAACAAATAATCACAGATAAGGCAAGTTCATTTTACAACAACAAAAAAAAGCATTAAATTGGAAGATTTTTTTTTTTACAATATTTTAATAATAGAAAAGATTATAATAATTATTGATGATTTATAAAAAAATATATATGATAAATTAAGAATTTGTTACAGACTTTATTTTTTTTATATATATTTTATTTGTTTGTTAAACTTATAAATTGTAAATTAACAAATTCTTTTTTTTTAACAAAAAAAAATCATTCATATAAAAGTCGTTTAACGTCTTTTCACAAGTTTTTGTGAGTTGAACACAATTTCACGGTTCCAGGTATACCGATATCCACAGTGAGGTATCATGCTCACGGTTGAGCTTTAATAGAAAATAACTTTAAACATAAATTCGAATAATTTTTTTACACACTTGTTTTTCTTTTATTTTGTTTATTGTTTCTTTTCTTTCTTTATCAATTAAAATTTTTAATATTATTATTATTTTTAATTTGATACAATACGATTGATTAACCACATCGAACTAACTTCAGAACATTCCCAACATTCAAATAGTTAGGCATGTATGTTATATTTGTTTTGTTAAAAATACGAGAGTGGTGGAACCCACACTCCTATATTATAATTAAAATTTATAAATAACTTGTTATCACAAGTTTCAAATGTTAATAAATATAATAAAATAAAAATATTCTGATATATACATATGTATATTTATTTAAATTACATTAATTTCTTGTTTTTTTACTAAATAAAGTTGATTATTTCACACAATACAACTTATTTATAAAATATATATTTATATATATTTTAAATTAATAAATAATATTAGTGTGTATTAGTATTAATTTTTGAATATGTTTAAAAAAATATATATTAAAAATATTCTTGAGCAGTGAAAATGCGCGTTTTTTTTTTAAACTGTTCCCATTATAAAAAATTAATACAAGTTGTCCCACCTAAGACAAAGGTAATAAGACATATCACTAAAGTGTGATTACTATGTGTGTTTTTCTTTTTAATTAATTTTTACTTCCATCACAGTGTAATGTCGAGAGGAATTTTTATGAAATATATATGTATCATGTATGGTATGTAAACAAATTGATACTCTAACTCTACTAAAGGTATTTCTCAGGAAAGCTTTTCCGTGTAGTTCTTAAAAATCAATATTTTAATCCAAATTTAATATAGGTCTAAAAACATAATACTAATAAATTTAGTTTTTTTTATTAAATTCTGTGACTTTATTAAACAAATAGTGACATTTTTTTATTATGGAATTTTGACCAATTATTTTATTATTACTTAAATATTTTGATACGACTGTAAAATGGGAAATTGAAAAAAAAATATTAGAAAATAAATTTATAAATTTAGCCTACTATAGTTAGTACACTTCTTCTCGTTTCTTTCATCGTATACTAATAATAAAACTGATCTGTTTTATTCAGAAAGCTTTTAGAAACCATTTTTCAAAATATTTGATTCCATTAAGTAAGACAATGTACCCATACGTATTTATATTCGGTAGATATTGAAAGTATGTTGCTGCTTAAAGAATAAAAATATCTTTAGATCAATTTTTTAAAAGCTGAAATAAGATTAAACTAGCTTACATAGCGTTCACAACTAATTTACTTTTACTATATACTTACAGGATTGTATGAAAAAAAGTTGACGGTAAAATTTTTTTTTTCCGTAAAGTTCTTTTGTCATACAATCCTGTAAGTATAAAGTAATAGTAAATTGGTTTTGAACGCACTTTTATAGAATAAGAAACAAAATTAAGGATTTTTAAAAATTATTACAATACATATTGTTATTATTTTTTAATATAAATACATAATGAGAAATAAATTGTTTTAAATTAATTTAAAACAAATTTAAAAATGTATGTTAGTTTCTATATACACAGATATTACAGAATCATATAAAATAATTAACAAAACTAATAAAAGGTTATTCAATAAATCAAAGAGATAATATCTTTGAAAAGTAGATGTTCCTTTGATTGACACTCTGTATTAATCCTTTATACTTTTTTCTCTTAAGATTAACTTTTATATTTTGAAATATCAGTAAAAGATTATAAAAATACGAATTAAAAATAGAATTTTGTTTTAATTTAGATTTACAATTTAAATTAAGTTCTATATATTTTTGTCTGAAGATTGTGATTTTGCTTTGTCTAATCTAAACAATTATTTCAACATGTAGTGTTGAATAAATAAGTAATGAAATATATATAAAAAAAAATTCTATATGACAAAAAAAATTTTTAGTCATACATATTTCTCATATTTTAGCCAATTTTTAAGACCTTATGTATATAATAATGTCTTATTACTATGAATATAAAAGAATTTAAGTCATTTAATTGGTTAAATCAGTTTAATTATAATATTCTTAATAAAAATTTGGAATCTTTTTCCTACAATGTTCTCTATTTGTATTGTATTAAAAATATATCTGAAACAATCAAACAGCCTTCAAGAAGCTTATCGGAAATTTGACCTGAACTTTGGGTGTCTGTAGACAGACAGTTATACAAAATATTTTTTGTATATGTATGTTTTTTAAATGTTATTAATTTGAATTATATACGCTAGTTTATATTTCGTATTATTTTGTTGCTCCCGCTCATTTGCTCTCAAATAAGATAGGTAGAATCGACCATATTGTTATTTATTGATTTCCAAATTACATACATTTTATTTTAATAGTTTTTTATCTTTATTTCTTCGGCATGACGTACATACATACATATATACATACTCTTAGTTACAACAATTTGGAAACAAGTTCTTCTAGAATTTTCAAATTGGCATAATAAGAAAATAATTTATATATAAATATAAGTATTATAGCTTATTGTATTACGGAAAACCAAATTTAAGTTCAACAATAAAAAAGTGAAGAAGTCTTTGAATGCCTATTGTGTATATTTAATAAAATTAGCATTATAGAACAATTTTCGCTTAATTTCCTTATAGTTAGAAAATATATTATGTATATCTAACAGAATTTAAAAAAATAATTTCAAATATATGTAAAATGTTTTATTTGAATAATATAATAATATGTACCTAATTCTGGAAATTAGTCTGCATTGATAAGAAAATCACCCGTTGCTATATTTTTTGAATTTTAACATTCTATACATATAGAATTGTAAAACTATGTACATATTATATTTCAAGATATTGTAAGATCAGTAGATTACAAAACTGAATTTCAATGAAATTCAAAGATAATAATACTTATTTGTAAATTAAATGAATGTTGATATGTTGTAGTTATTAATTTAAATTGTTTTAATATTTAGTACATATCTTGTACTAATCAAAACAATATTATTTGTTAATCAATCTTTAAGCCTTATATTAATATTACAATTTTAATTTTCATATTTCGAGTTACCATAATTTATCTAATCATTTATACATACCTTGCTTAACATCATATTCAAATTCGCATAAGAGTTCTCCATCAGTCAATGAGTCGTCAAGATATTCTTCTACGGTGTCATCTAATAGTAAAACATCTAAAGAAATATTGTTTCAATTATAAAAAAAGGAATATAAGCAAGTTTTCAAAATCATTAACCTTTTGCAAAGTTATTTTCTAATAGCCAAGATTCTTCAGAATTAGAAAACGAAAAGAGTTCGCTTGTTGGCGAACTCGGCTCCATTTTCCCATCCCAAATTAATTCTTCCGGTAATTGTAAGACTTCCATTGTTTGGTTCAGATTCCTTCAATGGGGTTGATATACTTTTTAATAGGTTTTTATATTTTTTTTTGTTGGAGACAAGCTCGTGTTCGGGAAACACATTTTGATTTTGTAAAGGCGCCATAATGGCTCTAAAAAATAAGAAAATAAATTTTTTTGTAAATTTTAATTATAGTATTTTTATTTTTAATTTATTTATTATCACATAATACACATTATATAATGCCTAAACTAGAGAATGTTTACACAAATATAATGTAAGAAGAAATAAAATTTAAAATTAATTATATACTGGTCTACAGAAGAATTTTATATTAAAAAAAAAAAAAAAATTAATCAATATAAAATAGTATTCTAATAATGTAATGTAGCAAAATGAATTTGTTTACATTATGTACGAATTATATTAGTGATTATTAATAATATTATAGTAAATTGGAGTTGGCTATCTGTAAATAATAATTGCGCAATTAAACATAAATTTCCCTTATGTAATGAAAGCTATTTCATATTTACTTTCACAAATAGTCGTGGCTGTTGTGACCCAACACTATTATTAGCTTTATATATGCTTATGATGATGATGACCAACTTTTTTTCTTGAAAGTTAAAACTATGCTTATATTTATATAGAGATACCATAACGTCACAAATTAAATTTTACTTTAATTTGCTACTATATTATGCTGATTTGTATAAATTTCCAACTATAATATTTGGAAATTATGAAGAACATGGCGATATAATTCGACATCCATCACAGTAGTAAACAAAATCAATTAATTGCAGATGAAAAATAGTACTTACATCGATTTAAATTTAAATTTATTATTTGTGTGATTGTGGAGCACTATTGTGTCCGTTGTGAGCAATTTAGTTTGCTAGAAATCCATTTTAATCCCAAGAATAAATTTATAAAGTTCACTGCAATTACTATATACTTTCATCTTTTTTTGAAATAGGAGGAATGAAATGATGATGACTAACCACTAGGTGGAAACACAATTTCAGGGTCTTCGAGAAAAACAACCCTTTAACAACAGCGAACCGTAAACGAACCGCCCGCGAAGTCTTTTCTTCATATATGAGTTCGTTTACGAACCGCCTTGGCAGTTCGTAAGCGAACCGGAAACGTAAATGTTAGAATAAGAACAGTAGAAAAAAAAACGTAACGCCAAGAGTTCGCCAAAATCGGTTCGTTTACGAAACGCCGCAACGATTCGTTTTGGAACCGTCAAATTCGGTTCGTTTACGAACTGATTTTATTTCTAGAAATAAAAATACGGAAAAGTTATTTTTTTAGCATTTATTTCATATAAAAAATATAATTTTTAACAATAAATAATTATTTCACCACTGATTTAATTTTTTTAAATTTTATTACTTAATTTATTATATAAAACACAAAATTACTTATTAATATTTATTTTATTATATTTAACAAAATACTATTATAAGACACAACCTTCGTCACTCCTGTTTATTTTTGTTATGAAATTATAAAGTTTATTTAAAAAAGGCGTTACTTATCTAGTTCGTATACGGTTCGCCAAAAGCGATTTCGCTTATTTTTATTAAAGGGAAACACCCTTTAAGAAATTTATTTCTGTGTGCCATAGATTTTTGTACCCCAACTGTGACCACATTTTTTTGTGGAATTTTTGTGACATTTTTGTGCACAATTTTGTGAATATTTTTTGTTACAACGAAATGTGACAAAGAATTCAATTCAAAGATTTTTTATTTTTCGACATTTCTTTGTGGAATTATTGTGAATCTTTTGTCACATAAATTTTTTAAAATTTCATATGATTGTGATACGATTGTGATAGATACGCATATAATTTTGTTCTAGAATAAAATCAATGTTATTATTCCTTCGTGATAATAAAAAAAAGATTTGTCCAGAAACTTTTAAAGGTATTTTTCAGATTTAATTATTATTATTGATACATATCCAAGTGCATTTTCAAAAATTTTTTTTTTTTACTTTGTTTTTAGACAGAGTAAAAATTATTAGACAAAGATTTTTCTGAGGACGAGGCCTTAAAACATATTAAATTTTATATACAAAGAGGTGAGGAGTGCTTCCAAAAACATTAGAGAAAACATTAAATGAAAGTCATCAAATCAAAGAAGACTGTTATTTAAAAAAAAAGAATTATATTTATTATAAATATTGAAAATAAAAATAAACAAATCCTTACAAACGTTTTTTAATTATTTAATTGACCATAATAATTTAAAAATTTGTACACAAAACTGTCACAAATTCTTCCAAATAAATGTGACAAATTTGTTCACAAAACTGTGACAAATTGGTTCACAAAAAAGTAAAAAATTTGTTCACAAAACTGTGACAAATTGGTTCACACAAATGTCAAAAAATTGTTAAAAAACTGTGACAATTTCTCCCATAAAAATGTCACACTTTTTCCGACCAAAATGTCATAAAAATGTCGCAATTCGGGTAAACCACAGTCACAATTTTTCCACCGTATTGTGACAATTTTTTGTCGACAATTCACATTTAATTGTGACATTTTTGTCACCATTTATTTCACATTTGGTTGCTGGGGTAGTTTTGTAGTGACTATTTGACACATTCACAATCATTTGTTTCCATATTCCGAGTTGAGTTCGGGTTGAGTTGAAAAGGGGTTGAAATGGAACCATCACCCTGGAGTTACAATGTCGCTCTCATTTCGCTTTCATTTCGCCCTCTATTCGCTGTCTTACGCAGTCTACAAACATAGTAGTCACAATGAGAATTTTTTTTGTTCTTAAATATCAGTTCATTGTTTATGTTTATTGTTTTTTCAATAAACATTGTAATTTTTCTTTATAACTAATAATTGTAAACAAATAATTAAAGATGGCCCACAAATTCAAAAAAAAAATTTACACACAATTCTATTATTTTGACACATCAACGCGTAGTTGCAGCGTACAAGTTACAAATTAACCAACTTTTTTCATAGTTGAGAAATGCGAGCGAAAAGGATGCGTTCATTGTAAACAACTTCACACAATTTCATACAATTAAACTTTATTTTGACACTGGCTGCGTATTGAGCGCGAAATGAGAGCGAACATTGTAACTCCAGGGCACAGTATAAGATACAGTAGTGAAACGCAGAACAAAATAATTTTTAGACCAGGACGAAAATAAAATGAAGCATTTTCTATCTCACTCTGCTTATTTTATCTTGACAGAGTGAATAACGAAAAATTTGAAGCATTTAAATTTTTTAGTTTACACCTTTGACTATATAATATATGGACTGCTAATCGCTTATAATTTCCTTTGCTGTCAAAGAAAAAAAATACTATTATGACTGGTAGCGCATAGCACCAGAGATGGCCAATAAGAGAACTAAAGTTGTGGAATTCTGAATTAAATCCAGTAAAATTCTCAAGTAAAATCTATGGAATTCTCATAAATGATGTTGTTTTATTGGCCGTCAAGAGGCGAGCGTCGCCAAAGGCAATTCGGTATAGTTAGTTGCTTTTTTCGGCATCTCTGGTGGTATGTGCATAGTCGGTCATAGCTACAGCAATGAAGTTGGTTACTAGCAGTCCATATATTATATAGTCAAAGGTTTACACTTTTTTAATAATATTTTAATTTCAATCAACTATTTTTAATTTATTAGCCTCATTATTATGAAACTTGATTATATATATTAAATTTTATTTATTAAAAAACTTGCAGTAAGCTTTTATTTTGAAATTTTAAACAATTGCTAAGCCTTAACATTAATTAGAATCACTCTGTTGATATGAAAATTATTAGTATTTTTTTTTGCGTTTTAAGTTAATTTTCAAATAAGCCCCTATGAAAAAGTCTTTTTTTCGTCATCATTCACGAATACAAACAAAGAAAAATCATATTGTCGTGTGTAATGGAATATTTTTTAAGTAAAGGGTTGTGCAAATTCGTTTGTTTTTTATCACATGAATATTGTAAGTTTTAAATTTAGTTGAAAGCAGAGTGAAAAAGAAGTGATATTAATATAAACAAAGTTATTTAAAAAACAAATGAAAATTTATATTAAAAAAGTTAAATTAAGTGTTAAAAATGTTGAATTTTAAGATCTAAATCTGGAAACACTTTATTGTTTTAATCAGTAATACCAAATGTTAAATATTAATTTAGAATAATATAATTATTTCTATTGTTATAATTCTATAATGAAATTTATTATACTTTTTTTTTCTTCTGAATATCCAACGATATAGACGTCTTTTAATTTACTCTGGTAGAAAATACATAAAATATATAATTCATTGGTTACAACAGGTTATGGGCCAACACCAATAATTAGTTTTATTATACCGAAATAATATCTGAAAATATATTTTCTTAAGTAATTAATTTTTTTTTTGGTAACAATAAAAAAAAAAAGAAAAAGCAATCAACGTTTATAAAAGAAAATGGCAAATTTTATTCCATCTATAGAAAAATTAAAAGGTCGCGAAAACTTCGAAACATGGAAATTTGCAATGAAAAATTATTTAATTTTGGAAGAACTTTGGGACGCTGTAGAAGGCACTGAAACAAATGCAAAAAAAAAAAAATAGCTAAAGCGTTAGCTAAAATTATTTTATTTGTCGAACCTATTAATTATAATCATGTAAGAGAAGTAACTACTGCAAAAGACGCATGGTCTAACCTTAACCAAGTTTGAAGATTCTGGATTAATGCGTAAAGTTGGATTGCTTCGAACTTTAACATTAGCTAGATTAGAAAATTGTGTTTCTGTCGAAGAATACGTTAATTTGATAGTGACAACTGCACATAAATTGAACGATATTTCTTTAAACGTAACTGATGAGTGGATTGGTACAATTATGTTAGCTGGATTACCCAATAAATACCAACCAATGATTATGGGAATTGAGAGTAGTGGTACGAAAATTACTTCCGATTCTATTAAAACAAAATTGCTACAAGACATTAATTACAATAATATTAATGTTTTTTCAAATGGTGACAATGTCGCACTTTTAAGCAGTGGTAATAATTCAAATTTTCGCAAAAAGAAAAATAATAATTTCAAAAAATTCGGTCCAAGATGTTTTGAATGCAACAATTATGGCCACATATCTAAAATTTGTGCAAACAAAAATAAATCAAATAAAAATTGCAAGAAATCTGAAAACGTATTATTGGTTCCTAATTCAAAAAGCAGCGATGATAATACTGATAGTTGGTTTATAGATTCCGGTGCGTCGTCACATATGACCAATAGAAAAGATTGGCTTGATGACTTCGAATTTTTCAATGATTTTGTTACAACTGCAAATAATTCTAAATTGCAAGTTATGGGTAAACGTAATGTGTCAATTGATGTGTTAATAAATAACACTATTAAAAATATTATTATGAAAGATGTACTATGGGTACCAAATTATGTACAAATTTATTATCAATTAGCAAAATTATTAATAATGGAAATAATGTAAAATTCATTAAAGACAAGTGTGAAATTTATAATTCAAAAAATGAACTTTTTGCTGTTGCTATTATGAATAATAATATGTATAAATTAAATCTCTCTATTAATAAAGGTAAAAATTTTGCTCTGAATATTAGTGAAAAGCCAACAAAACTTTTATGGCATCGAAGACTTGGTCATACAAATTTATTATGTTTGGAAAAAATAAAAAAAAATAAAAATTTTGGAATTGATTTCCAAAATATAAATTTCTCATGTATAAATTGCGTTATGGGTAAGCAAAGTAAATTACCATTTCAATTATCAAGTTCAAAAACGAGTGATTTATTAGAACTGGTTCATTCTGATTTATGTGGTCCTATTGATACAAATTCTTTAGCTGGTTCTAAATATTTTCTTACTTTTTTAGATGATTTTTCTCGGCATTTGTTTATTTTATAAAAAACAAAAATGATGTATACCACAAATTTTCAGAATTTAAGGGTTGAAAATCAAACGCATAAAAAAATAAAGAAAATAAGAACTGATAATGGTACCGAATATTGTAACACACAATTCATCAATTTATTGAAAAGATGTGGAATAAAACATGAATTATCAACACCATACAACCCTCAACAAAACGGGAAAGCAGAGAGCTTAAATAGAACTTTAGTTGAAAAAGCCAGATGCATGATTTTTGATGCTGGATTAAATAAATCGTATTGGGCCGAAGCTATTTCAACTGCTAGCTATATCATCAATAGATTACCAAATCAAATGTTGAAAAATAAAACCCCAAATGAAATTTGGACAGATAAAAATAAAGTCAATTTACAGCATTTTCGAGTTTTTGGGTGCATTGCATTGGCTCATATACCAAAAGCAAAAAGGAAAAAATTTGATCCAAAATCTGTAAAATGTATTTTCGTTGGTTATTGCTTGAACAGCAAAGCCTATAAATTATATGAACCAATTTCTAAAAAAATAATTGTTAGCAGAGACGTAAATTTTTTTGAAAATCAACAATTTTTCAAGACAATTGATGTAAAAAAAAATAATTCAATTTGTTTATTTCCAGATCCAAATTTAGTGCGGAAGTTAAATAAAAATTTAGATCAAAATAGTTAATTGGAAATTTCATCAGAGAATTTGAATAATTCTGAAAATAATGTTGATGAAAATAATATGTTGCTGAAAATAATGTTGCTGAAAATAGTGATGTCGATACTGATGTAAATGAAACAATTATTAATGAATCATTTCACTCATTGATAAGTGAAACTGAACATAGTTCTGAAGCTGATGAAGAATTTCATCCAAATAATCGCATTGAATCAGAAAATTTAGAAATCCGAAGATCTACAAGAATACCTACTAAAAAAAAACAATTTAATGATTTTATTTCTTTTTAGCTAAAAATGTTCCAAAGGTTGATCCAACATCATATGAAGATGCTATTTCTAGAGAAGTAATCATTGGAAAAAAGCTATTGCTGATGAATATGAATCATTAATCAAAAATAAAACTTGGGAAGAAACTGATTTACCAATTAACAAAAAAGTTCTGAATTCAATGTGGATTTTTAAAACAAAACTTGACACTAAAGGTCCGATATAAAGCTAGATTTGTTGTAAAAGGATGCGGTCAACGTAAAGGAATCGATTTTGATGAAACTTATTCACCTGTAATTCGCTACAGCTCGGTTAGATTTTTAATAGCTTTAGCAGTAAAATTCAATCTTGATATTGAACAAATCTGCTTTTTTGCAAGGTAATTTAATAGAAGAAATTTATATAAATCATCCAAAAGGTTTCTGCATTAAAAACAACAAAAAAGTATTGCGTTTACAAAGATCTATTTACGGGCTGAAACAATCATCTAGAATGTGGAATCTGAAATTAGACAAAGCATTAAAAACTTTTAATATGACAAGATCTAAAGTTGATCCTTGTATTTATTTTAATATTCAAGATAAAAATTTTTTATTCGTTGCCGTTTATGTTGATGACATACTGATAATTTCAAACAACGAAATTTTGAAAAATAATTTAAAAATAAACTTACAAAATTCTTTTCATATGAAAGATCATGGGAAAGCTGAATCGTTTTTAGGAATGCGTTTGATTCGTGATCGTGAGAAAGGAACAATAACAATTGATCAGCAACACTATATTTTGCAAATATTAAATCAATTTGATATGATCAACTGCAACCCGGTTTCAACTCCTATCGATGTAAACCAAAAATTAAATAAGCAAATGTCACCGACTTCCGATGAAGATCGAAAATTTATGGAAGGTGTACCATATCAAGAAATTATTGGAAGTTTATTATTTGCTGCCCAAATTAGTAGACCAGTTATTAATTATTCAGTTAATTTTTTGAGCCGATTCAATAACAAACCAGGACATTCACATTGGTTAGCTGTTAAACGAATTTTACGATATTTAAAAGGTACTTGTAATTATAAATTATGTTTTAACAAAAATTCCTCTGAGCTAAAAGGGTATTGTGATGCTGACTATGCAAATGACATCGATGAGAGGAAATCCGTTACGGGCTATGTGTTTTTGTGGCAAGGAAGCGCCATTTCATGGACATCGAAAAAACAACCAACAGTCGCCCTTTCAACAACTGAAGCCGAATATATGGCGGTTGGTTCAGCTATTCAAGAAGCACTCTGGTTGAAAGGACTTCTCACCGAATTTTTTCCCGAACAATCAAATATTATTAATATCAAATGCGACAATCAAAGCGCGATCCATTTGGCATGTACAGATAGTTATCATCCAAGGTCCAAACATATATAAATGTGAGACATCATTTTATAAGAGATATTATCAATGAAGGCAAAATCAAACTATCTTATGTCAGTACCAAGGAAATGATTGCTGATATATTCACCAAAGGGTTACCGATTCTTCAACACAATTATTGTATTAAAGCAATGGGTGTCAATTAATTTCCTTTATTAAATAACATTTATATTATATTTAAATTTAAATTAATTTGAGTAAATTTAGATCTAGTGGGGATGTTGAATTTTAAGATCTAAATCTGGAAACACTTTATTGTTTTAATCAGTAATACCAAATGTTAAATATTAATTTAGAATAATATAATTATTTCTATTGTTATAATTCTATAATGAAATTTATTATACTTTTTTTTTCTTCTGAATATCAAACGATATAGACGTCTTTTAATTTACTCTGGTAGAAAATACATAATATATATAATTCATTGGTTACAACAAAAAAGGTGCAAATCAAATAATTTTATCTATACTGTGTCCAGGGTCAATTATTCGTTCTATTCCAACTCAAATGCAACTCGAGTTGAACTCGTCATGGAAACAAGAATAGGCATATTCCTTTGACTCACTATATAATGAGTGTATAATGACTCAACGAATTAGAAATATATGGAAGGGGCATAAATGTTCCCTCTCTTTTTAACACATTAAAATTTTAATATATTGAAAAATTGTTTATGAAGCCATGATTTTGGTAGTTCTCTTTCCTTTTGCCATTGTTTATATATCTTATAGTTGTCCAATCAAGGCATTTTTTGAGTTGTTGCGCCGAGATTAGAAAATTATAGGAGGCAGCACCATCGATTAGTAATGGTTGAAGACTCTGCTATGGATTTCACACATGTTCTTTCAAAAGAGTTTTAGAACATTTACTGTGTAAATCAATATAAAAAAAAACCTTAGGATTTAAAATTTTTTTTTTCTTTTATCATCACTTAAATAATATATTATATTTACATATTTGGAAAGGGTATTAATTTATCTATCCAAAAGTAGAAGGTAGTATATTGTTTAATTTCATATTTTATTAGTTATTAACGATAAATTAAACACACCTTTCCAAATATCCATATAAAATTTTAAATTATGAAAGCTTTTCTTTTTTTTCGCATTAAAAAAAAGACGCGTAATATTTTTTTTGCTTTGTTTTGGCATAAGTTTGTTTGTATTGTATAATCTTATGATTTTTTTATAATTATACAATACAAGCTCATGCGAATACCATCCAAAACTATATAGTTTAAATTTTTGGGTGGAATTCGTATGATTGTATTGTATAATTTTAATAAAAAGTTTTAGTGGTATTCGTACATTTGAAAATATTCCCCAGTTGTGAAAAAAAGAACTGATTCTACGGGAAGGAATTCAGAATTCATTACTCAGAAAGCAATTGATTCTACTATTGATTACCAGTAATGCAGAAAGAAATCAATTGATTCCATATGTTATTACTTGTCAACTAGAAAAGAACAATTGATTCCATATATGATTTCTTGTAATGCGGAAAAGAATTGGGTTTTATGTACTATTCTTGTTACGAAATGGAAAATTTCAAAACATGATTAATGTCCAGTTTAATAAAAACATACATCTTTACTGGAAAAAATATTTTGTATTATTTGTTTTCTTTTCAGTTGATCAGATTTGTTTTCTTTTCAGTTGATCAGATAAATTAAATAAGTGAAGTTGTTTTAAAAAAATTAATTTTGTGGAATTTTTTTTATAAACGTGCGTTTAAAAAAAATTTATAATAAGTTTAAAAATTTAATATTTATAATTTTATTTATTTTTTATAAAATATTAAATATTTAAATTTTAAATATTTTTTATAATGCCGGTATGATATGTAAATTGCAATTTTTCAGAAACTATCCATTTAGAGGGAGAGGTAATATTTTTTATATGAGAAAAAGATATGAGTGCGAGTAACACGCTATATTGAAAAAAATCCTGAATGTAAAAAAAAATCCAAAAACAATCCAAAAAAAATCCATGTCGCTAATGATTTGTCGCTGTGTAGCAGCAACAAAACCATTTCTGTCAAAAAAAATCGCTTTTTTTTGGATTTTTTTTGGATATTTTTTGACATTCAGGATTGTTTTCAATATTCAATCATTTTTTTTATTATTTTATTACAAATCGCCGCTTGAATACTTGTTTGCTTCATACGCCATTTTAGAGTTTTTTGAGTTAGGACCATATCTGTAGTGTTTGGGAGATTCTCTTTTTAAAACTGCAATCCCTTTTTTCTTAACTCTAATAGTTACTGAGATATCGAGTAGCAGTTTTGCTCCACATCCACTTCTTTTTTTTTCAATGCTTGCTTGCCTCACTTCTCAAAAATCAGAAAAAAGGTAGCACGTAGAGCAACTTTTCTATACATTTTTCAAGTTATTTTTATTAAATGCTTTTTTGCTCTATATAAATGATCAATGTACATGAAGCATTAATATTAAATTAATTTTGCTCCATATTCATTGCTCATTGATATAGAACTTTAATGCCAAATTTTTTTTTTTACTTTTGCCTTATATCCATAGTAATTTTCATAGTCATTATATTATAAGATGGACATGGAGCCGTGCCAGTTATCTTCGGGGCCCGTCTTGAAACACGGACCAAGAAGTCTAACATGTGTAAATTGTAAGTTGTAAATTTAGGGTGGATATGAAGCAAAGTGAAAAAAAGGTGCTTTCGAAAACAGTAAATTAACTTCTAAACTAGTGCAAAAATATTTTTTAAATTTTGGAACTAAGATCTTAAAAGAACATAAAGCAATCCACCAAAATAAAAAAATATTCTATCTGCTAGTTTTTCTTAAAATTAACTTCAGATTTAAATGTCGTTTTTCTCAGTTTCATGTCAGAGGCGTATGAAGCAAACAACTATTCGAGCAGCGAAATATCTTTGACAGATTAAAAAACAAAAACAATATATTTGGCAGCATCAATACGACACTATAGTTGTCTCTCATTGAAAAATATTTGTGTTTCAGTCGCACAAAGATACATTTTTTAGTTTTTTTTTGGATTTTTTCAAGCCAATATCATACCGGCATAATTAATATTTTTTTATAACTTATACCCGGGACACACCGGACCGAAAACTAAAAAATGTATCTTTGTGCGACTGACAAACTCGTGTTTTCAGAGCTCAAAAATGGAAATTCATAAGGTTTAGTACAGTTTTCAGGAATAAATTGAAAACTCGAAACCTACAAATTTTTAAGGTTTTCACGAAAATATATTTTAGCGCCATCTATTACAAAATAGAAGATATGTATTTTTGAAGTAGGCATAGCTAAGTTTCCATACAAAACTAGCCATTTTTGTGAAAAATCAAAAAAAAATCTTAAAAAAAAACAATTTTAAAAAAAAAACAAGAAAAATTAAATTTAATTAAATAATTTTTAATATAATTAAATCAAAATTTGACATTAAAAACAAATAATTACTATTTTTATTTTTTTTGGTTTTTACGTAGAGTTGTTTAAATAAATAATTTTCATAATTTGACATTCGAAAACGAAATCGCGCTCCATTTTTGGTGTGTCACTATAAAAGTTTTTAGATCTAGTTTTCGCGAAAACTTAGGTTTTCAATTTTGGTGTGTCCCGGGTATTATTTTTGTTTTTGTAATAAATAAATTTTTGAATATATATTGTGTTTTATTACAATTATGTTTTTCTATCTTATTTCAATAATTCGAATGTGCATTGTTTTACAAGACATTCGAGTGAGAGATATGAAATGTATTATGAATCAAATACATGTATAATGTATTTCAAATCGAAGACACGAAATGTATTATAAATCAAATGTATTATGAATTGATATTGAAATTTACTACTTATATGTTATTCTGACAATGAAACTTTTTCTTTTAAATAAAAACCAGTCTTTTTATTTTTTTGAAAAAATATAATTATTCGAAAAAAAAAAAAAAGAACATGTGTGAAATCCATAGCAGAGTCTTCAACCATTACTAATCGATGGTGCTGCCTCCTATAATTTTCTAATCTCGGCGCACAAATCAAAAAATGCCTTGATTGAACAACTATAAGATATATAAACAATGCTTTTTACTCAAACAAATGTCAAATTATTATTTGACAACTATTATAACAGCTGATTTTAGATTTACAGGGCTGTCTTATTTTTTTAATTTTAGGAGTCTCAATATTAATTAAAAATATTAAATAGCTAAACAAAATTACTCTATTTTACTTTCCATTTGTATAATTATCGTTGCGCGACCTAAAATATTCCTTAGGATGATCTTTACATGTATTTAAAAAAAAAAAAATTTTATCTCTTTGAAAACTGCTGCCCGAATTAAAAAAACCTAGTCCGGCTCTTATTTGTGATTTATTAATTTTGACAATTCGGCTAGCAAAAAAAGAGACAACTATACACGCCGGGTAAATTTTTATATTTATGTCGTATGTCGTATTCGTATCCATATATCTTCTATATCGTTGAACCAACTTCATTGCTGTAGCCATCACCGACTATGCGCATACCACCAGAGATGGCGAAAAAAAGAACTAACTATTCCGAATTGCCTTGCCTTTGGCTACGCTCGCTTGTTTTACGCCCAATAAAACAACTAAATAATTTATTCAAAAATATTCAACGAATTTTAATAATTCATAGAATTTTTATTTTTTGGTTAAACATGATTTGAATTGTGTGAATGTTGAATGTTATTTAAATTGATTGCCAAATGTGACAAGATGAATTCTCTCTCTACTTATTCAACTGGATATTTAAAACTAAAACAATTTAACTCTTTGGAAAGTTGAAAGTTATATATGTATGTTTGAATTTAGTTTTGATTTTCTTTTTAATTTGAATTTCAATTTTCAAATATATGTATATGTGATGTTATTTGAACGTTTAATATAATAACTTACATCAGGCAGAGCAGCAGAATGGACAAGTGGTTATAGAGAGAATTTATATTGTTGCATTTGAAGTAATTTCTATTTTAATTAAAAATGAACCAAACAAATTAAATTAATATTCTTTTCTAAAAATTTATGAATAGTAACTAAAACATTTTTCCACCGATAGGATGAGAATTCCATAGTTTTTACTTTACTTGAGAATTCTACTGGATTTTATTTCAGAATTCCATAACTTTAGTTCTTTTATTGGCCATCTCTGGTGCTATGTGCTACCAGTCCTAATAGAATTTTTTTCTTTGACAGCAAAGGAAATTATCCCTTTAAGAAAAGCGAACCGTAAACGAACCGAGGGCGAAGTCTTTTCTTCATATATGAGCCTTGGCGGTTCGTAAGCGAACCGGAAACGTAAATGTTAGAATAAGAACAGTAGAAAAAAAAACGTAACGCCAAGAGTTCGCCAAAATCGGTTCATTTACGAAACGCCGCAACGATTCGTTTTGGAACCGCCAAATTCGGTTTTTTTCTAGAAATAAAAATACGGAAAAGTTATTTTTTTAGCATTTATTTCATATAAAAAATATAATTTTTAACAATAAATAATTATTTCACCACTGATTTAATTTTTTTAAATTTTATTACTTAATTTATTATATAAAACACAAAATTACTTATTAATATTTATTTTATTATATTTAACAAAATACTATTATAAGACACAACCTTCGTCACTCTTGTTTATTTTTGTTATGAAATTTTAAAGTTTATTTTAAAAAGGCGTTACTTATCTAGTTCGTATACGGTTCGCCAAAAGCGAATTCGCTTATTTTTCTTAAAGGGATAATGCTGGAGTTACTCTTGCCGTTGACGCATGTGCCGCATGACGCGTTCGAAAGTCAAATGACGCCGGGGACGCTGGTGACGCTTTGAGTAGATACTCTCAAAGCGTCCACGCGGGATGAATTTCGTTTAAAATAATTTTATTTTGTAATTTTTATAACCTAAAAATATATTATAATAAATCTTTTTAAAATATCTGCTCGACCAGAGAATTTTAAATCTCAATATAAAAATACAAAATATATTTTTTACATTGGCATTTGAACGCGGCAACGCGTCAAAAGTTTAAATCGATTGAACTTTTCTGCGGCAAGAGCGTCACGGGCGTCACGAAAACGGTGAGATTATCAGCTTCTATACATTTCCATACATTTGAACTTTTTTTTGACATTTCAAAACTCCCCCGAAATACTCTCAACATACGCAACGGCAACGCGCTACAGCGCAACATTTACAACGGCGTTGCAGTTACTCTCAAAGTTCAGTTGTTGCGTTAATGACATAAAACAGCTGATTTTTTGGAATAAAAGTTAATTTTTCTGTTGAATATTTTGAAGTGAAAATTGTTAAATTAAAATGTATGTGTTAGGTGACTAAGTTTATTAATTTTTCATCGAAAGATTCCATGATGATTTATCAAAACGAAAAAAAAAATGATTTTTATTTGTCAAAGTTCAGCGTTGGACGCGTTATTTTTCAATTTTTCGAACTTTCTGCGTTGTGAATGTTTGCGTTGTGAATGTTTACGTTGTGTTTAACTGCTCCCATACATTTTATATGGGTTGAACTTTTTTTTGAAAGCGCGCTGTAGCGCGTTGTCGTTGCATATGTTGAGACTATTTCGGGGGTTCAGCGTCACACGCGTCAGCGTCACGAGCGGCGAGAGTAAGTGATTAACAGTCCATACATGATCTAATTATGGCTTAGTTTTTTTATTCCTACTCTGTACTACTCGATATAAAAGGAATAAAAAACGATGTAGTGCAAGGGGAAAATATGATTTAGAATTGATTGAAAAAAATTGGCCCACTTTGTTGATATTTTTTAAAAATCAAATTTTCAATATTCAAATATACGAAATATGAATATGAAGTATCTTCTTGACAAATTTATAGTTGCCATATTAAAATTTAATAATTTCCCATTCATTTCCTCTACATGTTGTACTGGATAATTATATAGAGTAGCTACAACAACAACCATACAGATACTCTAACTCTACTCTTATGAATAAAAAAACTCAGCTAATATCTTAGATAATAGAATATAAGGATGCGCTGTATTAGTAATTTTACACTATAAAATGCATTTTCTATTGAAGTACTTTTTTTGCTCTTTCCCACTTGAAAAAGCCCGCATAGGTTTGTCTCACTCCCTCTAAATATAAATATGGTTGACTAGAAGAGTAGTCGTTAATATAAAATTAATATGAAAAATTGTAAAACGTACAGTTGAAATATTTGAAGTAAAAAAAAAAATATTATATGGGTAAATTTAATTTTGGTTCTAAATTGATATTTTATTATAAATATAGCTAAAATTATATTGAATTTAAGGACATTATTTTATTTTATTGAAGGCGCCCTTCGTATTTTCCTAAAAATGTTCAATTGTAAAAATTTTATATTGACAAATATATTGGGAATCTTATTTATTTTTAAATTTAGTTATAGCTATTATTCTTGGAATAATATATTTTTTAATTACCGCAGGTAAAATATAAATAATGATGAAAACGGTATAATTAATTTTAACTTCAATAAAATCATATAAAAATAAATTAATTTGTTATATGAAACATAGTAATACACATTTCTCTGTCCACAATAAAGGTTGATATTGATTTTTCTTTATTAAAAACATTAATTTTCTTGTTATAATAATTAAAAATTAATAAATTTTAATTTTGTGTACATTTTGTAAACAAACTAGTACCTTATTATTTTATTTTATTTTATAACAGTACAATTTATTTGACTATTTTTGTTGTTAGAACGGCAACTGTTTAAATTTTTCAAATTTATATGAAAAATAATTTTGTGTTTGAAAAAATTTAAATTTATTAATTAAAAATTTGTTTTTGAAGAGAAATTAAGAGTGATAATTAAAAATTACTAAAGTAATAGAGAAGTGGAATTATTAATCTTAAAATAAATATCAAGCGTAGTGTTTAATTATGTGAATACAAAGAAAATCTTCATTCTACTGGAATATCTCTTTATAGGTGATTTATGATTATAGAAATATATAAAATTAATTGGTAAAAACCATATTAAACTATTTCTTGAAACATAAGTTAAAGTTTATTTTAGAAAAGTTAATAATTTAAAAAAATATATTTTATATTTTTTTGTGATGAAAATTTTAACCAATCAGAATTAGGCTAGGGCAGTTTTCAGTGACATGCGTTTTTCGTTTACGAGGGAGTGCGTTATAAATTATGAGCATAATTTTTATATAATTTTATTGTTTATTCTAACATTTCCGAAAAGAAAATAGCGAATTTATGCATGGTAAAATAGTAAAGAAATAAATTAAGGAGATATTGGGAGCCAATATAGAAATTTTTTTAAGAGAAATTGTTGTATTTAAAGAACTGAATTGTTAAATAGATATTAAAGTTCATGTTTATGAAATATTTCTTCAATAAAAAATCAAATTGTGATTAATAATATACAGTTTTATTAAAGATACTAATACTAATATTTTTTAAAATGTATTCCAGACACTTGTCCCCCTTTATAACTCCCCTTTCTGCAATCATTCTACCTCAATGCGCAAACCACTACATAAGCAGTCAAATTTATATGTATGCAAAAGTACTTCACTAAATTTATAATACAGCGCATCCTTATATTCTATTATCTAAGGCTAATATAAGGTCTGCTTGATAGTTCTATCAATGAAATATGTGACGTCATCGGGAAGAAATTTTATATGACATTAATGGTGTGTTTCTTACTTGTGCTCAGATCGATCTAATAAATCTGGAACTGTTTCCTATTTTGACTCAGATCAATCAATTTGAGAATCGCAGACATACCTACAAAGATTTTTAATCTACCCGGCAAACACTGTAGCATTTTTTTATCTGAAAAATCTCACTGTTTTTTATTTTATAAGTCAGATTAATTTGATTTCAGATTTGAAAGAATCTAGTTGATCTACAGATTTAAATAAGAAACACACCAAATATAATAAATTAAATAAAAGCACAGCCAACTAAAATATCTTTAAAACTTCTACAAAACAAATCTACGTCATCAAAAAGAAAATGGCGAGTGTCAAATTATATCCAGCAGACCTTATATTATTAGATCATGCAGTACATATATTATATAGTCATTTCAAATGACAGGCCGTCTCCACTATCCATTACCGTTTCCATTTCCATTTCCATAGCCATTTCCATTTATGGATTTCCAAACAAAAAAAACTGGGCATTTCATGGACTGAAATATTATTCGAAATATCATTGAAATTTGTATCATATTTTGATTTTCAACGTGTAAAATTGTTTTGTATTGGTAATATAAAATATTGGGAATACAGAACGAAAGTCAATTAATAAATTAACCACAATATGAAACCTAATTTACAAATTAAACCCTTAGAGTATAGAAACAGGAGATGCAATAGTTATAAAAAAGTGTCCCTTTTTTTGTGGGGGGAAAAGGGATTTTTTTTGCAGTGTCGGCTTTAAATTGCTATTGCCAGTGACAAAAGCTCTTTTTTAACTAAAAAGCATTTTTTATAAATGTTATTTTATTTAAAAAAACAGTTAAATATTTGATATTTTTTAATAAAATTAATTAAATGTTATTATTTTTACATATAATAATTACAATATTTTTACATATAATAATTTTTTTACAATAAAAAAATTAAATATGTATTTTTTATTTCACTAACTTGTTGTTATATGAGGTTGTTTCTACCCATAATTTAGGTTAA
This sequence comes from Empis stercorea, assembly GCA_949752835.1. NCBI lineage: Eukaryota > Metazoa > Arthropoda > Insecta > Diptera > Empididae > Empis > Empis stercorea. Next base: position 18,488,314 of record OX457089.1, read on the forward strand.
AAACAACAAAATATAATTATAACATACCTAAAAAGTAATATTAATAAATCAATTAATTATTTTTGATATTTTTCTTCCAAATATATGCTGTCTTTTTAATAATTATCCTGCCTGCGGCACTGCCTAGAATATTGTAAAGCTTGAAAGCTTTGATAGAAAGCTTTTTTAATGACACTTTTTATTGCAAAACAGCTGTTACAAGGAGATTTTTACAACTAACAGCTGTTACAAGGAGATTTTGAGAACTAAAGAGCTTTTACAAAAAGGGAAACAGCTTGTAGGGGCAAAAGTATACTATCGCATCTCCTGTTTATATACTCTAAGATTAAACCACTTTCCGTCATTTTATTTTTGACATATTCGTCCATAAATTTATCCATAAATGGACGTCCATAAAGACGTCCATAAAGTTGAGTGGTCTCCATTATCCATAATGGTTTCCATTTCCATTTCCATTGCCATTATAGACAACATTATGGATAATCGAGACCCCGTGTGAAATATGCAATAGTGAAGTATTTCATGTTTCATTTTCGTCTGCAGGATATAATTTAAAATGTCACTAAGGTATTTTTCCGGCTAATTGTCGAACGTCAAATAATTTTGTTTTACACGGAAAAAATTTACTAGCAACTTTTCACGCGACTTTTCAGGAAATTTTCAAATTGTATAAAAAAATAAACAAACATAAAAAAATTTGTGTTTTCTGATTGCGATTTTTTGTAATAACAAAAAAAAATCAAAATATATCATACATATAGTTAAAAAATATTAATTTTATATATAATTAATAAAAATTAATATAAGTATAACAAAATATATATAAAAAGTATATATAAGTATTTACATATATACCGTATATTTAAACTTAAAATTGGCTATATATTATTTTTTATCGTATATTGTTTTGTTTTGCAAAATAAAATTCTAAATTTATTCCATAGATCTTCACTTTTACTTTTTCATGTACAAAATAAGACACAAAAAATGAAAAAAACATACCTTTTGGTGTCATTTTAATAATGTGTCCAAATTATATCCACTAAAATCTACAAAAGCATGAAAATTTTCATGCTCAGGCAACAGTGCAGGCGACAATTTTTTTTTTCTAACACATCAAAAAATGAGAGAAAAGGTCGAATCTCAGAATTGTTAAAATACGGCGGTCCGAGGTGTGGTGTACACTTGTGTATAGCTTGCGATGAGGACGAGGAGGGAGAGACCATCACTCATTTTTTGTGTGAGTGTCCCAGCCAGCATTATGCACCTCCGCCACAAATGCTTCGGCTCCTTTTTCCTGGATGAGCTACCAGATGCGGGCGCTTTAGGGTGGGAGACGATTCTTAAATTTGGGCGTGACATCGGGTGGCTCAGTCAATCGCTTTAATGCTACCACGTTTCTCATCTTTAGGATCATGAAGGTTCGAGAGGGTACAATGGGCCTATGCTGGCCTGAGTGCGCGGATCCCTCCTTTTTCGGCTCATCCAAGGCACATTGTGGGTGGTCTAAGCCACATTGTGGGTTAGGCCACTTTGGCTCCCACAAAAATTAATAGTTTTTATCGAGCAAAAATAATTTTTTTAATAAATTACCTAAAAAGAACGTTTCATGAAGTCGGAATTAGTGTCATTAGATGCTAATAAAGGTTTACCAACAATTAAAATAAAAAAGACAATAAAATTTTTCGGAGGGTTAGGCCATTTTGCTTTTGAACCCCTCATATTTTTTCTGAGGGTTAGGCCATTTTGCTTTTGAACCCCGAACTATCTTAGAGTATAGAAACAGGAGATGCAATAGTTATAAAAAAGTGTACCTTTTTTTTTGTGGGGGGAAAAGAGATTTTTTTTGCAGTGACGGCTTCAAATTGCTATTGCCAGTGACAAAAGGTCTTTTTTAACTAAAAAGCATTTTTTATAAATGTTATTTAAATTTAAAAAAAAAAGTTAAATATTTTATATTTTTTAATAAAATTAATTAAACGTTATTATTTTTACATATAATAATTACATTTACAATCAAAAAATTAAATAAGTATTTTTTATTTCACTAACTTGTTGTTATATGAGGTTGTTTCTACCCATAATTTAGGTTAAAAACAACAAAATATAATTATAACATACCTAAAAAGTAATATTAATAAATCAATTAATTATTTTTGATATTTTTCTTCCAAATATATGCTGTCTTTTTAATAATTATCCTGCCTGCGGCACTGCCTAGAATATTGTAAAGCTTGAAAGCTTTGATAGAAAGCTTTTTTAATGACACTTTTTATTGCAAAACAGCTGTTACAAGGAGATTTTTACAACTAACAGCTGTTACAAGGAGATTTTGAGAACTAAAGAGCTTTTACAAAAAGGGAAACAGCTTGTAGGGGCAAAAGTATACTATCGCATCTCCTGTTTATATACTCTAAGCGAACTATATATTATAGAAGCCTAAAGAGGTTAGTTCGTTGGTTTATAAAAATAAAATAAAATTTAATAAAATGAAAATAAAATAAAATTTACTAAAAATATTCCCTCCATTTCAAAGCAATACGCGTTGCGTGTTATGTTAGGCCAAACTTCAAAGTTATGTACATAATGAAATTGTAGGTTTGAACGCAATTCTATAATATTTACAAATTGGTGCGTTTCTTATTTAAATCTTTAGATCGCCTAGATTTTTTAAAATCTGAAATCAGATTAATCTGTTTAGTGAAGTGAAATAAGAAACTTTTTCAGATCAAAAAATGATATAATGTTGCCGGGTAAAGTTAAAATATTTGTCGGCAACTCTGGAATTCTCAAATTTACGAAATTATTTTTCAATTTCTTTAATATTTTTTATTAAGAGTGTTTTCTTTTATTAATTCCGAATATTCCGAACGCGCCTAAAATGTCAAATAACGTTCTTTTATTCATTCCAACGAACTATATATTATAGAAGCCTAAAGAGGTTATGTTTTCATATAAATGATCGGCCCCAACATCTGACAGTGACGCTGGGGGTAAAAAAAACAGTTGGCGGATATAAATTTTATGCTTAAGGCATGTACTATTTGGTGTAAAAATAGAAGTCGTGACGTCATTCAGGCTTGTAAAATTTGTTATTGCTTTCTACGTCCCCCATGGGAGTGGCTCCATTAGGCAGGAGTGACCCGTTAGAGCAACAAGTTGCTCCAACTACCAGTGCAAGCGGTCCAAACCTTCGGGATAAATTATACAATAAAAAATTTGAGAATAAAGAGTGACGTCACGACTTTCATTATTACACCAAATAGTACATGCCTTAAGCATAAAATTTATATCCGCCAACTGTCAGTTTACCCCAGCGTCGCTGTCACATCTTGGACCCCGAATTCTAACCTCTGAAGCCTTCTATAATATATAGTTCGTTGATTCATTCTATTTATTCTATTCCTTTTTTTTTTTTTAGATTTTGTTTTTTATTTATTCCATTTCATTTATATAGTTTTAACAAAATTTATAAAAATAAAACTAATTTTATTGATTTTAAACTTAAATTAACGCATCAACAACGATGTCTCTAAATTAAACAATTTTAATTATTTTTTATTGATTTTCACAATTCTTTTTTTTTTTTAATTTTATTTGAACTATATTGTTTCATTATTATTTTAATTAATTGAAAAAATTGAAAACAATTATTCTGTTTTTTTGTATTATTATTATTATACTAATACTATCCTTAATCTAAAACTTAAACTAAACACATATTACAACACAAGTAGTATCTTCACGAAAGCAATAATTAATATTAACTGAATTTATTTCTGTTGCTCATAACCACCAGAAAAATCTGTAATTTATTTTTTTTTTTATATCTTTATTTGAAAGATCCATTTTAAATTTATATATATTTCGTTCCGTAGTCAAATTTTTAATTTTTTTATCTGTAAATCTTCTCTTGATATGGTAAAAAATAGGAACCTTGTTTTCATTTTGTATTAGACCATTTTGATCAAGAAATATAAAACTATCTGGTGGGACAAAACCTGTTTCCATACACTCTGGAATATATTTTTCATTTGGGTATACTACGTGGCTAATTAGACTGTTTTCTTCTATCAATGATGCTCTTAAAAAATTATTTCTAATCAGATTAATGATGAAATTATCAATGCGAATTATGTTTGCATCATTATATATATTTTTATTTGAAATATAATGTTTATATTCTGTTTCCGGTTTTCTCCATTTCCCTATGCATACTCGAATACATTTTCTTTCGAATACTCTGTATTTTTCCATTAATGATGCGCTTACGTTGAACCATATCGGACTACCATAACTTAATATTGGCCTAATTAATGCCTGATAAGCTATTATTTTTACACGTGGTAATAATTGTTTTGAATAAAAAAGTTTTTTTGCTATGTAAAATGCTTTATTGGCTTTTTAAATCTGGTTATTAATATGTTTGGAGAAATTGATATCATGTTGTAGCCAAATACCTAAATATCTTACACTTTTCTTTAATTTAATATTTTCGTTATTTACTTTTATATTAAATTCTTTCCAATTTGTACGAACGGAGCTATGACAATACTTTAAGATATTTCGAAATAGAATTAATTCACATTTATTATAATTTATCTTTAATTTCCAAGTGTTAACATAATTTATAGTAATTTGAAGCATATTTTGAATTTTTTTTTTCTATTTCTAATAATTTTTTGTCTGCAGCATAAATAGTTAGATCATCCGCGAATGCAACAGATAGATTGTTTTCGTGTCCAATGTTTAATTTTTCAAGTAATTCGTTTAAATATATAATAAATAATAATGGAGAGGTAGCGGTTCCTTGTTGTAATCCATTTTTAATTTTAAAGATTTTAGATGATCTTACATTATTTATTTCAACAAAAAAGGACTTATTACTTATCATATTATAAATAATTTTTATAAGGTATTTTGGAAATTTATATTCAATTAATTTATAAATTAATCCTTTTGTCCATACAGAAGTGAAAGCATCGGATAGATCAATTAATAATGCTGCTACACATTTCTTATCATTAATATGCCAACAAATATCGGATACTAATTTATTAGCTGCATGTATCGTGGAATGTTTAGCATGGAAACCAAATTGGTTTAAAGTTAGTATGTTATTGTTTTCTACTATGTTTAAAATTGACATATTAATGATTTTTTCAAATATTTTGCTTATATTTGGCAATAAGCTGATTGGCCTAAAATTGTTTGAAACTGTTGGATCCTTCCCCGGCTTTTTAATCGCAATGACTTTAGCTATTTTCCAAGAATTTGGAAAATATCCATTATTCAATGCATTATTAAATATTGAGCAATATTGATTGATAATACAATATGGCAGATGTTTTAATACAGTGTTTGGTATTTTATCATAACCAGATGATTTCTTATTTTTTAGGTTTATAAATATTTCGGACAGCTTATTGGATGTAATAAAAAAATTCCCTTTAGTCTTCTCATCATTTAAGTCATTTGCTTTTAAAACATCTGAAAAGTAAATTATTTGTTCGTCTTGTATTTCAAATTCTCTAATTGTATCTTCTACTTTGTTATTTATAATTGCATTAGAATTGTCTTCTGTTAAAGTATGCTTATTTTCAAATGTACTGCCTAGGATATTTGCAATATTATTCTTATTTTCAATTATATAATTATTATTATCATCTTTCTCAATTGTGCTCATATTTATATCTAATTGTCTTAAAAAACTATCTGTATTAGTATGTATTTTTAAGTTTTTAATATCTAAACTTTCTGTTTTTCTAAATATTCTATTTAAAGTTGGAAACATATTTGTATTTGATGGTGAAATTTTTCTTATTTTTGTTTCCAAATAGTTATTTATTGATATTTTTTCCAGTTGGTATATTGAAAATTATAAATATAGTCATTGTTATTCTTATCGAGCATAATTTTATTTGAATTATAAAGTGTTAATTCAAAATAAAGAGCACAGTGGTCACTGTCAAAATTCAATGTTCTTAATGTATCTTCTGGTCTGTCAACATCAATTAAAATTCTATTGTCTGTTATTAATATATCTAGAAATGAATTACATCTTGCATATGTTGGAAATTTACTAAAATAAAGCTTAGACCTATATATTATATTATTATTTTTTAACCATTTATTTAGGAAATTTCCTCTACTATTATGATCAACATTATTCCAAGTGTAATGTTTTGCATTAAGGTCTCCAGTAAATATATAATAATTATTTACAGCTTCTAGTTCTAGTAATTCAAAAATTTTAGTAAATTCCGATGCAAATAATTCTGAATTTCTATAAGACGCGTATGCACTAATTATTTTTAAATTTTCACCATTTTTAAGTTTTAGCTCAATTATAGATGTTTCCAAGCATTTAAATTTGTGTATATTAGTATCTGATATAATTTTATAGTTTATATTTTTTTAATTAAAATCGCTGTATCGCTTTTTTCATTAAAACCTTGTATTGAGCATGGTCTGTCATTTCTTATAATATTATAATTATCGAATTCAATTCTATGTTTATTACTAAGTTTTGTTTCACCTAATAATAGAATATCAGGGTTATATTCTAAAATGAAGCTGCTCAAATAACTTTGTTTTTCCATGGAAATTAATGAATTTACATTAATCGATATGACTTTTATATTATTAATAGTCCTAGACATTAATTAAATTCTCGAAAAGGAAGTCAATTCTCATTGAATTTTCTCTTAAAGTTTTATTTAATTCATTTAGCTGATTCATAATTGAATGTAGAGATGATTTTAAATCGTTTATATTTGTATTATTATCTGTATCTTCACTTAAAATTATATTTTTCGGATTTTTAAATAATTCAGCAAATGTTTTGTTTTGTGAAACCAAGTTATTACTTATATGAGCTTTTGGTGGTTGATTTTTTTCTCTTAAAAACGATTTCTTTTTATTTAAAGCTTCTTTGAGTTTAATATGTTGTTCACATCCTCTATATGAAGCAGGATGTCCATGTTTTTTACATAAAACACAGTACAGATCTGTTTTATTAATTTCATTTTTTTTTACCAAACATTCACCAGGATTGTGTGGTTGGTCACATTTTACGCAGCGATAGTTCATCCCACAATTAGGTGCAGCATGACTTAATCTTTGGCACCGCTTACATTGTAAGATTTTGGTTTTATTTAATTTCTCCCAATGAATTAATTGGTTATTTAGATATTTTATCTTATACACTTCAGAAATAATTGAGTCTGGTGTAATTTGAATTATGAAAATTGGAAGTTTTTTGTTCAGTGCAATTGATTTTTTTTGTTGTTAATCTCATAAACTTCGTAAATTTAACATTAGCTAAATTTAATTCATTTAGTGAGTCTAAAATATTTTTAGTTTCTTCATTAGCATAAAGACCTTTTAAAATTAATGTTTTATTTTTTTCACTTAAAGGTGTATAGGAAAAGTAGTTTGCTTCAATTGCATCTAAAGCTTTTTATGTTTTATTATAATTTTCTAAATCATTTAAATAAATCGCATGTTTTTTTTCGTTAATTTTTTTTATATAAAAATCTTTTTTATTAATTTGTAGATTGTTTGTTATTATTTTGACAAGATCATTTGGATCTTGGTCTATAGTATTAATTGGTGGTAATTTCGTTTTGTTTATGTTTGCATTATTATTTTGATCATTGTTTAGTTGGTCATACGATTTTTCATTATTATTTAAATTTTGATCACCCGATTTTTGTTTTGCCTTTTCGTTAATTTTAGTATTGGAATTAAAAGGTGTACTTACAGAATTTTTATTGCCTTTTGGTGGTTCTTTATTTAATATTTGTTGCTTTGCAATTAATTCTCTTTGGGTTTTCTTTTTTTCAATATTTTTAGATTTGATTTTTTGTATAAAATCATTATCTTCTAATGTTGATTGTTCATGTAAATTAGAACAATTTTGTTTTTGTATATCTTCTTCTTTTTCAGAATCACTTTCACATAACATGTCCATAGCTTCATCATTGACTAGATGGAATTGATTATTATCAGTCAATTTATTATTATTATTTTTAATTATTTTTTTCAAAAATATTAATTCTTTTTTTAAATTATTATTTTCCACTAAAAGATCATTCTTATCCTTTTTTTTAGCCATAACACTAGGTTTTTTTTACCATACACTTTTTTATTTTTATTAAATGTTGTTAAAGTTACACTTTTCAGTAAATTTTCTTTATGTCCAATAAGATCAGTATCATTTAAATTATTTGTTCCATTTTTTAATTCACTAATGTCCGACATAAAAAGATACCAGCATCAGCCAATAATCAATTATGTCAAGTGATAAATTTTTAATTATATTAACTATATATATTTTTTTTACTTGTAATTGTTTAAATTTAAATAAGGAATAATAACACATTTAAATGCGATCACTTCGACTGTTCTTAACGAACTGATTCTATTCCTTCCATATCCATTCCGTATTCTTTTTACTTTCCCTTTTATCAATTCACACTTCCAGTATATATATATCTCCTCACCTGGCCATTACTCTTAAACGGCTTGACCGATTAGGCCCAAATGTAGAAGTTGAGCTCGTGTTATCAAATGTACCCTATAAATTTGGGGCCTTTTTGATGATGTGGAAGTGGCCGCGGAGGGCTGTTTAATTTTTGAATTTACCAAAAAACCATGTGGGGTATCAAATGAAAGGTCTTGACGAGTACATCTCATTGAGCGGTAGTTCGGGGGGGGGGTGGCGCCGTGGGTCATGTCGTGCCAAAATGGGGGCATGTTGGGCCCCATTATACAAAAGGTCATGTGGGGTATCAAATGAAAGGTCTTGAAGAGTATATTTCGTTGAAAAGTCCGAGAGGCACAGTGGGGCATGTGGGCTACAAAAGTTGATCATGTGGGCCCATCATAAAAAAATCACGTGGGTCATCAAATAAAAGGTATTGAAGAGTACATCACGTCGGGCAGTACATGGGACACATTCGGTTATACGCAAGCCCAAAAGTGGGTCATGTTGGCCCATTATACAAAAAATCATGTGAAGTATCAAATGAAAGGTCTTGAAGAGTACATCTCAATGGAGAGTATTCTGTGGGTCCCGTGGGTCATGTGGGGCCCAGAAGTGGGTCATGTGGTCTCATCATAGAAATAAATCATGTGGGGCATCAAATGAAACGTCTTGAAGACTAAATAAAAAGTAATAAACAAGAAACTAATACCACTGCAATGTACTTTCCTGTAGAGCTTGAGTAATAGTCAGCAATAGTAAGGGAAAGTAGACCATATCAGAATTAATGGCATTTAACAGGAGGTCTACCTTTCCCTTACTATTGCTGACTGTTACTCAAGCTCTACAGGAAAGTACATTGCAGTGGTATTATTTTCTTGTTTATTACTATTTAGTTGAACATTACTTTAAGTGAAAGTATTTTTAAAAAACTTTTTTTTATTTATATTTTTTATTCATTCGGAATATTCGGAATACAATTTTTTCGTACTAAGTAGAAAGGTAGAATAATTGGAATATTCTTTATTCTAACCTCAAATTTTGAAAGAAAAACAATTCTTTATAAGTTAACTTTACTTTAATATTAAAAAATATACTTTAAAACTATAATAATTTGAATTCATCCCAGCATATATATAAATATGTAAACAAAAAAAACATATAATTTTTCATATGACAAAAAATATTCTATTTATTCCTTTTTCGTTCTTTTAATCGAGTGCGTTTGGAATATTCTACCATAACGTCATCAATATTCTATTCCTTCTATTCCTTCTACAGAATGAATAAAAGAAAACACTCTAAATATTACTTTTTATAATATTTTATTATTGTTTTAAATATTTAAAAAATTGAGTTGAAGTAGGGTCGAATCGAAATGGGACGAATAATTGATCGTTCCTTGAGTTGGGATTGAGTTGAGATGGAGTTGAAATGGAACGCACACATGCACACTAATCCGGATTGAACTCGAGTTGAATCCGCCATGGAAACTCTGTACATATGTTCTGTTAAAGAAAATGGCCAGTGTAAACGCCTAGTAAGGGATATTTATGCCAATTTCTTTTCAGAATTTTTTTTCCTACACTTGTCAAAAATCTGTAGTGTAGGAAAGTGTAAAGGTATGAAAAAAACATACTTTTATTACACCCTGACAAAATTCTTTATAATTTTAAATTGTTATACTTTTTTTCATAATTTGTGATTAAAACATTATTTACATCAATTTCTTTTCAGAAAATTTTTTTCTACACCACACCATGGTGGTAATTATCAAAAATCTGTGGTGTAGGAAAGTGTAAGGTGTGAAAAAAACAAACTTTGATTACACCCTGACAAAATTCTTTATAATTTTAAATTGTTATACTTTTTTTCATAATTTGCGATTAAAACATTATTTAATTGACGAATAGTATATATTTCCACCTTAAAAAGTTAAAAAAAAAATTAATTAAATCTCCACTTTCTACACTTTCAAATTTGAGGGTGTAGTAAAGTGTAGAAAAGTGTACACTTTTTCTAGGCGCCGATTTAAAAAAGGTGTAGAAAGTGTAGAAGGTGTAGTCAAAAGAACGCAAACATTTTCTACACCATGGAGCGTGTAAGAAAGTGTGTCTGAAAAGAAATTGGTATTAGAAAAAAAATTACACCGAACGAGCCAATTTACACGAGTATGCACTACATCACGGGTATGAAACGAAGAGAGGCTTCCCAAGTAGCCAACTGTGGCAATAACTTGACAAAAAAAACGACAATTCTGTGAGATGTTGACATTTTTATGTGACATTATTGTCAATATTTTGATAAAAAAGACAACCGAAATTACAACATCAATGTCACAAATTGGTGTGGCATTGAAGTTACATTAATTTGTGACATTCTTGTGACCCGAATGTGACAATTAAACGACATTGTGTGACACCGTGTTTTATTTGTGTTAATTTATTTTTAAAAATAAGTTAATATTTCTTAAAATATAAAAAAATATAAAAAAACCACATATTTATTTGTTTACGTCTTGTCCATCTTGACGGGGAGTCGGAGAAAATTTTGGTTGCGGTCGGTCGGACATTTTTTTTTGAAAATTGAATTTTTTTGAATATTTTTTAAATTTGTAATGGTCTTTGAAGATTTTTTTTTGTATTTGGAAGAAGTTTTTTTTTTTGTGAAAAATTAAAGAATTCGGGCGGAAAATTTTGGGTAGAACTTAGTGATTAATAAAATAAAAATAATTTAGAAAAAAAATATGTATTGTATTGATAACTATAGTTAATAAAAAAAAAAAAAAGGGCCAAACTATTAAGTAAATTTTTATGACAATACAATAATATAGATTAAATTAAAAGAAAGAAAAAAAAACAACCCCAAAAAGTTCAATAAGAACCAAAATTTTCCGGGCCCCGCGCATGTGTAAGAAAAGAAATAAATAACCAAGAATTAAAAAGAAAAAAAAAACCGCCAAAATTCGCCAAAACACACAGGAATAACCATAGAAAGAAGAAAAAAAAAAAACAAAACAAAACAAATTCTTTACAAGTGGTTGAAATACCCACGAGTTAATATAAGCAACATTAAAGTCGAGGCAGAGCAGCGGAAGCTGATCCTTCATAATTTTTTTTTGTTTGGTTGTTTTTTTGCTTTTTTTGTTTTGTAAATTTGTTGAAAAGGTGTAGGTACAGGTTGCTGGTTCCCGTCCTGACATGTCGGAGCAGGAAGCAGTTTACTAAGGTACTGTAAATTTTATTTATTTAAATTATTATTTATTAGTGGTGTACGTGTAAATTATTACTTGCTTTTGCTTAGTTTTGTGTTAATTTATTAGTAATTTTTTTTAGTAAAGTAAAAAATTTTTGTGGAGAGTAAAGTAGATTTTTTTTTGTACCGTAAAATCGTAAAATATTTTTTTTTGTGTTATTTATTGATAAATTATTTTAATAGAACTAGCTGGAGAGAAAATTTTTTTTTTAAAGTATATTAAAAATTTTACATATATTACGTACACCACATATATATATTTTTTTTAATTATATATAAATATATTTTTTTTTTACATTTTCTTGTTAATAAAAAACCAAAACCAACCGCTGTTTAATAGCAAAAAATATATCTTGGCGTTTTTTTTTATTTATAAAATTTTATTATTGAATCAGAGTGGTGTTGGCGACGCTGGATTGTTGTTGCTGCTGTGTTGGTTTTTTTTAATTTATCTTTTTCGTAGATTTTTTTTTGAAAATGACTGGCTGATTTTATACTATAATTCCCCGGGATGGATCGCACTGGATTTCTGTCCTTCTCTCTCCTTGTTCCCTAAACGATGGTGCTTCACTTTAAAGATTTTTTTTTGTGTGATAATTTTTATTAGTGAAAGCATCATCGTATTGTTGTATTGATTGCCGTTTGGATCACTGGTCGACCCACGCCCCACAGGCTGAGCATAGCCGGCACACTTAGGAAGAAATCCCAGTGGTCCAAGGAGTTCTAGTACATAAATTTTGGTCTAGCGTTATATTTGTGGTGCGCTATTGGTCACCCTAGACCTGGCGCCCACTTCACTATAACTCCGATGTTACCTCCTCCGACTTACCTTAAAGTTAGCAGGTGGTAATTTTTTTTTGACAAAAATTATCATTTTGTTACAATTGTAATTACAATTTAATGTCACAATGGTTTTATGAAAAAATGTGAAATTTGTTTGGGGCCGCAGAAAATTATTTTATTTATTTATTTATTTAAAAAATAGTTAAAAAGGGTGTAACATAATCTCGAAAAAAAAACCTTATTACAAAATACTTTTAACCAATATCCTAAATAAAAAATCTTGATGCGACAAAATCTCAACTACGACAAAATATTGAAAAAAATAATCTTACCTGCGACAAAATCTTCAGAAAATAATCTTGACTGCGACAAAATCGGGCGCCCGCATTATGTATTTACGTAAGAAAATCAAATTTTTGTAAAAAGTCGAGATTTTGTCGCAAGCAAGATTTTTGATCTAAGATTTTGTCATGATCCCAGTTAAAAAGCTTAAAGTTTTAATAAATTCATTTAAATTCTTTTTTAAATAATATTTAAATAGTACGAAATAGTTATATAATATACATTAATTCAAAATATGTGTATACTTATACCAACGATATAGAAGATATATGGATAGGGCATAAATATAAAAATTTGAAGCCACGCCGGGTATAGTTGTCTCTTTTTTTGCTAGCCGAATTGTCAAAATATAAAAATGAGAAATTAGGGGCGGATTAGGTTTTTTTTAATTCGGGCATAAATTTTTAAGGAGATAATTTTTTTTTTTTTTTTAAAATACAAGTAAAGATCATCCTAAGGAATATTTTAGGTCGCGCAACGATAATTATACAAATGGAAAGTAAAATAGAGTAATTTGTTTAGCTAGTTAATATTGTTAATTTATATTGAGACTCTTAAACTTAAAAAAATAAGCCAGCCCTGTAAATCTAAAATCAGCTGTTATAATATTTTTCATATTATTAATTTGACACTTCGGCGAGCAAAAGGAAAGAGAACTACTAAAATCGTGGCTTCATAAACAATTTTTCAATATATTAAAATTTTAATGTGTTAAAAAGAGAGGGAACATTTATGCCACTTCCATATATTTCTTATTCGTAGACTTATACATTTAGTTATAAGTACATTAATTTAAATTTAAATTCAAATAAATAATAACATTTGTAATAAGAGATATTCATGATTATTTTGGAAAACTTCGTATTTGAAATACGGTCGTATTTGAATTTCTAAAAATTTATTATTCTGTAATACTGTCGAATCGAAAAGTGAAACGTTTTTCATATAATAGACATTCGCTGTAAATTTGTTACTTTTAGAAGATTCAAAATGTAATTAAAAATAATTTAACAATTTTTTTAAAAATTTAATATATATTTACCAATTATTTAAATTTTAAAAGCACATATTTAAGAGGCCTTTGCCCAAAAAGTAAAATTATATCTGGTATACTTCGTTTTGTTATACTATACATGGTGTGTATAACAATTTACAAAGCGCACACACACAATTTTAGTTATTGCATATAAAATATAATATTTGGTATAACACTTTTCTCAAATTGTGTATTTAGTTAGTTAGTTTTCAGATTCGGGTCGGCAGAGTTCTGCCTGGTCACTTCAGCCATTGGCTTATTATAACTACCCTTTTGTTTTTCTCTGTTAGTCGTTTGACAGAACAGTACTGACAATGAAGTTGTACAGTCTTGTAAACGAAAGGTTCCATGATTCCGATGGGGAGATAGTATAGCTGATTTATATAGCTAGATTTAGAAGAGCCATCTCTGTGGATTTACCTGATTGGTATGCGTATTGATTTTTGTGAAGGGGATTATTTGCCAGAATTGTGTCTCTTAGGTATCTCTCAATCACTTTCTCTAGCGTTTTCAATACAAATGATGATAGGCTGATGGGTGGTAGATTTTTTGGGTCGCCGTTCAGCCTTTTGTTTGCTTTGGGTATGAATACCACTTTTACCTGTGCCCATGCTTTTGGTATGTGACCAAACACTAAGCTAGCTTTAAAAAGCCTTGTTAGTATTAGTATTAGTTTTTCTCCTCCTTCTTGTAAGAGGGCCGGGAATATTTCATCTGGTCCTGCTGATTTGAAGGGTTTGAAAGTGTTGATTGCCCATTTGACCCGCTCTGGGCTGATGATCTTAGCTGCCAGTTTCCAGTCTTCTTTTTGAGGTTTTCTTTGGGAAATGCTGGTAGCATTATTGTCATTTTCTAGTGTTGCAGCTCCAGGGAAGTGTGAATCTAAAAGTATTTTTAGAGTTTCCGCTTTTGATTCGGCATAGCGACCATTTTCCCCTTTGAGGAGTCCTATGGCGCCTGGCTTTTCATTTGCTAACACCTTGTGGATACGTGCTGCTACAGGAAGTTCGTCTATTTGTTCGCAAAACGTCTGAAACGAGGCTTTTTTTGCTTTTTTAATCTCCCGATTGTATTCCGTGAGAGCCGTCGTGTAAATTTCCCATTCTTGCGGGCTCTTGTTTTTCGCCTTATTGAACAGTCTCCTAACCTTAGTTCTAAGATCGGAGAGATTGTTATTCCACCAATTTACCTGTCTATTACTGCGCTTTGTGCGCATTGTGCAGTTTTCTTCAAAGGCTCCTATGATCCTCAATATCTTTAATTTTGTCCGGGATCGCCTCTATTTTACTTCCTACGTCGGCTTTAAATGACGACCAGTTAGTTTTCTTTTTGGGGCGGTACGTGATCGATAAGGGGCCTACTCCTACTATATCGAACCTAATGTGTTTGTGGTCCGAACAAGATGGCTCATCTGAGACGTGCCACTTACTTATCTTATTCGCTAAGAAAGGGGTTGTTATTGTTAGGTCTAGCACCTCATTTCTTATTCTATTAACGAATGTTGGTTCATTACCCGAATTTGCTACCGAGAGATTATAACTAGTAATAAAATCAAGTAATGACTCACCCCTAATATTAATGTCCGTGCTACCCCAATTTGTATGATAAGCATTGGCGTCACATCCAACCAATAGCTGCATTTTCTTCTTTTTTGCAAAAAGTAGCAGTCCTATTAATTCGGGTGGAGGGCATTGTTGATCCGCAGCAAAGTATGCAGAACATACTATGATGTTCTCCAACTCGCCTTTTGGTTCAGTTATTGCCGCTACTACGTCCTGTTGACAGAATTCTGTAATTGGAACGTAATTAGTTTCTTTATTAAATAAAATACAAGCTCTTGGTCTCGAGTTTGTATTATCGTAAAGTAACTTACCTCCTAGCCCACAGATCTTACCGTTTGCAAGCCAGGGTTCCTGGATGACCGCTATGTTAGCGTCTTCTTTTACAAACCTGCAGCTGAGTGTTGCTGATGCAGCTTTGGCGTGCTGCAGGTTTGCCTGGATGCACTTCCAGGACATCTTTTATCTCCTTCTTGGCGGGGGACTCCTAGAGTCCGCCCTGCTACGCCTATGGTTGGGTGGGCTCCGAGACGCCTCTCTCCTTCTGTGACGACTGGAGGCATCCAATCGTGCCGGCCTGCCATGTTCCACTCTTCTCCAACCATCTTTCCTATCCTTAGATTTGGATTTAGACCTTCTTCTGGGCGCTTCTCTACGAGGGGATCTCCTACGATGGTCCGTCCGCCTCTCCCTATCGTGTCTTTCTTCTTTGTGTTCTTTATTATTATCAGCCTTAAGTGGTGGCCTGAACATTTTCTTTATCACTCCGCTGGTAGAGGGTACTGGTTCCGATGCCGACTTAACCACTTCTACTAGCGCTGTCATGGGTGTTGTTACCTTTTTCTCACCTACTTCCTTCCTTATACTTGAAACAGCTGGTGTTGGCACAGGAGCTCCCTGAGCCGCCTGCACTTCACCTTGCTGTACCTTACCTTTTGATGTATCCATCTCTTCTTCTTTCCTGCTTATTCCACCAGCACGGATTCTTAGACGGAGATCTATCTTGTCTAGACCGAACCATGGTCTGCAATCCATACCTTGAATGACTCTAGCAGATGCGTCATCTATTGAGAGAACCAAACGGTGGCCCTTCTCATTAGATGTCCTCTTCAGAATCCTCCAATTCCGGGTATGCAGGCCATCGTTTTGTCTGTTCAGTCGGTCCAGGATCCTCTCCTCATGAAGATTATCTTCATCAGGAAAGAACCCAGAACAAACCGCGTGACCAGGTAGATCTCTGCCTTCTACTAACACCAAATCCGCCTCTTTGTAGGGCTTGATTTTTTTAATAGTTTGTTTCAGCCATTGCTTACTAGCATCATCAGCGCAATTTATTGATACCCATCCGGGTTTGCGTGTCGATCCAAGGAAGCGTACATGGGTGCCTCTGGGCAATTCGTCCATGGCGTTCAATATCGACCTTTGAACTTTCCTTGCCTCTTCTTCGCTGAGCGCCCGCACAGGATATTGCCGTGGTAGTATACCTACTTTGGTAGTACTCGCAACTTCGCTGTACGTTAGCTTGCTCTGTGTATGAACTTTGTTCCTCTTTTTAGTCATCGGTGGCGTGCTACCGTCCGATCTATTACGTTTCATACACAGAGAGCCGGATGCTTTCCGTGCTAACATATCCTCGTACTCTTTGTCCAACTTAGCCCTTGCTTCATAGTACGGGATACCTGTGGAGATGATTCTCTTCAGCTTCTTCCTAGCCGCACCACACAACCTCCTGGGCTTCACTTGTGAACCGCTTGACGCTTTGCTTTCTTTTTCTTCCGCGTCGGAGGTTGGCGTATTGTCAATCACGGTGACGTTGTCGTTGTCAGAGGACATTAAATAATCGCTCTCGTCTTCCGTAGCAATATCAATATCACTGGCGTCATTATCTGTATCGCCTAGCCTTGTTCTCTCTATCATCTCGATAGCATCAGCAAGTAAGGAGCCTGCATAAGCAGCCTCTGTCGTTGCAGATGCTATCGGTGCGCTTGGTATTGCCGTTGTTGTTGATGTTGTTGTTGATGTAGTTGTTGTCGTTGCGTTGTTTTTAATCGTTGCTGTTGTCTTCTTTGTTGTTCCTTTTTTGATTTTTTGTTGTTGTTTGTTATTTATTTCCATATCTGTTCCCACGAGTATCGCGACAAAGTAGAGTCCACCATGGCAGAGGTCCGATACCATGGTAAGGCTGGTTAAAACCGGAGGTCGCCTGGTATCCGGAGTACACCGTTATCGACTGAGCTCACCCTCAGCCACGCAGCCCTCGGCACGGTACGTGTAACACCATTGGCTTGGTCGCGCACTGCAAATTCGGTCTGTGTCCATGTTTACTATGGACACAGTTCCAGGGGCCACCACGAGGAGGTAATGCAGGCACTTGGCTAGGAACTCCTACAGTTGCAACATTTATACCCTAGGATACAAATGCCTACCCTGTAGAATCCCCACCCCGACCCTTTTGTATTTAAAATTTCTCACTTTTTTTCAAATAAGCGTGTGCCTTTTTTGTGAGAATGAGAATTATGTACAATAAAAAAATAATTTTGAATTTTAGAAAATTTTGTATTTTTTTGTAAAAAAATGTGAAGTTTGAATTTTAGCGAATTTTTATTTATTATAAGAAAAATGTATGGATTTGATTTTTGTATGAATTTTATGTTTGCTACATAATATATACATATGAATAAATAATTTTATTTATATACTCTTTTAATAATAATTTTAATAAACAAATCATTCATAATTTGATTATCCTTTTTTCCCAAAAATATCCTTTTTTCCCAAAAATAGGGAAAGATAAATAATTCTTAAATTTTCAAATTGAAATAAAAATATGCATGAAATTTATCTATAAGAAAATACCAAAAAGTATACTTTTTATATTTTTCTTATTTTTAGGAAAAAAAAATCATAGTTCAATTTATACTGAACTGATGCATTTGATTATTATAATAAATATTATTATTTATTAAAAATTGTTATTTATTATAATTTAAATAACATTCCCGTTTAAACATGCTATTGAGTTTTCTTATTTATCCTGTTTTTAAACTTACTCGACAGACTTTTAGCACATTCAACAAAAAAAACTATTAAACCCCTAAAAAATTATAAATATTCTGAATATAGAAAACGAAAAAATTCTAAAATATTGAAATTTGAAATTTAAATGAAAATATTTGCATATAACTAAAACCTGTTTAAGAAAATGCAAAAAAAAGTATGTATACCCAAAATAAGAAAGGATATAGAGAACAACGAGAGAGATATAGTTACAAAAAATAATAGCGAATATAACAGTTTACAACCGACGATCCTATTAGGAATTAGTGGAACTATTTTCTGTATAACAATTTCAAATTAGTATTTTTTTAGAAAATTTTGGAAAAAGTTACTTCCTTAATTTGGCTCCTACAAACTTATTTTCTATTATTTTTTAAAATTTTTAAAATCAAAATTCTGGCTGCCGAGTGTAGATTAATTTTATAAAGACTACTTGTCTTCAAAATTTCACCCAAATTGGATGAAAACTGTGGAAAAAATCTTGGTCGCAACGTTTTTTTTGTATGGAAATGAAAAAACATTTTAAATTTCCAGACAACCTAGGTCAAAAAGTTAAAAAAAGATCTACATAGTGTAAAAGGTATGTCTATTACCAACCATTTGCAAAAAACCAGATCAAAATCCGATAATTACAGCTCAAGTTATCTGCTCCAGCGTAAAACCTTATCTTACTTTTTGGGCAAAGGCCTCTTAAGAAAAAAACAACAAACACGAAATAATTTCAAAAATAAATCAATGACCTGAAATTAAATAAGGACATTACTCGTGGGTTTTCGAAACGTCTACCAGATGAAATTGGTACAAAGTTAAAAAAAAAAAAGTCAAGGCATTTTTATTTACATTAAATTAATGATACAGCTATACGGATGCTCTAATTATATATTTTTATTTCGATTTTGACATTAAAAAATTTAATGTCAAAATTTGAATACGTATGATAATGTAGTTGTTCGATCGTTTTCTAGAATACTCCAATTTTTTGAAACTGAAACGCAAAGTGAAGGGAATCTCAAATACGAAGTTTTCCAAAATAATCATGAATAACAATTAATTTCTTTTAAAATTGTTTTTTTTTAGCCCTCTCTTCTGCCCTTACCTAAGGTTACCTAAGATAATCGATAAAAAAATAATTCCAAGCTCTAGCGATTCCCAGTGCAATATGCTCAAAGTATTCAAACCAGGCTGAGGTATTGAATTACTGTCAGGTTTTCAAATTTTTTTAATTTTTTTGTATAAATTTACTTTTTGTAAATTTGTTAAATTTTTTCATATTCACTTTTTTAATTTATTTTATGAAAATTTAATTTTTTTAAAAATTTATTTATTTAAATTTGATTTAATTAAATTTTTTAATTAATTTTTATTATTTTTTTTTTTAAATTCTATTATCAAAAGTTTTACTCAAATATTAAAAACAATTTACTTTATTCGCGAAATTTCCAGAACAAAGAACTGTGTATATCGTGGTATCAACGAATCGATGTTAACAAATTGTCAAAATATGTTAACAATGCTTATGTTGCGTTTTTCACCGTTATTTAAAAGTTTTATGACCTTAAAATGCCGTAGTAATGTGACAATAATGTCACAAAATCATTTCACAACATATTCAACAAATTAGTGTCAATTTAATGTGAACAATATTGTCACAAAATTGTGACAATTAAAATGTCGACATTTCTTGGCTACAGAAACATATGGGTTATAGGCAAGAGGGTATGAAACAAGGATAAAAAAGTGCTGCATGCATATTCGCGTTTAAAACCTAAATCAACGATTTCCGTCAAAAATTTTACATGCCGATATATTTTGTATGGTACGCTCGAGATACGCCCTACATCACTTAAATTCAACGATATAGAAGATATATGGATAGGGCATAAATATAAAAATTTGAAGCCACACCGGGTATAGTTGTCTCTTTTTATGCTAGCCGAATTGTCAAAATATAAAAATGAGAAATTAGGGGCGGATTAGGTTTTTTTTAATTCGGGCATCAGTTTTTAAGGAGATATTTTTTTTTTTTTTTGAAAAATACAAGTAAAGATCATCCGAAGGAATATTTTAGGTCGCGCAACGATAATTATACAAATGGAAAGTAAAATAGAGTAATTTGTTTAGCTAGTTAATATTGTTAATTTATATTGAGACTCTTAAACTTAAAAAAATAAGCCAGCCCTGTAAATCTAAAATCAGCTGTTATATTTTTCATATTATTAATTTGACACTTCGGCGAGCAAAAGGAAAGAGAACTACCAAAATCGTGGCTTCATAAACAATTTTTCAATATATTAAAATTTTAATGTGTTAAAAAGAGAGGGAACATTTATGCCTTATCCATATAGCTTCTATATCGTTGCTTAAATTGTTATTGTAGGTGATGTAGGCCCCCGTGGGGAAGGAATTTCTTCGGAATCCAAAATATCCTAAAGTGCATCTCAGCCTTAGATTCTCTATTATATTACAAATTTTAATTATTAAAAAAAATCTCGCGACAACGACTGAATGAAACAAAAATATTAATATTAACCTCCCTCTAAGAAAAGCGAGCCGTAAACGCCATAAAAATGTAGTCATTTTCCTATATAAGACTCCGTTTTCGAACCGCCTTTACGGCGTTAAAGCGGAAATTGAAATGAAAGAAGGCACGCTAAAGCGTAATGTTTTTATGCCGCATTTGCGATACAATTTTACGCCCTTTTTGCGGCATAATTTTATGCCACTTTTGTAGCTCAATTTTATGCCGCCTTTTTGGCTCCATTTCGAACCGCTTAAAATAATTATAAATAATCCAAAAATAAAATCCAAAAACTTTAATTTTTTAATAAAATATTTAGTATTTTATTACATTATCAACACAATTATCATACATATAAATATTTTGTATTTTAAATATTTTGAAATGACTACAATGTTTCATTAATTTTTCCCAAGCCAGGAAAGTTTACAGACAGCTTAATCTGTTAATCATTTTTAGGCAGAATTCCACATATATATCCAATGAATTATCACAAAAGCCCTTTAATATTTTAAGCTGAAAATAAAAACAAAAATTATTAGATTATTTATATATTATTAATTTAATATATAATTTAATACATTAAATATTTACCAAAAAATTAATCCACACACTATGAACACTCTGCCAAACAAAATAATGAGAACAAAGACACAAGAAAGCCATAAATATATTTTTATGTTAATTGATTAGTCATATTACTCTTTAGATTCGTTAAAGCGGTTTATTTTCGATTCGTATTATGCGTTGCGTTTTAGAGCCGCAAAATTCGATTTATGCGTTACGTTTTAGAGCCGAAAAATACGGCACGAAAATGAAGTCTGAATATATGAAAAAAGACGGCGTGTTGCGAGCCGCTAAAAGCGGACCGTAAATTTTCTTAGAGGGCTAGCCTACACGAAAAACGTACAGCATTTTTTTGCAACATATTTTTGACAATTTTTTCTCGGTTTTTTTGTTGACATACTGAACTGACGACTGACAGCTCGAAGTTTTTACTCCTCTTTTCAATTCCATTTATCAATCATGGCTTGGCAATACTATAATGTGTAATGTCATGTATTTGTTGCTAGTTGGAACTTTGGAAACTTTCCTTACTAAAAATAGTGGATATAATTTTATTTATTCGGAAACAAAAATATAGATAACACAGGATAGATCGACAAAAAAGCAAAAGAAATTGTTATATAAAAATAATAATAAAGCAATTAAGTGATTTAGTGTGGAAAAATCGTAAAAATGTCCTATTGAGTGATATGTTTATCTTATTTTGTTACAACAACAATTTTGTTTAAATTATAATTTTATTCATCCAAAATAAAAAGTCATTAAAAAATGCCACTAAACATGGCTAATAAATTAAGTGGTTATCATTCTGTTAGTGAACCGTTTAAAGAAAATAAAGAATCAATTCATTCTGGACAATTTATGGTGTCCCATTTTGAAGAAGTTCAAGATGATGATAATGGTATAGAAATTCCAGATCCTGATGATAGATATGTATCAACTATAAATGAAATTGTAAATAAACCAAATTTATGTAAGGAAGTTCAGCTGTATATACCAAACTCAATAGACGAAAGTGGAAAATCTGTTGTAACTTCTCATTTAGAAATTGAAACATCCCTTACAAAACTTTTCAAATGCATGAATCTAGCATACAGGTATAACATTCTTTACCATTTATTTTTTATATCTAATATAAAACATATTTCTGAAATCATTTAAAATATAAAGTAATTTATTATGGCTCATTTTGTATTAATAGATTTTAAGTATATTTAAAAAAAAAATAGCATTTAATTAAACAGCAAATTATATATTTAAAAAAAAATGAAAATATTTTATGGGACTATATATATGTATAGAATAAAACATTATCAGTAACAAATTACACCTTATCAAGAAAATATATATTCTTATCACGTATTAAATGTAATAATTATATTTGTGTACAGATTTTGTTTAAAATTTATATTTATATATACATAATTTTTTGCTTCCATATACATACATTATATACATATTTATAAAAAGACATAAAGTTTCTATTTATAGGCAATAAAAAAATTAGAGAAAACTGGAATTCGGCCAAAACGCTATAAAGTAAATGTGTAAAATAAATTACTTTATTATTAATATCAACATATTTTAATGACTACTGGTTTAAGATTTACTAATTTCCCTCCGCTCATTGCATTGTCAATTGATAGCATCACTTAATTAATTTTAAACTATTTACTTATATAGAATTTATGTAATATTTGTAGCTAGTTAATATATTTTATTTTAAAAATATTCTTTTAGTCAAAAGCTAACCTCTCCAAAGTGGAATCATTTTAAAGGTGTTCGTTTAAGATGGAAGGACAAAATTCGTTTAAACAACGTTATTTGGAGATGTTGGCATATGCAATGTAAATTTTATAATTTTTTATTACATATACTTAAGTATAATTTCGTTCTTTGAATAAAGTTTGCTTATTTAAATACTTTTATATAAAATAAGTTTTTTCCTTGAATAAGCTTGCATATTAAAAGAACTAATAATACAGTTTTACACAAAATAATAAAATATATCTTAAAATTTCACATTCATAAAATAATATATATACACAAAAGTTATACTTAAAAGAAGGACGCCAGTTTGTCAATTTGCTTCTCCATTAGATGTTGATGTACATAGTAATCCTCAGGTATACAGAGTTGTTTTTATTTATTTAGTTTATTTTAAAAAATATTTATATATTTATATTTCTTGCGTAAGAGCGTGGTGTTGGAAGGAAAATATTGGAAACGACAGATGAATGTGATCACAGCCGAATATAGAAAATGGAGACGGAATTTTAAATCAAATGTAACTGGTTTTTTACCTTACGATACAGTAAGCTAAATTATTTTAATTATTTATAAAACAGCCTTATGATAGAACTCTGCTCGGCATTCACCTCGTTATTCACAATTCGACTAGCACTAGATCTAGATACTAGATGACTACATGATGTAAAAAAACAAGGTGTGATGGATCGTTGTTTTTGTAAAATCAATGACGTCACTGAGGGTTTCATATGAATTATTTGAAGTTTCAATTAAAAAAATAAATTTCAATACAAAACTAACACTGCGTGACGAAAAAAATATAAAAATGGCAGTTGTCATTTCATATTCATCACACCTTGTTTTTTTACATCATGAGATAACTATATGATCGAGACCAGACGCCTTAACTTAAAAACATCACCAACTTAGATTATTTTGTACAATGTACCTACATTATTTCGATTAATTTTTTAAACTACCTTGTTAAATTTATGAGAATCTGATATTATTAATTAAGTATTAAAATTTCGACTACTATCGACTGAAAAGTGACTGAATTCACTCTTCCAATCTATAATATATTCGCTATCGAAACAATTAGGGAGTTCAATCATTCCAAATTGTCGGTATTGTTATCGAGTTTATTTTTTATGCTATTTATCAAATTCGTTGTTCGAACAATTAAAAAATACTTTATTCCTATATTTTAAATTTAAAAACATATCTGGAGAAATTAAGGTCTATGTACACATTCATCTTTTTATTTGTTGAATTCAAATAAAAACAGAAAACTTAATCATATTATTTTTTAGATAAGTGAACTTGACTTTATGGAATTGTCGTCTTTACCTTATGATAGATGTTTCTTCCAAGATGATTTTTATTCTGATACACTCTTTTCATCAATCATTGAACCTTTTCCATTTCCAGATCGTAGAGAAATAGGTACATATATTATTTAGAATTTGGAAATTCAATTTAATGAACAATTTCATTTTTTAGCAAGAAGTGCTAATAATGCAGATTTACTTCAACCGAATTTAGGAGCATTGCAGCCAAATTTAGATGACATAGATTTGACATTTCAAGGTATTTAAAATAAAAACTTCAATTATTAACAATTCATTAAAACCTTTAAATTTAATTAATATAAATATAAATAAATCCAAATTTTGTTAAAATAGAATTACTACAAAATGCGCGTTTGCCACCAGTTCCAGAAGAAGGAGCAGATGAAATTATGAAAGGAGTTGATTATAATTTTGGTGAAATTATGGGTATTATTTTTCACCGAAAATAGAAAAAATATTTGTGTTACATTTAATTAAATGCTTTTCAGGTTCTGAGGACATGGATACAACAAACTCCGTAGATCCCTCTCAAACTTGTATAGAATTATGTACAAAGTCATCCTTCGATGATACAAATTTGATGGGATTTAAGTCTAATGCAATACAGAATAATATAGATTCTAACTTAGTCAATTCAAATGATTTTTCAAATCAGTTAATAGATGAATCATCTGGAAATTTATTATTAGATCCTTTAAATAATCTTATATCTCCAAATAATTTTCCAAATTTAAATAATGTGCAAATTGATAAACCAGATCCAATTCCTCAACCAACTGGATTTTCTAGTAAAACGATCATAAAAGGACGTATTACAAAACCATTAGCCCGACCGTTTAGGTAAAATATGAAATAGTTTATAATAATTGCTAGCAATAATATTTTTTTTTTATATTATTATTTAAGAATACGAGAGCCTCATAACTACGATAAGGCGCAACCAACTTTACACCAAACCAATATGTACCAACAGATGCTTGCAGAGCAGCAGCAACAACAACAACAACTAATCGGAACAGCATTACAATATAACCAAAAATATACGAATATTTCACAGAATACAAATAACTTTATGCATTCATCAGAAAATATTAGTAATTCACCATCAACTGTAAATCCAATGTTCAAAAGCTTCTCCATACCCCAAGTTCAAACTACAAAAATTGGAAAAAATGATCCAAGACGCGATATACCTTATCAAGATTCAATATACCATGATCAATATCAAAATAACTCACTACAAGGAATGGAGACATCAACGATTAAACTTAGTCCAAATATTGGCAAGGCTACAACTACTGGAGATTACATCAATCATAATATTAACATTGATCCTGGTTGTATATCTCAAGAAAATGATAACTTCAAAGTTATATTTCGGTCAAATAGCCTTCCAATAAATTCCTCAATAAAAAAACTTCAATCCAAAGATGAAAATTTTGCGGTACCCAAATATAGCTTTAAAAGTAATAGATCTCGTGTTCGAACTCATTCAGCAAAAGTTAGTGAACCTAATCCAGCTATAACATATTTACAGTTGACATCAAAAGCACAAATACAAAGTGCTACAAGCGAACCAATGCTCAATAGTACCTTAGCTCAGCTTCTTACAACTAGTAGTATGATAGTTTAAAAATTATTTTTGATTTTTTTAAATTAATGTTTCTTTTTTGTAGATCAAAATAAAAATTTAATTAAAAGTAATTCTTCAACTAGTAATATACCATGTAGTTTACCGCCGCCTGGATTTAATCTTAACACAGGATCATCTAGCTTAAATAATTCGTCTATAATACAAACTCCACCAAATCAAATACCAGTTCCTAATATTGCACTTTCGCAAAAATCAAAATCTTTGTCAAAAAACTTAATATTAAACAATAATCCTGTTAGATCAACTGTATGAACTGGTATAAAGTAATATATCGGGTATATAATAATTTTCATATTTACAGATTCCTTTAACTTCAATACAAAAAAGCCCTAATTTACAGTCAGAATCTCTTGTATCTGATCAAGATTGTTCCCCAATTTCTCCATCTTGCTCAAATATAAATTCAAATACAAAATTTCCACGAGAAAATCAAAGGCGGGCTGGTCATATACATGCTGAACAAAAACGTAGATATAATATCAAAAATGGTTTTGATTTGCTGCATTCTTTAATTCCACAATTACAACAAAATCCCAACGCTAAGGTATAAATCTACATATATATCTATAAGCTTTACGTAATATAAAAATGATGAGTTCATCTATTTTACTTGCGTATAATCTCGTAAATAAATTATTTTTAATATTATATATTTTTATAAAGTTGAGCAAAGCGGCAATGCTACAAAAAGGAGCGGAATATATTAAGCAACTTCGAACAGAACGTAATTACCTACATGAAAAAATGGATGATCTTAGCAAAAAAAGAGATAGTTTAAACAATTCATTGTCGTATGTATTAGCAAATTTATTTATATTATAAAATAACACATTACTAGCAAAATTTTTAATTCAATTGCTAATGAAAATTATAAACCATTTGGATATATTATATAAAATAAATTTTATTTTCAGCCATTTACAATCTATTTTACCAGCAAACGGAGCGCCAGTATGTCGGCAGAGAACTGAAAGAGTAAAACAACTATATAATCAATATGTTCGATATAGAACAATGGAAAATTGGAAATTCTGGATTGTATCCTTTTACAATAATTAAATTTTTATATTTTTCAAATTATTTCAATATTGTATTTTGGACATTCTTTAAAATCTATATTTATTTGCTAATTAATAGTTTATATATCATTTTCAAAACTACTATTAATTGATTTTAGAAGTTACTCTAAAAAAAACCTAAAACACATTTTAATAATTTTTTAACTAATATTTTTCTTAATATTAAAAATATAGTTAGGTTTAATTCTTGAACCATTACTAACAACATACACAACAACTGTTTCTACGACAAGTTTAGAAGAATTACACAGAACTGCATTACATTGGGTAGATCAATATTGTTCATTAATTGAATTAAGACCAGGTACTTCTTTTTTTACGTTTTAATTATTAATTGTTAATATTATTGTTATATAAATAGGAGTTTCAAACACATTGCGATACATATCAATGACAACAGACATTTTATCAGATCCCCCATCTACTTTAGAAGAGGAAGTTCAAAAAGCAGTTAATGATACTTCTGGTCAGCATCTAAATTTGAAAAACTCTTAAATTTTCTATTAAATACAAATATATAATGGGGTTATAATTTTGAAGTAAGAAATTTAGCTATTGAAATAATAATATAAAATAATATGAATTTCTTAATATTATAAGTTGTATGCCATATAATGTTCAATTAATTTGAAGTGATATTGATTTATATTTTAATAATCAAAATAATATACCAATATGAATGTAATATTAAGCATTACTTGTATGTCGCAAAATGTTAATTTTTTTTGTATAATGTAGAGAATCTAATTTTTTATATTAAATTCTAATATTTGTTTTTATATATTTATAATTAAAAAAAAAAAGTGCCTTATATTAAATGTAATGTTACCTCGATTAATTATGTTTATAGAATTACATTTAAATAATGTACAATCAATAAAATTTTTAAAAAAATATAAGTTGTAAGTGTCAAATTGAAATTAAGTTTTTTTACATGTTATATCATTGGGTTAATAAATTTATTCCTTCATTTTAATCACATTTGTGTTTTTATTGAGTTGGTAACCTTATTATAATTTAAAGATAAAATAATTATTCTTTTATTTTATGTTACTTGCTTAATTATTCATCTTCAGCAGAAAAATTCTTTTTATTCAGCAAAAAAATTCATCTTTTTAAATTTATTACCCAAACCTAATTTAATGCAATACCAAAGTTTATTTTAAAATTGTTTCAGTATTATATATGAAAAAGTTTTGTTATATATTTTATTTAATTATAGTTAGAGTAATAAAATATTCTCATAATGAATGGTGATAATCATAATACCCCGTTGCATTTCCATATAATAATTTTAATACAATTAATATTATAACGTTATAATATAAGTCATACCATATACATATACTATAGTTACTCAATAATAAATAAAATCCAATTAAATAATATTACTTAGTTGAACCTTTTAAATTAATTAAATTATATATTTATCAAGTAAAATAATGATATATAATTTTAGTTCTTTATAATTCGAAATACGATTGATTTTTCAAACTCATTACTTTTAGTACAGTTCATTATTCAACATATAAAATTAAAAAAAATAAACGAAACAATATTTATCTGTATTATAATATTAATTTAAAAAAAATGTATAAGACAAGCTCCACAACAAAAAATGACAATATCGAGAATCGAAAAGATTTTCTATATGATTTAAATCCAATTACAAATATTTTAAAATTAACTGCAATATTACCATTTTTTTCAAAAATTTCAACATATAAATTAAAATCACCAGAAACACGTCAAATAATTTATTCATTTTGTATGAAATTATTTATTGTCTTTGGTACAATATTTATTATATATGAAAGAACAAATGTTAAAATGATAAATTTAAGTGGTCGTGCCAGTGATACTGATTCAATAAATCAATGGATTGAAGTATTCCTTTGTATTACAACATATATTACAACATTAATAATATCATCACGATATTCAAATGATCATATAAAAAATTTTAATCAAATATTACAAACTGATAAAGAAATAATGGATTATTATGGTGTTAAATTTAAGAAAAATTTTAATTATTGTTTATATTATATTATATTAGTAATTATATTGCATTTATATATTATTAGTATTAATATTAAAGCAATATTTGATTTAAATAAATTACATAAAAGTGCAATATCATTTTATATAAATATATTAATGTATAGTTATGAAAATATGACATGTTCAATGTTTATTATATATTTAAGTGGTATTTTAAATGTAATATCAGTTAGATTTAAATATGTTAATAATTCATTAAGGGATATAGTTGCTGATGGTACAAAAAATTATGAAAAACAAGAAGATAATGATATATTATTTTTATTTAAATTATATACAAAATTATCAAATATAATGAAAGATACAAATCAAATGTGTGGAGCAATTTTATTAACATTTATGGGTTATGCATTTTATAAAATTACAACAGATTCATATAATTTATTTGTTGAATTTACACAATTAAAAACATCGATATTAGTAGTACAACATTGTGCAGTTTGGTTAATTTTAAATATATTTTTATTAATTATTTTAACTAGTGATTGCCAAAAAATAACTTCAGAGGTATGGTTAATAATTATAAGTAAATTATATATATGTATTCTTTAGCTTTCCTTTATGGTGGTTTTGTATAAGCAAAAATTTTAACTATAATAATCCTATATTAATTAATTCATATCTGAAAAGATAATCCACATTAATTTTGTTGTCGTAAAATTTTACTTAATTTTAATTTTAATAAATGTGGAAAAGATAATCCACATTAATTTTGTTGTCCTAAAAGTCTACTTAATTTCAATTTTTTCAATTAGGATTTAAGTAATTTGATAATAATTTAAATTTATTGCAATTTTTTAGTCATATTTTCTTGTTTCTTTCAAGGCTAATGAAACATCACAAATACTATCAAGATCATATGGGAAGTCAAAGCGTTTTAAAAATATTGTAAGTATGTATATACATTTAATTATGCCTTTTTATAAAAGTTATATACATATTTAATTGCAAGATTGACAAATTTTTGACGAAAAGTATAAATCAAGAACAGGAATTTACAGCATATGGATTTTTTGCAATTGATAATTCTACACTTTTTACGGTAATTTAAATGATTTTCTTATTGAGTAATTAAATAAAATAGTTTATATATACAGATTTTGTCAGCAGTTACAACATATTTGGTTATTTTAATTCAATTCAAACAATTGGAAAACTAATTTTGAATTGAAGAGCATTTCTTAAAATTAATTTAATTTAAAATAACGTTATGTAATGATAATAAAATAAAGTACCTAATTATGTACCTAAGTAAAAATAATGAAATGCACGCAATGCACATTACATATATGCAAAATATAGCACAATATAGTTTCAGAAATTTGTTCCCTAAAATACAATTATTAACACTTTAATTTAATTTAATTTTTAATAAATGTAAATTTGACACTACAACAGATTTCTGTTTCTATTCTATATATACAAAAATATGAAAAACAAACCCGGATTTGTCAAAAGCACATTTCCTCAAAATCGCCTCATGTAGAACTATGAGCTATTCTAAACCAAAGGAAATTCTCATATAGTATTTTTTATAAAAAAAATATGAAATGGTAGATATAGGTAAAAAATGTGTCCCTTTTCGATTTTATAAATTTTTCTTCTTCCAAGATTCTTCTTCTTCTTAATATACCGCTTCGTTCCGGAGGTTGGACAATATTTCAAATATGTTATCCTTTTTCTTGGCGACTCTGAATATTACAGGCAGTTCGAACCACTCCGCAAGATTACTTAATTAAGATATTCTTCTTCTTCCTCGACTTCTGTTTCCAATTATTTTACATTGTAAAGTAAGTTGTAGGATTCTATATTTGGAATTTCGTAGAATGTGACCAAGATATTTTAGTTTACGGCTTTTTATATTATATAACTATAACAACTGGCATACACCGTTCATCCGTCTCAGTACTTCGATATTGGTGATTCTATCGCACCATATTATTCTTAGAATTTACCTGTAACACAACATTTCGAACGCTTCAATCTTTTTCATGTCTGCTTTAGATAGTGTCCATTTTTCCACGCCATATAATAGCACTGGCCAAACATGTTAATTTCATGTTTGCATAGAATGTTGGACATTTTTATGAACGTTACCCTTGACTGTTAGATTCTTGCAGTAATTTCCGATTTAACGCTAGCATTTTTTTTTTTTTTTTCATTGAGTTATCTAGACTCTGTGATAATAACTAAAACTGGTCCAATGGACCAACCATCAGTTTGCTTCTGAGATCTTAAAAATTACGTAATGGTTATTTTTGTTGGTTCGTCCAATGATTCGTCAACATTAATTCTGCTTTAAATAATATATGTAACTTTGTAAAATTATTTTTGCTATTTCTGTACTAGTTGAATGAAAAACTGTGATGTTAAGTTACGAGGTCTCATGGTTTCTTTCTTTTTAATCTTCTAACATTGTGTGCTGGTACACTAAGGATTGAAGCTTCGTTATTAGGATGTAGTGTAAGTCTGTTATGATGTTTGTTTGTATAGTGCTTGATTTCGTCTTCAACTGTTTTCACTTTTAGGTCCCTGTGTAAGTCTTTATTTCTCACGTACCATGGAGCTCTAACCATATTTCATAGTACCATTGTTTATATATCTTATAGTTGTCCAATCAAGGCATTTTTTGAGTTGGTGCGCCGAGATTAGAAAATTATAGAGGGAGCACCATCGATTAGTATTGGTTTGAAAACTCTGCTATCGATATCACACATGTCCTTCCAAAAGAGCTTTAGAACATTTACTCTGTAAATCAATATAAAAAAAATTTTGAATTTAAAATTTTTTTTTCTTTTATCATCACTTAAATAATATATTATTTTTACATATTTGGAAAGGTTATTAATTTATCTACTAATATTGTTTCATTTCATATTTTATTAGTTATTAACGATAAATTAAACACACCTTTCCAAATATCCATATACAATTTTAAATTTACGAAAGCTTTTCTTTTTTTTCGCATTAAAAAAAGAAGCGTAATATTTTTTTTGCTTTGTTTCCGCAATAGTTTGTTTGTATTGTGTAATAAATGGTTTTGGTGGTATTCGTTCATTTGAAAAACTATTTCTTTTGGAAAAAATTTAAAATTAGAATTATTTCTGAATAAAGCACGGCAAAGAATGTGAGCGCTAACTTTTGTAACTATTTTTACTATTTTTTGCTAAAAAATTATAAATGAATTAAGCGCGGCGCAGAATGTAAGCGTTCACTTACGATTGTACCTTTAAAAATGTTATTGTTAAATATATATCAATTATATTACAAAAAATTTTGCGCATAAAATTATTTTGATATATATTAATAAATTTTTGTGTTTGGCATGGAATTTCTTTGGCTTTAGCTTTTATGCTAGATAAAAAAACAGTTACAAAAGTTAGCGCTCACATTCTCTGCCGTGCTTTATTCATAAATAATTCTAATTTTCAATTTTTTCCAAAAGAAATATTTTTTCAAATGAACGAATACCACCCCTGCAAACGTGAGAGGCCTGATTGCGGTCGGAATTCAGTGGTAAGTTCAGGCTGAAGTCAGGGGTAAATTTGCAGTGAAATTGAATAGGCCATCGGGAAAAAACTCAGGGGTCTACACTAACACATACAAAAGAAAACTACTTCCATTCAGGTTGGATTCAGGCATGAAATCAACCCCTAATACAGGACTGAATCATGACTGAATAGAAGGGCTTCCTGTTGTGACATAATCAACAGGAAGCCCTTCTATTCAACCATGATTCAGTCCTGTATTAGGGGCTGATTTCATGCCTGATCTATGGCCAGAATTCTGGCCAGACTTCTGGCTAGAATTCTGGCCAGATCTATGGCCAGAATTCTGGCCAGATCTATGTCAGAATTCTGGCTAGAATTCTGGCCTGAACTAAGCATGAAATAATTTCATGCAGGCCTGATTTTAATCATTTAAATTTTAGTTGTTTAAAAAAAAACATAATTTGACCAATAAAAGTTTTTTTTTATTTTAATTTTTAATAAATTATGGTTTTTAAATAATTTTTCATAATTATTATTGTTTTTTATTTTAGTGTTTACTTTTTAACTTTATATTGCCGGTTGTGGGCCTTTAAAATACATTTTTTTACTTCTTTTTCGTATACCGGGTATCCCCCTAAGTTAACACCACATCCATCTGCAAATATAATGTTATTTTTATTTTTTATTTTAGAAATTTTATTTTATTTTGGAAAAAAGAACTCTTACCATATAAAATTTGAGTAAACATTTTATATTTATTTAGTGCCAATTTCCCCTGGCTTCCATTATAATTATACACGCTGTATAATTGGTCAACAGCTATGAATTTAAATGCATTATGCACCCTATCTGGCTGAGTTTGAAATTTCTTGAAGTAATTTGTCTGTAATTAAATTAATGTAATAGTGTATAAATTGTATTATTATTGTTATACCAGTTTTTGAGCGAAATCTGAATTATTGATCCGTTCTTCTAATTCGTCCATATCTTTCTGAAGTTTCAATGGAAATATTGCCTCCAATTCCAAGTCATCAGCATCTTTGGTCTCACCAGTTAACTTTTTTAATAATTGCTAACTTTTTTTTGAATATATAATATTTTCCCTTATTAGGGAATTCGTTGCCAATTCAAAGGGCTCTTTCATTGAAATCTGAAAATTGTAATTGTATTTGAATTAAGTAGTTTCAATATTTAATTCATCAGTTTATTGAATTTCTTTCAACACTTACCGCTCAATAAAAATTATTACGATTTTAATACTTTTTTTACTTTTTTTTTTATACAAAAAATTGTCTTTAATCCATAAATATAAATTTTTTTTAAAACCACGCTATTTTTTTAATCTTCAAAAATCTTATGAATCTCTTTTTTTTAATAAAATAAAATATTTTTTTTAATATAAATATTACTTTGTAATTATATTAATTCATAAATATAATAAATTTATTAAATTTTTTAATTTTTCTTCACTTTTTTATACTTTATTTTTTTTCACACACTATATATTTTTACGCACAATAGAACAATACCCGACGATCTATTAAATTTTCAACTAAAATGATACTTCCGGAAGTATGGAAATTATGCCTGAATACAACTACACCATTCAGGCCTGAGCAAATACACACCATTCAGGCGTCAGGCCTTGAATTCAGGCCAGAATAGAACAATTGAATTCAGGCCAGAATATAGGTAATGAATGTAGGCCTGAATTTAACTACTGCATTCAGACCTGAATGGAAGTATTAAAAAAAGACAACAATAAATAATTTTAAAATAATATCTTTTGTTCCACTTACTCGCTAAAAATTTTACACAAATACATTAATACATATTTTTTATTGTGTAATTACACAAAATTTTCCTACATATGCAGGGACCAAAACTATTTATTACACCATACAAACAAACTCTTGCGAAAACAAAGCAAAAAATATATTACGCGTTTTTTTAATGCGAAAAAAAAAGAAAAGCTTTCGTAAATTTAAAATTTTATATGGATATTTGTGAAAGGTGTGTTTAATTTATCGTTAATAACTAATAAAATATGAAATTAAACAATATAATATCTTCTACTTTTGTATAGATAAATTAATAACCTTTCCAAATATGTGAAAATAATATATTATTTAAGTGATGATAAAAGAAAAAAAAATTTTAAATTCAAAATTTTTTTTTATATTATTTACACAGTAAATGTTCTAAACCTCTTTTGGAAGGACATGTGTGATATCGATAGCAGAGTTTTCAACCCAATACTAATCGATGGTGCTGCCTCTATAATTTTCTAATCTCGGCGCAACAACTCAAAAAATGCCTTGATTGGACAACTATAAGATATATAAACAATGGTAGTAGCCAATTAACCATTGAAGTTTTCTATATTTGATGTTTAGTTCATTTAATTTTTTGTTCAGGTGCTCTTTCCTTAGTAGTTTTTTATCCAATTTGGGTATAATAGTAATTTTTTATCCAATTTGGGTATGACCAAATACTTTACTGATGTTTCTTGAGGAGTTATTTTGCCATTCAGGTAGACTGGTAAGTTATTGTCTATGTGTTTGTATGTAAAATTTATGTGAACTGACTTTAATTCATTTACTTTGATCTTCCATTTCTCAGTCCATTCTTGTATTTTGTTATTTGCTATTTGTAATTTATACGTTGCTCTATTTAAATTTTCATCTGTTGTTAATAGCGCTGTATCGTCTGCAAATGTTGCAATATTTACTTCATCAAGTGATGGTAGATCGCATGTGTACAGCAAATAAAGGAATGGACCTAAGATACTCCCTTGTGGGACACCTGCCTTGATTTCCGAAAGTTTAGAATATTGATCTTCTTGCTTTACTCTGAATAGTCTGTCTTTTAGGTATGATGTAACAAATTCAACGTACGATGATGGTAGAATGTTTTTGATCTTTTTTATTAAGCCTTCGTGCCAAACCCTATCGAATGCCTGCGCGATATCCAAGAAAACTGCAGAGCATATTTTTCTTGCTTCTAATGCATGTTCGATAATATCTGTAATGCGGTGAATCTGGTCAATGGTTGAATGATTCGTTCTGAAACCAAACTGGTAGTTTGGTATAATGTTATTATTCTCAATAATCATTTTCAAATTTTTTATAAATAATTTTTCTACCAGTTTTGATAGTATTGGTAATAATGATATTGGTCTGTATGACTTAGTTTCATTTGGTTGTTTACCAGGTTTTAACAACATAATCATTTCCGCCACTCATTGGCATATGCTTCAGCCTAAAACAAGCGTTAATTAAATTTGTTAATTTGTTACAGCTACCTTTTTTTGGTAACTGTAACAGTATTTCAGCTGTAATAAGATCATGTCCTGGTGCTTTTTTCTTCCTGAATCCTTTCTTTATTTCAGCCATGACTACCCGCGGTGAAACCAGCGGTATATGCTCCTCGATGTTTTGTTCTGACAGCATACTTGCATTTGATTGGTTGCTACTTTGGGTGTCGTGAGGCTTGAAAACTTCTTCAAGATAATCCGCGAAAACATGCTTTCTCTTCATTGCTTCTTGCCCATGTGTTATTTTTAGTCCTTATTGGTGGGATATGAACTATTGGTTTCTTTATTTTTTTTGTGACCTTCCATAGTGAATAATCCGTTTTTTCGTCTGGTGTTTGTTTGCTTAAGTAAGTTTCCATGTTTAAGTTTTTAAATTTCTGTATTTCCCTTTTGAGATGTTGAGTAGTCCTGTTCAAAATGTTTTTATCAGCAGGATCTCTGGAATTTCTTCTAGCTCTTCTTTTTGTATCAATTAAATTTTTGTTTTCGTTAGGATACCTGTTGGCGACTGTTTTGGCTATGTGTAGTTTAGTGTTAGACCAAGCGGCTGATTGTATTAGTTTCGTAAACTTCTCTGCTTCATCCTCTAGCTGGTTGATTGTTCTTAATTTGATTTTAAGATCGATCGACTTTTCTAGATCCATTTTAAAACTATTCCAGTCTGTAGTTGCATTTGTAAGTACTGGTTTTGTTTGTTTTGTAACTGTTTTTTCGTTCAGATTGATTATGACAGCAGAGTGATCCGAATTTAGATCATAGTTATTCTCTAGACTAATGAAATCTGTTAAAACTTTCCTAGATATAAATATATCCAAAACGTCCGGTAGCTTGTTCATATCAGTAGGCCAGTACGTCGGATTGCCAGTTGAATGGATGTTGCAACCGTAATTAATGATAGCGGCATTAAGTTTTTTACCTTTGGTTGTTGATAGTCTCGAACCCCAGCTAACGTGCTTGGCATTTAGATCACCTCCAATAATGAATCTGTCACCGAGCTTGACAGATTCATTATTGGAGGTGATCTAGAGCTCTTTGTGAAATATATTTACGTAATCGACTTTTTTTAGATTATATCTTGGCGGAATATAAGCAGCACCAATGGTGAGTTTCTGTTTTGTTGATTTAATTACGATTATGGTAAGTTCACATTCTGGTGTTTGTATGCCATTTTCAACATAATAATTTAGATTTTCTTTAATTAGAATAGCACTTCCACCCTTAGCTTGGTTATCTGGATGTCTAGTATTGTGAGTATTGTATTTTTTAATTTTCAAGAACATTTGGTCAGTGAGGTGAGTTTCTGTTAGTAGACAAATGTCAATGTTTTGTATGTTAAGGAATACTTCCAGTTCATCAGTCTTATTTTTACTTCTTTTGTGACTTTACTATTTTTAAAGTTATTAAACTTGTTCATATCTTTAGCGTGAGCTATTGTGACATTTTTAGAATTTACTTGTATGTTTCTCCTTTTTTGTAATTCTTTGGCAATTGTACAACCCCTGTAGTTAGCAGGATGAGCTTCCGCACAATTAGAGCATTTCCATTTGGCTGGTATGTCTTTACTTTTGGTACAGGTAGTTGTTAAATGATTTCCTGCGCATTTCACACAACATGGTTCTCTGTTACAGTATTTATGTGTATGTCCGTGTCTTTGACAACGTTTGCATTGTGGTATTTGGTTGTTAGTTCTAATAGATTCTATTTTCACCTTCATGTCGTTAATCTGTTTTATGTTAAATATATTTTTATGTCTTCCGTGTTTTCAAAAGTTAACATAAATAGTGGTAGATTGGTTCCTTACCATTTATTTTCTTTTTACTGAATTTATTAACTACATTTAGGATTTTAAATTTTATTTCTAGAAGTTCACTTTTAATGTCGTCTGGATTGCATGTTGGATGTAGATGCCTAGCCATTACTCTTATCGGTCTCGTCTGTTTGTTCTCAAAAGAGTGCCATTCTAAGTTAGATGTATTTGCATAACTCGTTAATTCTCTGTAATCAGTTTCTGTTGCTACGTTTATTTTAATCTGATTGTTGTTTAGCATATTAGATTTATAATTTATACTTTTGCTATTCAATGCTTTGTTTAATTTTGAGTAACTTTTAACGTTACTAAATATTATTGGTGGTGGTCTTAGTTCCCTTTTTTGTTTTGTAGCTGTCGATCGATCGTGTACAAAGTTAACTTTATCACTGCACTCACTAGGTGTACCAAGATTTATGTCAGATAGAAATTCACTATTTTCTGATTGTACGCTAGGCGACAGAATTTGAAATCTGTTTTTGCTTATCGGTACACTCAAGTTGTGCCTTTGGTTCTAATTTCGAGTTAAAGTTTTCTCGTTGTATTACAGGAAATACAAATTTCTCATGCGGGCTTGAAGAGAACTCGCTGAAGTTTAATTTTGTTTTACTTTTAGAGCTCTCCCTAATAAAGGACGTACGGCGTATATACGTCGATACGCTGATACGCCAGCGTATCCCGAAATAAAACGCCACATGTATCCCGAAATAAAACGCCACATGTTTCTTTTTGTTAAATTTCAAAAATCAAATTAAAAATTTTTATACGCCCGTCAAAATTGGAAATTCGAATTGTCGGCGTTCGTACGCCGCGTATTTCGGGAGCTCTCATACAAAATGTATGTGCATGAAACGATTTTGACAGACGCCGTACGCCGTACGTCCTGTATTAGGGAGAGGTCTTAGGTACATTTTTCTTTGCTCCAGTAGTAATTAATTTGTTTGTTTGTTCTTTGCCTATAGTTGAAATTTTCCTTTTTTTGCTTTTTTGTAGTAACCATTCCGTTTCTTTAGCAACTACTGCACTGTCTATCTCTTGCTGATTGATCGTTTGTGTTTTGTTGTTCTGTATCGCTATAATTATATCGTGTGGTTCATTAATCTTTTTATTCGCTTCTTTAAGCTCATCCTCCAAGCACTTTATTTTAGTTTCATACTCACTGTGATACATAATTTTTTCGTTAATTCCTGCTAGATTTCCGTCCGATTGTGTTTTTTTCCTCTTAGGTGTGAGATCTTGCATGTTGTTATTGCTACATAACAGGTTAACAATTGAACGCTGGTGAATATTTAGCTTTTCCTGTGTTTGTTCAGGTGTTTTTCAAACCAGTAGTGGAATCACATAAAGTGATTTGTGATAATTAACTCTCCTCTGTTATCTTCAAAGAGCTCTTTGACGTATTCTGTCTATCTATCAGGATCCAATATAATTTTTCCGTTATTATCTTTTAATCGTCCAGTTTTTTTATTGTTGGTTATTTCTTTTATGTTCTTGTGTAGGAAGTGTTGTGTTATCTTTAGAGGTTTTCTGCTTGTTTACACTTTTGTTCCCAATAATTATTTTTAGCTATTTTTATTTCCTTTTTTGCTAATGAATTGTATTTTTTGCATTTTTCGGGAATGTTCTCATGTTCTCTTCTTTCATCCATTAGTATTTTTGATCCATTCGTTGTTATGTGTCGGTGTTGTGTATTTTGCCAGTTCATCCGTGACCAGATCAATTTATGATTTTAAGATATTTCATTTGCTCTCGACGCTATCTTGTTCATTATCTTTTTTTCATTTATGATTAGAGTAGTTTTTCTTTCCATTTCTTTTTTAATTACAGATTCCTTTAAGAGATTATAATTTACATTATTATTTTTTACCTTTTTGTTTCATTTTTTTCTTTTCATTTTTTTTTTCGCTCTGACCGGATTATGGTCCTTTATTTATATTTCAAAAGCGCATATTTACTAGAATGTAATCTATTTAGTTTCTTATCTTGCGTCTATCAAGGCTGCGTGGAGCTTCCCAAGTACATAATCTTCCTAGAGGTTGTTCAAACCATGTATTAGCTACGCGGAAATTGTGTTCTATTATACAGAAATTCACTAGTTTCGAACCCCTGTCATTTCTTCTGCCTAGACTAGACGATGTTTTCCAATGATGTTGTCTACGCTCGCATTACCAATTTTGGCATTAAAATCACAAAATATTAATGTTACGTCTTCTTTTTTGGTCAACTCAAGCATTTCGATTTAACTTTCATCACTGGTTGCTGTGGGGCCGTGGGGGGCGTATACTTGTATTAAGTTGACTAACTTTCTGTTGTTTTTGAGTTGTAACATTATATAACTCTGTCAGATTTTGGAATTACTGTTGTCACCGCTGGTAGTAATTCATTTATAATCATAAATCCTACTCCTCTTCTATGATGCTGGTTTTCGTTAGAATCTGAATAAAAGAAAGTATTATTTTCAGTACGAATCTCACCGCTCTCTTTCCAATGTTTCTCAGATTATTTATTCCAGGAAAATATATATATATATATATATAAACTTTTTGGACAAAGGCGAAAGGCCTCAAGACTGAAATCATAATTTTATATTTTTTATTTAAAATTAGTTATATATGAGATTATGATTTTAAAATTGTACGATTTTATATGGTATTTATGATCTTTGCTGGGATAATTTATTAAAATGTAAAAGCAAGAAACGGAAACATAAAATTGTACAATTTGAGAATCATAATCTCATATATAACTAATCTAGATCTAGAATCAGTTATATAACTAATCTAGATCTTATATAACTAATCTAGATCTAACTAATCTAGATCTCATATATAACTAATCTAGATCTAGAATCAGTTCCTAATTAATTCAACAAAGGAATCACAGTTTTATCAATTATTCTTTAATTTTCAGAATAGCTTTTATAGTAAATATATATCCATTTTTAATTGATTAGTAGAACCAATTTATTATAGGTCAGGATCTAGTCCAATCCAGAAGCTTTAAAAAAGCGGACATCATCTATGTAAAATAAATGGTTATTAATTGATTATTATTAATCAATATTATAATCGATTCTTTGATTCCAGCATCAATTTATTATCAATTTGGTTTCAATTCATGTCTTCCTGGGTATATATATAAACTTTTTGGGCAAAGGCGAAAGGCCTCTTAAGTTTTTTCTAATTTTGCTTTTAATTGAACATAGTGTGATATTGTGATATGAAATCAAATATATACATATATAGCATCTAAAAATATGCAAAATATTCGTTTTTTGCAAGATTTTACATAACTTAACTAAGAATTTTGATTAATGTTAAGAGTGTGACAAATGATTTTAATTTATTAATTAATGCACTTAAAAGAAATATGATTTTCTAAAGTTTTCATAATATAACTCGAAGGGGGAAAGAGACAGAAGAAAATTTTGTTCTAATGGACCTATTATTTTAATATTCTCTATTTACAAATTTTGTAACTATCTTAATTTAATAGATGTAGAAGTTTGTGTAAACGGACGGACAGACAGAGTGAAAACTAATATTACAAATTTCTTACCAAATTGATTGGAAATGTGCTAAAGATAAATAATTAATAATAAAATCAGGCAATATTTTTGTTTATTTATTATTAAGAAACGGAATAGAGATCACAATTCCTTGTTATAATTATATACGAAGTATAAGTTGCTTTTAATTTGCTTCTTTTGATTGTTTAAATAAGTTTGATTATTTACATAACAGAACATGCTTCAAATAATTTGAAAAAATAAGTCCACTACCGGATTATTTAATGCAATAAAATTTTAATGCACTTTTGGACTAACGTTTTCGTGTAAAAACATGGCGTTGTTAATTCAGAGCTGCAATTTTTTAGAAAAATATTTTTATACTTAACTTGGATGGATTATGATAGCGCCGAGTACTTAAATTAGATAATTACAATGTTATTAAATATAGTAATTGATAAA
This sequence comes from Empis stercorea, assembly GCA_949752835.1. Taxonomy (NCBI): domain Eukaryota; kingdom Metazoa; phylum Arthropoda; class Insecta; order Diptera; family Empididae; genus Empis; species Empis stercorea. The sequence continues at coordinate 18,530,401 of OX457089.1, forward strand.
ATTAAACTTACTGGTTTTATTCTGTTATATTTTACATTTATTCGTTTTTATTTTAACTTTAATACAATAATTTTGTTTTTTTTTTTACGTTTCGGGTACATTTTGTTTTATTTTGCAATAAATAATATATTATGCCAGTATACTTTTAATATATAAGTGAAATAATTATATGTATAATATGTTATAATATATTTAATTTTATGTATAAGATTATTATATATGTATATAATGACTATATAATTTAATGAAAATATAATAATAAATTTAAGTTAAGTTAAGAAAGTGAAATCGAATATATAATAATATATGTATGTATATACAAATATAAGTTTAAAATATTTTATTGATCATCCTCTTCATTCGGTATTTTCGTCTATATATATTTACTTACTTTAAAATTAATCGTGCAAATATACCTGTTAAAATATTGTATATATACGTTTATTGTATATACCTCACTTTATTGATCAAAATAATAATCTTATATGAACCTGAAACCAAAAAAAAAAATTACAATACTGGTAGCCAGGCTTCTTACATGGACTTAAATGAACACCTACAGATACTTTGGATTAATATTATATATTTTAATTCTTTATTATTTTTAGTGTGAGGATTAAATAAGCAGAATAAATATTAAGAAATTCTTAGGCACTGATATCGAAACGGCTAAATTATTCTTATGTCACGAAATTATAAAAAATAATTGTATCATAAATAACATTTTATAATGCTATATAATTTTAGAGACCGTTTTCCTCAGCATTGTTTAATTATAATATAAATTCTAAAACTATTTATATTGAACTGTGAAAGGAAATTAGCTAGCTAGTGAAGATATACCGAAGTAATATTAAAATTCATAATGTAAATAATATATATTTTATGTTTTAAAATGTACATATAAATATACTTAAGTATTATATAAATTTGTAACAAGTTAATTGTTTTAGACATGAATATGACTTATATGAATTTCCATATTTCCTTTATTAAGGAAATTCACTTTTTTATGTAACAAAGATTTTGCTTATATAAAGGGAAAAAGGTCAGTATATATGTATATATGTATAATTTAGTTTATTATGAATAGCATATATCCAGTTTAAACTGGTCTTTTTCCGACCATTTGATGTGTGAGAGACCAATTTGAACTGGAATACCTTTGTACATTTGAAATAAATCTTGTTTCAATATACAAAGGTATAATATAACAAAAAAAAACAACAACATAATAATATAGTATATATAGCAAATATTCTTTGGTATATATAACCTAAATTTTCATTTATAACATTTGATGAATATTATCAGCAATGAAATTTTGTATTAAACTTTTCTATATTACCTATATATATTTATACTTGAATTTAAGTTTCCTTTTTAATGAAATTATTTTTTTTTTTCGTTTATTTTTATAATTTTGATATAGGTTATTTTAAAAGTAATTATAATATCAACTACAAATAAGTAAGATAAGTTATATATAATGTATGTATATAATATGTAACACCACACGAAATACAATTTTTTTTAAATATTTTATAAAGCATTATTTTTTTTTTTAATTTTATCTTTTATATATTAAATAACAGTTATTATTTATTAATTGTATTGTTTTTAATTATATATAGAGCATTTTTGGATAGTTAAATTCATCTTTTTAAATTTCATATATATATCTTTTAAAAATTAAAATTTTTCATTTTAAATATGAAAATTCTCTTTTTTTTCATTTACAATTTTATTTTCATATTTTAGTTATTTTAAATTTAACATTTTTTTATATAATTCTACGATAATGTAATAATTTTATAATTAATGATTAGTTTTCAATAATTAGCTTTCAATAATATATAAATTATTATTTAATTAAATTTAATTTATTTAATAATTTTATTTAATAAAATTTTTCAAAAATACAAAATTTGAAACAGAAAAAGATGAATATGAAATTTAAAATGACAAATTCGAAATTCAAAAAGCCAAATTCCGAATTTAAAAATACAAATTTAAAATTTAAAATTTAAAATGACGAATTCGAACCAAAAATGCTATGTATATACATTTCCTATTCGATATTTTTTTTTTTAATTCTATAGACATTAAACAATTGCGTATTGAGATATATTATAATATTATTACATATTTAATTAAATAATGTTTCAATTTAATACATTAATACAAGTATTATTTATTATTAACAATAAAATGAACGATTAACAAATTTTATTTTATAAATGGAATCGCAAAGATATATTTGTAACATATCGTTGATAGCATAATAGTGATTTAAAAAAAAAAACAAACAATGTCGTTCCTTTCCATAATTAGTTAGGACCATTACAAAGCTATAAGGAAATGTATATTTGGGATATGTTAATTAATTTTCTTTACTTATATTAAATATTAATGCATTGGTTTTTCAAAAATGTTGTTATAGCAATTTTAAAACATTTTTATAAAGCGAAATTAATAAAATTATTTAAAAATTTAAAATTATCTAAATAATTATACAGAGAAACTTTGTTTAATTACTCTTTTTTTAAATTTGTCTATTTTATTTTTTACAGATTTTTAATATGATATTTTGCTCACAATTTTTCCAGCATTTTTTTTTTAAGTACATACAAGCTAGGTATGAATGGTACTAATGGTACTTTACAAAAAAATCATAGATTAGTCAAAATGTATGAAAGGTCATTTTAATTTATTTATATTAATTATTATTTATATTTGTTATTTGAACTTACTTGTTCCTAATGTAAATATTTTTCAAAATTAATATATGAGCCATAATTCTCCGGGATCCCTACATTTAATAAAAATAATTGTTCATTAACAAAATCATATTTATCGTGATAGTTATTTTTTTTAATATAAGGATCCCCGATAATAATTTGCCTCAACAATTATCGCGGAAAATTCTCCTCGGCTCACATATACTCGTACATATAATCAACATGAAAGTTCGTAATTAATTATAATATATAATTAAAGAAAATTGTATTAAAAATTATTGATTTCCAACATTCATGCAATAGTAAATATGCCGAGGTGAGGAAATTCTATGCATTTTTCGTAAACATTATAAAATCTGATTATTTAAAATTTTCGATTATTTCTCTCCAAAACTTTTAACAATAAACTAAATAAAAATTAATTGTAATAATGAAATCCGAACGAAGAGCTTAAATAATAATTTTACATATTATAAATGTCATCGAGAATAATATAATTAGCTAGTTGTTATTTAACATTTTCTCAAAAATATGAATAATATTTATATCAGTTTCAGTTAGAACAATAAATTTTAAAAAACACAATATATCATATTATTTGCAGCAATTCATAACCGACGTCCGTATCATTTTCATTTAAAATTCTTTCCATAGCACTTATAAGAAAAATTAATTCAATAATATAATATAATTTTTACAAATACTAAATTTCTATACTATTATAATGAACTTTCTTCAACTCACATAAATATTTTTATTTAACTGTTTATTAAAGTATTATGGTGTACAACACATTATGATTTTTTTTTATAAAATAGAACATTGTATGATTTTCATTAAACGAAATTAGATAAATATTATTATCATGATTGGTAATTCAAGAGACATAGTGTTTAGCAGTAATTGTTTTTTTATTGTTGTTGTAAGATAAACCTTACGGTTTTGAATCAATAAATGTAATAACTGTCGACTAAAGAATTACATATCTTTTGATAGTGAGTGAAATATGTATGGAATTATTTTAATTGTTAAATACTTATTTAATAATTATAATTATTTATTTTGAATTTCAATTTTTGTTTGTTACTGTTCTTTCCATTAAAATAGTTATACGTTACCTAAAAATAATATAGATTTTTTTGTTTGTTTATCAATTTTTTTCGTAATATAAAATTTAATACTTTTAAAAAAATAATATAGAAAAATAAACAGATTATTGAAAATAACATATAGCTATATATTTATATTTTATCAACATAAAATTATATACAGAAAAAATAAAAACAAACTTATATATTAAATAAAAAAATAATCATATATATGTACTTAAAAATAGAAAAAAAAAATGTTTTTTTTTTTATTTGTAGAATTTTTTATTATTCAAGATTCATAAACTGTTGAAAATATTTAAATAAAAATAGATTCATTTTACTATTATGCAATTATTATATTTTATACGATATTTGGAAATCTAGATATTTATTTTATTTGCGATAAAAAAATTATACTAAATCATATAAATCAAATTATAATAATATTCTAATACATTAAAAAAAAATTAAAAATTTTAATTTTCATTTTATTTATATATTTTTCACAGTTTATATTTCATCGAAAATGATAATAATTCTGTTTATTTCGGAATGTGTACGAAGCATATAAACAAAAATAATAATAATAACTTAAATTCATTAAATGATTTACTACGTAGTAATTGTCTTACCGGATGATACAAATGGTCCAACATAATTACTTGGAAACAAACCAGATAGACCGTTCAATTCACCGCGCCACCATTCCGGTTCATCACGACCAAGAACACTGATAATATCATCTTTATCAAATGAGAGCTCATCGTCATTTTGAGCTTTATATGGATATAAAGCTATTACTTTGTCTAATTAAATATCAATAAAATAATTTAGGAAATTTAATATTTATTTATTTTATATGTATGTTATATTTACCTAAAATTGTTTCTGCCATGTCTATTTTACTACCCGATATTGGTGTGTTACGACCACTATTTCTACCACCCTGAAGAACTTTCACATATGAAGCGGGAAACCAACCAATTTGACGACGTCTACCTTTAGCTTGTAATTCACCTTCCCACCAACCAGAATCAGTTTTTTTCCTAATCATTATTAATTGGCCTCTTGTTAGTGATAACTGCTCAGTGCTAGTAGCTTCATAAGGGGCAATAACTTGAGCAATTTCACTTTTTCTTGCACGCATACCCTGTAAAATTCATAAAATCAAAGATATTATATATTTATTTTAAATTTCCATATTGTTTTAAATTACAGGAGTCATTGATGAAGTTCGAGACATTGGACGACTATATGTTCCTTGAGATTGCTCCACACTTTTCTGTTGCGTATTAATTTGCGATACTTCAGTATCTAATTCTTCCTGATTTCGTGTATCATCTGTAAGTGATATTGATGATTTTACAACAGTATCAGCAGATTTAGTTAGACTGTCTGTATTTTCAATTATTTGCTTTTGTACATTTCCATTGATATTATCCTGAATAAGGGAGAATTATTAAGTAATATGTATAAATGTTTATTTAAAATTTATTATTTCATACTTTTGAATCATATACCACACCGATATCAGCTTTTTGAACATAATTCGAAGGAAAAAGACCTGTTCTATCACCAATTTTTCCTGTCCACCAATCGCCTTCCTTTTTGATTACCATAATCACTTCGCCAGCATTGAAATTTAAATCGCCAGCCTCAGGTGATTCATAGGGATATGATGCAATAAAATATTCCACTTCTCCGTTGTACGTTGAACTTATTGGAGCTTCTTCTACAGCTTGTATTATTGGTTCAGTAACTACAGGTTCAATTGCGCTTTCACTGTTACTAAGAATTATATTATATATAATTAAAATATTACAATCCTAAAATATTTATACCAACCTTAATTGTTGAGCGTCGTCATTATAGGGAGTATTTTCTTCAACATAATTATAATTTTGTGTAGTGTTGTCATCTTCAATTTTTCCAACATATGATTCCGGAAACCAACCCGAATGTTCATTTAATACACCTTTTAACCAGCCTGGCTCACCATGTTCGCCTTCTAGAACTTTTATAATATCTCCTGATAAAAATGATAATTCATCTTGATTACGAGCACTAAAATCATATAAAGCACGATATTGAACACCTTCCAAATAAGTTGTTGTAGGTTTTTCAACTGATTCAGTAGTAGCCCAAGTTGTTGGAGCTGAATCCCATGATGAACTATATGCTGCATTTTTCTTATTATTTTTTATTTCTAATACTTTATTGCGATCAGTATAATAACTAGCATATAATGTGTCACATTTTTCTATTAAATCTTTCAATTCCGCTTTTAAATCAGTTAATTGAATATCATTTGAATTAATATCATCATTTTTCGAACTAATTTCCAATTGAATATTGTCAATTTTACTTTTTAGTTGTTTTAGTATAATCTATATATGTATAATATTTTAAAATTAATATATAATATATATTATATAGAAATGATTAATTATATAATTACTTGTTTGTTTGCAAAATTTATTTGTTCTTGCTGTGTGGAATCAGTTTGTTGATTACCCTTTGTTCTAGCATCCCATTTAGCTTTTTCATGAGTTAATTGTAATAATTTTTGGTTTTGTTCCTTAATTTTAGCTTTTAGTTGAGCCATTTCAGACATTTGTGTATCTCGAGTAGATCTCATACCATCAATTACTGTTTTAACATTTGTTACAGTGGCCCGAGTTTCACAAATTTTTTGAGATAGATCCTTTATCTGTAATTCAAAATTTGAATATCAATGGATTTTATATTTACAAAAAAAAATACCTTTTCATTGAACGTTCCCAATTCTATTGTAAGAGCTTGATTTTGGGCTTTATATTTAAGTAGTTTTTCTTGTTCCCGCTGACGTTGTAATTGCATCTCTGATATTCTTTGATTTTCCCATTCTAGCTGTCGTTGTTTTTCCAGCTCTCTTAAAGCAAAAATAAACAAAATAATGTTATAATCAAATATTAGAAAACGAAAACTAAATTATTGTGATAGTAAAATATTTTTGGTTTTATTCACAATTGTACTAGAAAATCAAATTATCTTCATTTATATTGAAAACTAAAATAAAATTTAAGTAGTTGAAAAAATAAACAAACAACAAATAGATAATCCTTTACAAATTATTATTTCCACATACTTTCTTGCAGTTTCTTTCGCTTCTATAGCACGTTTTCTCAATTCTTCTTTTTCTATTTCTAATTCCCGTTGCAATTGTAATTGTCTTTCTAATTCCTCTTGTTGTCTTTTTTCTGCTTCTATCCGTATTTTTTCTCTTTTCTCTGTTTCTTCGCGTTCTTTTCTTTCACGTTCATCTTGTTCTTTCTTTTGTTGATCCATTAAAAGTTTACGACGCCTATCTAATTCTGCTTGCCCTTTATCAAAATTTTCTTTTCTTTTATCTTCAAACGAATCTATAAATAATTGAAATATTTTAATTAATATATTAATTTTCTAAGAAATATATAAAATTACTTTGTGGTAGTCCTGCTGCTGGATCAGCTTCAATATTTGTTCCTTGAGATGAAATAGAAGCATGACGAGATCCCGGTTGTGAACCTTGTCGTGAAACACTAATAGATCCATGGCGAGAAGTCATTTTACGAAAACTTGGTGGTATCATTTCTAATGGTAGAACGACTGGTATCTTTTCACCAGCTAGAGCTTTATCGCAAAGATACATTGCTAAAACAAATTCATCGCATCCAAGTCGGCCGTCAGAATCAATGTCGGATAAGCCCCAGATCTGAGCTAATATCGCTTGTGGTAATTTTGTTTGGACCATTAAATTACGAGCTTGAGCCCCAGTTAAATAACCACTACGTGTTTTATCCGTAGTGTTAAAAATTTGAGTATATTTTAGTTTAACTGGTCCTTTTATAGACCATTCCACTCCTCTGTAATATATAACAAGAATTATATGTACAATTAATATAATTTAAAACTATTTTTTAAACCCATTAATTTGAATTTTTTACTATCATTCCAATAACCTAAACAAAATAATCACAAGATCAAAGATTTTTCAATATATTTACAAGCTCAACATAATTATTTCTCATCATAGAAATTTAAAGATAAAAATTAAAATTACTTACGGAGATTCAATTGAAGGAGCTCTTTCAGATATTATGCTGTTATTTCTATTCGGTGTATTGCTCTGTGGAGGAGTCGGTGGTGCTGGTAATACTGCTGCATTTTCAGTTACAGCAGATGGTATGTCAGTTGTAGTTAGAGGCGGTATACCTGATTGTATACCACCTCCTTGTGAAATTAGATGTATTTGTGCAGATTGATTTGAATCAAGAAGTCCTGTCGAAACTAAATGCTGTCCAGATATAGCAGTTATTGGTTGTTGTTGAACTATTGGTGCAATGTTGCTCGGCATACTTTTTAATGCATCCAATGGACTAGCCACTTTGGGAGGTGTAACTTGCGGAACTGTAGCAATTGTAGCGATTGAAGCTTTTAATGTTGGTGGAAGAGCTGGTGGAATATCAAAACCCCGCAATTTTAAATTTATAAGTTTACAAGCTATGCTGAATTCATTAATATCCATTTTACCATCAGCATCTGTATCAGCTAAAGCCCTATCAAATGTTCAAGCACACAAATATGACTAATAAATTTTATATTTTGAATAAATATACAAATATATTTTATGGTATATATTTCAACAATGATTGATAAGTGAGTTCAAGAAGGCGTAAATGGTTTTATCAATTATTATTTATTGTAATTTTTACCATATCTGTCCAAGTATTAAAGGTGGTAATTGTGATTGTAGAAAAAATCCTTTTGCTTGTGCACCAGTCACAATTCCATTTTGAGGCTGTAATGTTTTAAACTGTTCAAGATATTTGCCTCTTTCGCGCTCAGTAACAACCCAAGGATCGACGGCCGGGTTCATTTTTCGAAAATGTGATCAAAAACAGTAAGTTCACTTTGAACGCGGTGACCACAAACACTGGGCTTTGCCTCGTTTAAGGATGTGTTGTATGTCTGAACAAATATTTCAATTATACAGTGTTAATATAGATATGTGTAAAGTATAAGTAAATAATAAATTGAATGAAAAATTTTTTGTTGAAAAGATTTTTAAGTGTATATAGTTTATTTGAAAAGTCGATAAAAAATTTGTATAAACAAAAAAATATAAAATATTTATCAACAAAAATGCATAAACTCTGAAAGAATATGAGGAAAAATATTAAAGAAAAATGTTCTGCTACTTACTTGTGATCAAAATTTCTCTTAAATTTTCACAAAATGATAAAAATCTCTGCCTTGTCTTTAACAAATTAACTAATCGATCATTCTGTCAATAAAAGTTATAGATATAATGGAAATGGACATAAAAAAATAAAACCATTATAAATTCAACATTTTCAATAAATTTTTGACAGTTTGTATATTGGAAAGCAGCTTTTCTACAATTACCATTCTCATGCGTGCAAGCGCGTATGCTTTATCGGCCAAATATTCCACCCTATTCTGTACTACTACGGAAAATTCCTCTGTCCGACAAATTTTTTCAGACGGAATTTCTTTACCTCTATTCTATACTACGAGGGAATTTGTTCAAGGGATTCCATATTAATAAAAAAGTGTCAAAAACAATTTTTCGAAATATCGTAAACAGCTGTTTTCATATTTATTTTGTAGACGCATATAAATTTATTGGCAATAGAGAGAAATTTTTAAATTGAAAACAATACAATTTGCTGTATATAACTACACAATTCCGTAAATTGTTGTTGTTTTCAGTGGAAAAAATTCTCTGCTGCCGATAAATTTAAATACGTCTACAAAAAAGACATGACTATTTGTGAATCATAACAAAAAATTTACTTACATTTTGTGTTAATCACTTATTTTAATTTTTTTTAGTAAACTGTTTTTCTTTACAGTTTACATTATTATTAAATAAATTGCATAAAATATACTAAAGTTTCATTTATTATTTGGTATATTTAAAAAAAAATTCCTATGCACTATTTGTTTCGGAGAAATTTTTCTATTCATTCGGAGTACGGAATAAGAAAATTCCGAGGGAATTAATTTCGAAATTCCGACGGAGTGTAGAATTGCTTTTGGACCGTCCGAGGGAAAACTTCGATTACGACGGAGTTTAGAATAGCCTAAATTAACTAAAAAATATTCTAGAATCTAGATGAAGCAAAGATTCTTTTGTTTATTTGTGGTAATTAATTTTTCTTAATTTTTAATATGCCCAAAGTATCGAAAACTTAAGTCAAACAAAGTCTTTTATGCATTTTATTATTCACATCACGAAGTTGTTGCAATGAGGAATAAGATCGTAGCAGAAGGTAATGACTAACTTTCAAATTTTCCAAGCTTTATTTTAACGCATGTAACAGTGCGTTCCCATTGAAATTTTGTAGTTTATTTGCATTGTTTTTAGAACCGCGTTACCATTGAATGATTGAATTTTCATTAATTTATTCATTATTTAAACTCAATTGTAGCCAACTTTATATTGCAAATTCACTGATATTATTTAGTTTTATTGTATTTAAAGTTCCAAATTTTTATTTAATAAAATAAAATATACTTTTTATTTTAATTCATATTCTAGCCTATTCTAAACTCCGTCGTAATCAAATTTTTCCCTCGACAGACCAGAAACTATTCTAGACTCCGTCGGAATTTCGAAATTAATTCCCTCGGAATTTTCTTATTCTGTACTCCGAATGAATATAAAAGTTTCAAAATAATATATACTATACAAAATAATATATGAAACTTTAGTATATTTTATGCAATTTATTTAATAATAATGTAAACTGTAAAGAAAAACAGTTTACTAAAAAAAATTAAAATAAGTGATTAACACAAAATGTAAGTAAATTTTTTGTTATGATTCACAAATAGTCGTGTTTTTTTGTAGCCGCATTTAAATTTATCGGCAACAGATGGATTGGGCTGATATTTGGTAAAGACATTCAAATTAGTAGTCTGGGTGAAATGATGAATGACCATATTTTCATCTGGGATTTTCTCTGGTACCACTGGATGGATTGGGCTGATATTTGATAGACATACTTATTATAGTGTAGTGTTAACTATGCCAGTGCTCCTCCATTATTTCCCACAAACAATATTCAAAATAAATTGTTGCAAATAACAATGAAATAAGAATACATAAATATTTCATATGAAATTCTCCACCAACTTCTTTAACTCAATCATTTGTATGAAAGTTCAAGTTGAGATCAGCGTTGCCAGAACTGAGAGCCAACATTATGCCATTTTCTCAAAAATAATATGCCAAGTGGCATACATACATAAAAAACCAATTTCAAGAATAATTTTCAAGTAAAAACCCATTTCAACGAAATTTCTACTCACTAAAATGCAAATATAATAAACCCATTTCAACGCAATTTCTACTCACTAATATGCAAATATAATATAATGTTATTTATAACAAATTCATTTATTAGAAAACAATAAAATTAAAAATAATAGAATAAGACTTTTTCTTGTATACATATAAAATTCATAAATAAATTAGTTAATTTAAAAATATATAATTAAATTACTTCATACTTTACTATGCATTTCATACAATATGCCAAGTTAATGCCAAATAGGAAAAATACTATGCCACTTTAATGCCAGCATAATTTTTCCTAGTTCGGCTCTTATTTGTGATTTATTAATTTAGACAGTTCGGTGGTGAAAAGAAAGAGACTACTATATCCAGGCTGGCTTCAATTTTTATTACTTATACTCCTTCCATATATTCTAATTCGTTGTTCAAACCTACGAATAAGAAATATATGGAAGGAGCATAAATGTTCCCTCTCTTTTTAACACATTAACATTTTAATTTATTGGAAAATTTGTTTATGAAGCCACGATTTCGATATAGTTCTCTTTCTTTTCACCACCGAACTGTCATATTACATGTATCTTTACATGTATTTTTCTAAAAAAATATATTTTATCTCCTTAAAAATTGCTGCCCGAATTAAAAAAAACCTAGTTCGGCTCTTATTTGTGATTTATTAATTTTGATAGTTCGGTGGTGAAAAGAAAGAGACTACTATATCCAGGCTGGCTTCAATTTTTATTACTTATACTCCTTCCATATTTTCTAATTCGTTGGTTCAAACCACAACGATAAAATTTTCTGTGGGGTAAGGTACATTTGTCAGTGAGTATTTGTGTAGCTGCGTAGTGTAGCATGGCTGTGTAGTATGCTTTTTATTCTGTCAAATGAAAAATCAATGAAACACGAAAGCACATTGTTTTCTGTGTTGTTTTGTTGATATCCTGTCTTGATTTTATTTTTAGTTTCATTTTAATAATAACAAGTCAACAGTTTTATGAAATATGGATTCAAATAGTGAAATAGAAGATGATTCGGAGCAACAATTAGAATTATCGCAAGTAGAAGAACAAGAAGAAGAGCAAAGTAAATCTTGGGAAGATTTGGTTAGTATATAACAATATTTTTCACATTCTTGACTGATAATTAATTTGTAGGGAATAATTGATACATTAATATCTGCCTGCAAAGAATTAAAATGGAAATTTCCATCAAAAATACAAAAAGAAGCAATACCAGTCGCATTATCAGGAAAAGATGTAATTGCTTTAGCAGAAACAGGATCTGGTAAAACGGGAGCATTTGCATTGCCTATTTTACAATCACTTTTGGAAAATCCCCAAAGATATTTTGCATTAATATTAACCCCTACTCGAGAATTAGCCTTTCAAATTTCTGAACAATTTGAAGCTTTAGGTAATAAAATAACTATTTTTCTTTGTTCCATTTTTGAATTGCAATTTTTTTATAAAAAACAATCATGGAATAGGTACTTCAATCGGTGTAAAATGCTGTGTTATAGTTGGCGGTATGGATATGGTATCGCAGGCTCTTCAGTTAGCTAAAAAACCTCACATTATAATAGCAACACCTGGTCGATTAGTTGATCATTTAGAAAATACGAGAGGATTTAACCTTAAGGCTATTAAATATTTAGTAATGGATGAAGCAGATAGAATTTTAAATATGGATTTTGAAGTTGAATTGGATAAGATTTTGAAAGTGTTACCAAGAGAAAAAAATACATATCTTTTTAGTGCAACTATGACAAAAAAAGTTAAAAAATTACAGAGAGCCTCTCTTCGAAATCCTGTTAAGGTTGAAGTTTCAAGTAAATATAAAACTGTTGATCAATTACAACAATATTATATTTTTATGCCTGTTAAATACAAGGATGTTTATCTTGTACACATACTAAATGAGCTAGCCGGTAACAGTTTTATGATATTTTGTAGTACTTGTCATAACACTATAAGAACAGCATTAGTATTGCGTACTCTTGGAATGGCTGCAATACCATTACATGGCCAAATGTCTCAAAATAAAAGAATTGGTGCTTTAAACAAGTTTAGATCAAAAGATCGTTCAATATTAATATCAACTGATGTAGCCTCCAGAGGATTAGATATACCACATGTCGATGTTGTAATAAATTTTGATATACCTACTCATAGTAAAGACTATATTCATAGGGTGGGACGTACAGCTCGCGCGGGGCGTTCTGGAAAAGCTATAACTTTTGTAACACAATACGATGTAGAATTATATCAACGTATAGAACATTTAATTGGATTAAAATTGCCAATATACAAATATGAAGAGGATGAAGTTATGGCATTGCAAGAACGTGTGGCGGAAGCACAAAGAACTGCTAAATTAGAACAGAAGGACTTATTGGAAAAACATGGTGATTTAAAGAGGAAGTTTAAGAAGAATGGAAATGATGATTTTGATGATTCCGAACAATTTGTTGGGGCTCGTAAGCGTATTAAACCATCAAATAATGGAAAAGGAAAATTTAAGAAAAAAAAGTAAAAGAAATATTTTCTTTTAATAAATATATAAAAATAAAACTAATTGCATTTCGCTAATCACATCAAATTTGTTTTTTTTTTATTTCTTGAATATCATCTAAAAAATTATTTAGAGAAAATTATTAATTTATAGTAAATATTGTGAATGCTATTGTTGAGTCAAGATTATTTACGTTTTATATGCATAATTAGCGTGTTCTATAGATTCTTATATTACACCGTCTTTAAAGGCAGTTAAGATAAGATATGAGTTTTCGATTATGAGGGTTCGTTTCTATTTATGCAAAACTACTTTTAATTTTGTACTGTTACATTACAAAAAAATCGTAAGTTGTAAGTATTTTATTGTTTTACTTTATTTCTATTATGATATTTTTTCTATATTCTAAGTCTACTTATGTATCTTAGCCTAATATATATTTTAGTATTTAGATCTTTATATATAACAACTATTTTAGTTTCTGAATATTGTTTATCTATATTATGTAAGTAAAAATAATTATAAAATTAGATTTTTTATCATAATTTTATTAAATTAAATATCAAAAAGCTCACAAACGCCTTCATCTTTACTCAAAGTGAAGCGATAATCTTCTTTGGGAATTTCTATTTGAATTAACGATCCCGTATCTATGAAAAAAAAAAATATTTATAAAATGTATATATGTATATATTTTAATTTTTGTTTTTACTCGAATCACGAGTATTTTGAGATCTAAGTGAATGTCCATCTTTAAAATTTCTTAATACCACATTTGAGAAATTTTTTTCATTTTTCCGATCTGATCTATCTATATAATTATGTTGATTTTCTGATGTTGATTTATTTCTGTCATCTATATTGTTCTGAAAAATATTTTATTATAAACATTTCAATTTAATGATTTTTCTTAAATCCACACAATATTCTTAACGATTTTAAAATACGAATTTCCCTTATGTGTAACTAATCTAGAATCAACTATTCCTCCTGAATTGTTTTTAATTTGTAGAGAATGTTGTTTCTATAGAAGAATATAATATTTTGTTTTTATTTTAATTTTATAAATTTTTAGTAGATATATTATTTAAAATATATACATACTTTTGATATTTTTATATTATTATTTTGTATAGTAAATAATGTACAGCCCAAAAAACTATTAACAATATCATCTCTAGTTACGTAGCCATATGATTTATTTAATGGATCATCTAAGATATGTTTTAAATTTTTTTTTACACATTTAAGATGATGATCTAATTCATCTTCTTTAGCTTTCATTAATTTTTGCTCTTTGATTAAAGTATCACAAATATTTGTATAGTTTATGCAATGTTTATCCTCTGTAGTACCACTATTTTAATATATTACAATTTTTGTTTGTTGTATAAATTTAAAAAAATAGAAAATAAAATTATTACATCCATTGAACATGTCTTGTATGTTTGACTTTAGCTACTAGTCCTATTCCTTCTAATACATTAGTTATATCATATATTCTCCTTTTTTGTACACAAAGATATTCTGCTGCCTGAGATAAATAGTAAAAAGAGTAATAAGAAGTTATTATTATTGGAATATTTTAATTTTAATGTTTTATTTTAAATTTAATATATTTAATTGAATTGTCTATAAAGAATTACATACATATTTAAGATCAATTATACCCTTTTTCCTTGATTTTAATAATTTCACAAATTTTTTTGTTAAAAGTACTAGTGAACTTTGTGATCTGGAAACGAAATCTCCCATTTTTTAAATTGGATATTTCTTTCAATTCTTATAGGTATATGTTCTAGTTTTCTTTTTTTTAATAAAATTATTTATTTTGATGATATATAGATTAGAAACAAAAATTGAAGTTTGTACATACCCAGAGAGAACTGACGTATACGTATATACCAACGCGTAGGTACCAGTGATGATATTTGTAGTACAATTGTACTTTTTGTAGTACTTTCGGCAATGAAAAAGTGCCGTAGTACTTTCGAGAGTCAAAAAGTACCTTGCTACATTTTTAATATAAAATCTTATAAAAAACGAAATTTAACATCGCTGTAAAGAGTGTGTAAATTGTATGTTTTTTGCTAGGTGATGAGCATCCAAACATAAATATTTTAATTATTAAAAGTCAGTTTTCAGATGTCACTATATTTCGAATTTTTATTTAAAAATGAAATGGGAACGGTAATGTTAGACGGCATTTACATTGTCTATTTATAGCACTATAATTTTGACGTTCAATATTTTTTCCTTTTCTTTCTTGTAAGTGCGATGGCACAAAAATATGACTGTATAAATATATATATAAAAAAAAAATATAAATATATATATTTATATTTATATATAATGTTTATTAAATATTTTATTTGATTTTTTTTTAATTAAAAAAATGATTTTGTTTTTATTTTAGTTAATATGAAAAAAAATTACTAAAAAAAAATCAAATAAATTTACTTTTTAAAATCTTAACTTATATTATAAAATTTAACATTTATAAAGTAATCTATGTACCTATAATTTAGAAAATAAAATTGCATTTATTTCGCCTACATATGACCGCTTTCCTTGAAAGTAGCATAAGTTATGATTAGTTTATGTTTTCCGCTGTTTCTGTTGTTATATTTCGATTATAGATAACTGTCAAAATTCTCTAAATAAAATATGAAAGTAAATATAAATCAAAAAGAATTTGACGTTCGAGTTTTAGTGCTTAAAATAGTGCTATAAATAGACAATGTAAATGACGTCTTAGGCAATATTTTTAAAATTGCACAAGGCGTATTATTTTTGCCACATTCTTCGGCCAATGTTAACCGTATTTCCTCATATCAAAATTTAATCAAAGCAAAGTGCAGAAATAAACTATGCGGTTGTCAGTAAATGTGATGCACTAATAAAAACTAAAGATTTAATTAAATCTCAGAATTGCTATTGTTATAAAATAATTATAACATTACGAAGAAAATGATAACATTAAAACTATCGAATAATTTAAGTAATGAAGAACTTTAAAAACTAAAAAATAAATTTAAATTATAATTATATATCAAATGAATATAGCATTAAAAAAACATTAAAAATGCTTGTGGTAATAAAATTATTAATATTTATTTATATTTAAAAAAAAGTACTCTGTGCACCAAAAAAGTACTTTCAAATTACTCTTTGTAGTACTTTGAAAATTTTTGAAATATCAACACTGGTAGGTACTCTGTTGGTATCGAAATGACAATATATAAAAATATAATGTCCGAGTGAGATAGAAGATAATAAAAGTATTTTCTCGATTTGATATCAACTCGTCAGCCTGACGCGATACCAATTTTCACTCGATTCGTATGAATTGGAAGAAAATTCTACGCTCCAAGCGGATAATTACTGCATACAAAATAAAAATGTCAGAGAAAAACAATATTGTGTCTTTATATGGTGATTGTAATGTAGAGTATTTTTAATTAGTGTATTTTGTATATTTAATTTGCAATAAAATTGTATTTTTAATAGTAATAATTATAAATTGTATTATTAATTTAAAATATTTTTTTTTTCCGTGGAAATGCAGATGAATTTCTTTTGGAATTTCATGAAGAAAAAAAGTATGTATTTATGTATAATAAAGCCAGACAAAAAATGCATTGAAATTCTAATATATCTCAAATTTATTAATTATTTTCAGAAATACATGTTCTAACTTAATAAAACCTAGAAAATACTGGACTGGCAAAATGGATCATGGATCATGGACGAGCTCATTGGCAAATTCTTTTTTTTATTTATAATTAAAAAAATTAATATAATGAAAGTATTTAATTTAATATGCAACTATTTATTGCAAAATTGTAATCAAATTTAAAAACATAATTTATTGAATGTATACACTAATTAACTTTATAATGAATAATTGTGGTCAATATAATATGTTATAAAATTATGTATAGTATAGTAATAGTAGTTAAATATAAATTTGTATTTATAAGAAATAATATGTACATATATCATAAATTTGAAAGCGTTCAGCAAAAAAAATCTATAATAATTTATAATTTTAAATTAATTAAGAAATCTAATATCCAATATTATGTAATATTAAATAAATTAATAATAACTAAAAAAAATTAAAAATATTTTCAATTTCAATAAAAAAAAAGCAAATTCCAATATGAACATTCTTTGAGCCACCTACCGTAAAATAAATAAACTACAATACCCAACACGATACCTACACGTCAGTACCAACGTCAGCGGAAGTGGCCTTTGTGTTTGCCATGGGAGAGTATGTATCTTGTCAGGCATACGCGTTGGTATATAAATTGGGCCGACGTTGGTATAAACATTCTCACTGGGTAGGTAAAGATAGCGAAAAGACTATAATGGGGGCGTTCAGTGGCAACAAAAAAGTAACTAAAAGTGACTAGTTGTGTTCATTGACCAAAAAAGATCCAAAAATATCCGAAAATATCAGAAAATATCACGATTTGCCGTTCAATGAGAAAATATCTTGATATTTTCTGTTCTAAACTGATATTTTTTGCTGTTCAATGAACTGACAGTTCGTGATATTTTGTGATATTTTTGGATATTTTCTGATATTTTCTGCCCCTATAAATTTATAAGGGCAGGAAATTGTGATATTTTGTGATATTTTTTTTATGTCAAAGTACATTGTTTGTAAACAAAAATAAAAAAATTGTTGTAAACAAATAATAAAAATTTAAATAATGAAATTAATTAATTTTTTTAAGTTTTCCAATAACAACATAACTTAATTTTTTAGCTAACTATTTATTATTTTTATGTATAAAATAAAAATATGTATCAAAATATAAAAAAAAATATTTTAAAATAATAGTAAAAGAATTTTTTTTAAATAGTTAAACTATTTTATTTTATTTTTTAAGTAAAAAACTTAAAATAAATAAATTCCGTTTACCAAAAAATATTACAAAAAAAAAAAATTTAAAATTACTATTTTCAGCCATTTGCAATTTTCAAATTTTTTTGTTTACAAATAATAAAAAAAAAAAAAGATCCAAAAATATCATGAAATAGCGTTCATTGAGATTTGGTGTGCAAAGTTGTTCTAAATGGTCTGACATTTAAATTAATTGTTGTTGTTGTGTACTTTTCTGATATTTTCTGTGCTAAAGTGTGCTGTCCAAAACTGTTCTGAAAAGTCATTGAACGAAGCTACTAATAGACCTATTCACAAATTAACAACGTAACAACTGATTTGACACTTGTTAAAACTTAATAACAAGGGCCATAACAAGGGCGTAAAAATGCTATTCACAAAAATGGTGAATATGCACTTGTTAAAAATGATGAGGTGAATTTTGCTTTTATATGGAATTGTTAAATAACAACCACTCAAATCCTATAATCATCTAAAAAATTTAAATAAAAATACTCTTAAATTTTTTTGAACAACTTTTTATTAAAAAAAATCACTTTTATATGGAATTGTTAAATAACAACCATAAATTTTTAATATTTCATAATTGATTCCTATAATCATCTAAAAAATTTAAATAAAAATACTCTTAAATTTTTTTGAAACAACTTTTTATTAAAAAAAAATTATTAAAAAAAATTACTTTTATATGGAATTGTTAAATAACAACCACTCAAATCTGGTTGTTAAATACCAAGTGTCAAAAAAGAAATTTAACAATTATCTTAACAATTTCTGAATAGCGATTTTAACAAGCCGTGGTGAATTTTTATCAATATTGTGAATTTTTTCATACAAATTTTTGACATTGTGAATTTTTATAACATACCAACTTGTTAAATAACAATGACAGTTCATACTGAAGGAATTGTCATTTTCTTAACAATTTTGTTAACAATTTGTGAATAACTATTTTCAATTTTGCTTGTTAAATAACGATTTAAGAGCTTAACAAGATAACAAGTCGGTTTGTGAATAAGGCTATAAGAGTTACAAAAAATGACTACCAAAAAATTGTGAATAAGGCTATAAGAGTTACAAAAAATGACTACTAAAACCGCCCTGCCAGTTCGTAAGCGAACCGGAAACGTAAATGTTAGAATAAGAACAGTAGAAAAAAAAGTAACGCCAAGAGTTCGCTAAAATCGGTTCGTTTACGAAACGCCGTAACGATTCGTTTTGGAACCGCCAAAATCGGCACGTTTACGAAACGCCGCAACGATTCGTTTTGGAACCGCAAAATTTGGTACGTTTACGAACTGATTTTATTTCTAGAAATAAGAAATACGAAAATTTATTTTTTTTTAATTTTTTGGCATTTATTGCATATAAAAAATATAATTTTTAACAATAAATAACAACTTATATAATACATAATTTTGAAACATAATAAATTATTGAATTATAAATTAATAACTTTTACATAAATCATAAAAAATAATCATTTTCTTAATTTTGTATGCAACTAATTTATATAAAAAAAAATCAGCATTTTAGTGTGTCACTGAACGCTCGTAATCGATTTTAGTCGGTTATTTTGACACCTTTGTGTACCATCCCTTTAAGCAAAATAAGCGAATTCGTTTTTGGCGAACTGTTTACGAACCGGATATGTAACGCCTTTTTATTAAACTTTCAAATTTTTCAACCACGAGAAAAGCGGTTCGCCACCGTTCCACTTCTGTTTCGTTCATAGCGAACTGAAGTGGCATTTTAAAGCGAGTTAACTCATAAATGAGTTATTGCAAAATCATTTCGTGGCATTCCACTTTTAAAAAATGACATGAGATATCTCATAGGAACTGTCATTTTTTGCAACACCAAAAAAGGTGTTGCATATTATGAGTTAGTGAGTTTAATTTAAGAATAAAGTAAAAATTAAATTAAATTTTTAAATTAAATGTCATTTTTTGCAACAGCAAAATATGTGTTGCATATTATGAGTTAGTGAGTTTAATTGAAGAATAAAGTAAAAATTAAATTAAATTTGGAAAATTATGTAAGTAAAAATAACTTTTAAATATTTTTACTTATATAATTTTCCAAATTTAATTTAAATTTTACTTTATTCTTAAATTAAACTCTTAAATTAAACGACATTTCATTTACGTTATACATATAAATAATTTTATAACAAAGTAAACGCCGAGTGAAGTGTTGTTTACTTTTATTGTGTTTTAATATAATAAAAAAATAGTGAGTAATTTTGTGTTTTTTAATTAAAATTAATATATTAAATAATAAAAATGGACAAAAACTTTAACGAAATTGCATGCAGCTTTTCGTGGTTTAGTCATCATCGAAATTTTCCAGTGCATTCATTCACTGTAATGAATATATATAATTAAAGGTAAATTTAAATACGAAGTTTAATATAGAGGATTCACGTGCATTTGAATTATAATTCTATTTTATTTTTAGAATGTGCCACAAATTAATATGAAATGGTTCCAATATTCAAAAGACCGTGTATGGAAATCCAATAAAAGGCAGGAAAATTAGAAAATTATTTTTTTTAATTAATATAAATTTAGTACCAGGTAGAATTAAAATGCTGATTTTTTTTGTAGAATATAAGTAAAATTTAGTTACCAAATTACTTTTATTATTATAATGTGATAAAGAAATTTTATTACTTTAATTAATGTAGTAATAAGTAAATCCTATTTAATTTAACTTAATTATATAAATTACTTGCATACAAAATTAAGAAAATGATTATTTTTTATGATTAATGTAAAAGTTATTAATTTCTAATTCAATAATTTATTATGTTTCAAAATTATGTATTATATAAGTTGTTATTTATTGTTAAAAATTATATTTTTTATATGCAATAAATGCCAAAAAAGTAAAAAAAAATAAATTTTCGTATTTCTTATTTCTAGAAATAAACGTATCGAATTTGGCGGTTCCCAAACGAATCGTTGCGGCGTTTCGTAAACGAACCGATTTTAACTCTTGGCGTTACGTTTTTTTCTACTGTTCTTATTCTAACATTTACGTTTCCGGTTCCCTTACGAACTGCCAAGGCGGTGACGAACTCATATGTAAACGAACTCATATATGAAAAGAAGACCTCGCCGGGGGTTCGTTTACGGTTCGCTTTTCTTAAAAGGTTATCCATAAATGGACGTCCATAACATGGGGTCTCAATGGAGACCACTAATGGAGAGTCCATCAGCCATTCCATAAATTGCAAACTTTATGGACGTCCATTTATGGATAAGTTTATGGACGAATATGTCAAAAATAAAATGGCGGAAAGTGGTTTAATTTATAAATTAGGTTTCATATTGTGGTTAATTTATTAATTGACTTTCGTTCTGTATTCCCAATATTCTATATTACCAATACAAAACTATTTTACACGTTGAAAATCAAAATATAATACAAATTTCAATGATATTTCGAATAATATTTCAGTCCATGAAATGCCCAGTTTTTTTTGTTTGGAAATCCATAAATGGAAATGGCTATGGAAATGGAAATGGAAATGGAAAAGGTCATGGATAGTCGAGACCGTGTAAAGTTTACCATTTATGCATGGAATGGTTGATGGACGAGTGGTCTCCATTATCCATAATGGTTTCCATTTCCATTTCCATTGCCATTTATGGACAACATTATGGATAGTCGAGACCCCGTGTAAAGCTTCAAGAGCCAAACAGAATATGTGGTTGTCGCTGTCGCCTGTCGTCGTGAAATGTCAAAAGAAAAATCAAAAGTACGTATATCGCATTATTGAAACACAATGATGTCGTCTGTCGTTGTCGTTGTCGTTGTCGCTGTATTTCAATTGATATTTGATATTTTCGCTCGTCGCTAAGTTTTGACATTTTTTGAATTTATTTAAAAATTATTTTCCAGAGCACACTATAATGAAAATATAATTTTCACAAATTAAATTATGATAATTGACAATTATTCGCGACGATCTATTGTGTTTAGTTAAGGGGCGACAACGACAGCGAAATCATCGCTGGCTAAAAACACGACGACAGGCGACAGCGACAACCACATATTCTGTTTGGCTCTTTAGTCACATAATTACGACAAGTTAAGTACCGACAAGTTAAGTAAAGTAGCCATTTTGACGTTTTCATATAATTTGTATGAAAAATCGATTGGTCGGTCACATAGTGCGATTCGAATCGAATCGAATCGAAAGAGTTGAATTGATTTCTACTTTTGCGATTCCACTTTTCCAAACTTTTGAGTTTGACAGATAAGTTACACTATATATATATATATATTATTAGTACTCCTTATTTTCATTTTAAATTATTAAAAATAGATTAAAATTTACTTTAAATTAAAGAATTCAAAACAATATATACACAGAAAACAAATTTTCGATATCCGTCTAAAATATTTTTAACAGATACTTGCGATTGCGATCGATAGCTATGTGACCACTCTACTTTACGAATCGAAAGGCTACTTTACTTAACAAGGGGTCGGGTTTGGAAGTCGACAGGGTAGGTAAAGTAAGTTTCGGCTTGCTTTGTTGCAACTGTCGAGGTTTCTGAACAAGTACTTGCAATACCTCTTCGTGGTGGCCCCTGGAACTGTATCTGTCTTCAATATGGATACAGACCAAATTTGCAAGCGCGAAACCAAGCTAAGGGTGTAATTCCGTACCGTGCCTAGAGCTGCATGGCTGAGGGTGAGCTCAATCGCTAACGGTGGACTCCGGATACCAGGCGACCTCCGGTTTTAACCAGCCTTGCCATAGTATCTTTTGCCGCGAAACTCGTGGGAACAAAAATGGAATCTAAAAAAACAACAACAACAACAAAAACAACAACAACATCAACAGTACCAACAACAACGATACCATCGGTAGCAGCTACAACAGAGATATCTCCGGTGGCTCATACAGCCGTCCCAGTTGGCTCTCGGGCCACTGAGACTGGCTCGGCCCGGCAGATGCTTTCGAATTGCTACAAAGAGCGCGGATGCTAGACACCGATGAAAGCGAAATTGCGACAGATGACGAGATCATCTATTTAAAGGACTCGGAAAGTGACAACGTTACTGTCATTGAAAGCGACTCAAATGGTAAGAAAACAGAGGATGCCGTCATTCCAGTACCAACGGAAGCGGCTAAAAAACCCAAGAATTTGTGTGGCTCGGTTAAAAAAAGACTTCGTAGAATGGTAAGAGGTGGCATGCCATATGAGGTAGCCAGGGCTGAAATTGACAGGAAGTATGCGGAGTCAGAAGCGGCTAAGAAAAGGAACCGGTCAGAATCAACTATCCCGCCAGATTCTGGTAAGCGTTTTAAAGGGCAACAGACAGCGACCAAACATCATCGTCCAACCTACAGCGAGGTCACCAGCTGTACCAAAGTCGGAATCACACCGAAGCAATTTCCGCTAAAAGCGCTAAGCGAGGCTGAGGCCAAGATGGTCCAAACGGCGGTGATCAAGGCAATGGACGAGCTTCCGAGGGGCACTCATGTCCGATTCAACGGCTCGTCGCGGAAACCTGGGTTGTCTCGTTCAATTGCAACGATGAAATGAGCAAGACCTGGCTCGGTAATACTATAAAAAACATCAAGCCGTATCACGTAGCAGAGCTGATCATTGTCGAGGGCAAAGACCTCCCTAACTACGCCACCTGCTCAGGATTCTTCCCGGATGAAGAGGGTCTTCATGAGGAGAAGATACTGAGCAGGTTGGGCAGGCAGAATGACGGTCTGTACACCGAGAATTGGAAGGTCGTGAAGAGGACATCGACAGGAAGGGGCCATCATATGGTCCTTTCTGTCGATGAGGCCTCTGCTAGGACCCTTAAATCACTCGATTGCAGGCCGTGGTACTGTCTGGACAGGGTGAGTCTGCGCCTAAGACTAAGGACGCATGAAAAAGAGGCAAGGAGGCAGCTTGAACCAACGCCACAAGAAAAAACAAAGGAAATGGTAGTCTCTAGGACACCAGAACCAGAGAAGGCAGTGGATGTGGTTATGAAGGAACCTGAGGCAGCGTCTACACCAGCAGTAGCGACAATAACAACAACAGCACTAACGCTATCAGAGGTGGTCAAATCTGCATCGGTACAAATTCCGTCGACCATTGGCCTTAAAAAGGCAACTGAGTCTAAAAAGGTTGCAGAATTTAGACCACCCCTGAATAAAGACAGGAGAGTGAGGAGAGAGGATAGTGGTAGACGAGGGGAATCCCGCAGAAGAACAAGCAGGTCACCGTACAGTAACAGGACACCTCCCAAAGAAGAGAAGAATAAATGGCACAAAGTCGAGCATGGCAGACCAGCTAAAATCAGCTCCAGGCAGGGAGGCTCCAAGGGGTCTCTCTTCTCGACGGAGGAGCAGGGATGGTCATTACTCCAGCAGCAGAAGAAGCAGGGAGACCTCTCGTCATGGTCCCCTGCCGGAGAAAAGGAAGTAGGTGCCAAAGATGTTTTTAAGGCACTACAGGTGAATCTGCAGCATGCAAAGACTGCATCGGCAGTTGCAGGCTGCAGATTCGCAAAAGAAGAAATCAGTTTTGCCTTAATACAGGAACCATGGCTAGCAAAAGGTAAAATTTGCGGGCTAGGTGATTCTAAAGGTAAGCTACTTTATGATTACAAGGACCAAAGACCAAGAGCCTGTATACTATTTAATAAAAATATAAATTACTTCATTTCTGACAAACAGTATTAAGAGTTGGCATGTATCAAGCGAACCATCATGTTCCGATCATAGGCACATAAGGTTCGATATCGTGGGCCTTAGTCCCGAAACTACAGTTTACCGTCCAAAGAAACGGACATACTGGACATCCTACTAGGAAGATTTAGAAAACAAATTAGAAATCATTCCGAATAGGATTAACAACATAGGAAGTCTCGAAGAAGCAGCCTGGACAACCAGCAGAGCAGGGCCATAGTAGAAGCTTTTGAGAACAACTGTCCACCACGCAACAAGACAAGCAACAGGCAGGTACAATGGTGGAATAATAACCTAGCGGAGCTAAGGAAAAAAGTTCGCAGGTTATTCAACAGTGCAAAAAAATAATAGTCCACACGAATGGGAAAGGTATAAGGAAGCACTTAGGACATACAATAAGGAGATCAGTAAAGCAAAACGAGCCTCCTTTCAGACGTTCTGCGAAAGTATTGAAGACCTACCGGTAGCAGCACGTATATACAAGGTCATGGCGAACGAAACCACCGGCTCCATTGGCCTTCTTAAGAAGGCGGATGGTAGCTATACAGAAACAAAAGAAGAAACAGTTGATGCTCTATTGAGGGCACACTTTCCAGGAGCCATAACCTTAGATGAGGACGACGACTATAGCTATCCGAGGACAACGCGCGATATCAGCATGAACCTGAGAGAAGAATGGAAACAGGCTTCCAATATCGTCAGCCCGAAAAGAGTAAAATGGGCCATCAGCACATTCAAGCCCTTTAAGTCACCAGGACCGGATGGGATATTTCCGGCACTATTACAAGAAGGTAAAGAGATATATAAGAGACACAACTCTCACTTGTAAACCTCTTAACCGCTATCAGTATGCGTATCAAGCAGGTAAATCCACCGAGATGGCGCTACTTAACTTAACGGGGAAGATAGAGCAGTCTATTGCAGATAAAGAAGTAGCGATCGTGGCCTTCATGGACATCGAAGGAGCCTTCAACAACACCTCTCATGAGTCTCTGATCAGAGCAATGAGAGAGAAAGGTATAAGCGACAGAATCTGCAGGTGGACCAGATCCATGCTAATAAGCAGGAAAATAGAAATAAGCAGGAAAATAGAGTAGAACTGGCATTCTCTAGGGAAGCCAAATTCCTAGGTGTAACCCTGGACCAAAAGCTTAATTGGAACAGCCACATCAACAATATCGTAAAAAAATCAAACCTATCCTTGTGGACCTGCAGACGTATATGCGGTAAGACCTGGGGTATACATCCAAAAATAGCATATTGGATGTACTTAACAATCATCAGACCGATCGTAACTTATGCGGCGGTAGTATGGTGGAAGAAAAGCAAGCAACTCAACATCCAGAACAAACTAAACAAGATACAAAGAGAGCATGTCTAAATGTAACTGGAGCAATGTGCACAACGCCAACGTCAGCACTCGAAGTTTTGCTTGACTTAGCCCTACTTCACATAACCATAGAAGAAGAAGCGAGGATGGGAGCTATGAGAATTAAGGGCTACAAAGGTCTTGACCAAAGAGCGCTGAAAAATCATCCCTCCATAAAATTAGCAGCCAACAATAGATCATATGTAGATATGCCAAGGGATGACTGTAAGATCAAATACATATTCAACAGACCACAATATAGTGATTCCAAACAAACACGACTGGGAACACACTAAACCAAGGGAGACCGAGCTCGAATGGTATACAGATGGATCCAATACAAATGATGGGGTAGGATCTGGTGTCTATGGCAAAAGACCCAGTGTAAGCAGAGCACAAAACTTAGGATCCCTAAAAACGGTATTCCAAGCAGAAGTCTACGCAATCCAAATGTGCGCACAAGAGAACTTACGCAGAGGATACACCAACAAAACCATAACAATCTACTCGGACAGTCAGGCGGCTCTAAGGGCTCTGGACTCGTTTCAAATGAAATCCAACACAGTAATAGATTGTTTCAACACCCTGATTACGTTAGGAGAAAGAAACAGGGTTACGTTATCATGGATTCCTGCACATGCGGGGCAACGAGATGGCGGATGAATTGGCAAAGGAAGGTGCGGGCTCAATATTTGAGAGTCCAGAACCATTCTGTGGAGTACCAAAATGCCATCTTAAAGGACTAATAAAAGAAGAAACCAGACGCGCTTAAATCAACTCATGGAACAACAAGATCGGGATGAAACACTCCAAACTCTTCATGAAGGAGCCGTCGAAGAAAAGGACAAAAGAACTCCTAATGTGCAGCAGGAAAAAGGTCAATATCATAACTGGCTTCCTAACAGGACACTATGGACTAAGAAAACACCTACACACTATCAGGCTATCACAGGAACGAGTATGTAGATACTGCCAAGAAGAAGACGAAACGGCAGAACACCTACTATGCGAATGCATGGCCCTCTCGAATAGGAGGCTAAGGTATCTGCAAGGGTATATCATTTCGCCTTCTGACACATGGAACCTATCTCTATCAAATCTGTATAGCTTCATTTGCAGCACAGGTCTGATAGATGAGTAACTATGAGGGATGTTACAATAAGCCTTATGGCTGCAGTGACGTGGCGCTTCGGTGTCATCCCTGTATTTAAACCTTAACCTTAACCTTAACTTGTCGTAAGTATGTGACTGAAGCTTAAGCTACAAAAATGAATGGCAATACGTTGACAGAAGTATATTCGTCACACCTTGCCACGAAAAGTAACCTTCTCATTTGAGTGCCTTTTACATTATCAGATTTCTCAGACGATTTTTTGTCGGATGAAAAATCGTATAGTGTGAAGGTAAAAATATTTGTCGCATGCGATGTCGTTTAAAAAATCGCCTGGTTTGCATTTTCAAACGATTTTGCAGCCGACAATTTTGACAGCTAACAAAATACAAAAATTTGTTGTGTGAAAGTTATATATTGTGGTGTGGAAGAAAGAAAGAAAGAAAATCAAAAGTAGATTCACGTATTCTTGAAAAATTCAAGAATGTCTTTGGATCTTCAATTCTAAGTTCATCAAACACAGAAATTGATAAATCTCTTCCTGGAATTTTCCGTCTCAGAAGCCGATTTTTATATTTTCGATTACGTCGGTTTTTTCTAATATTTTTCCGTGCAATAATTCCAATAATTGTTGCACATAATCCAATAATAATTAAATTATTTTCAGCATCCATATTTATAAGTTAAAAGTAAATAGTACCAAATGTGAGGTTAAGTTTCCACAAATTTTTGATATTTTTGTCTGATAGTGTGAAGGCAAAAAAACTTTTGCGTACGATTTTCCATACGATTTTTTAGACGATTTTTCAGACGACTAGTCGTCTGAAAAATCTGATAATGTGAAAGTACTTTGCCACTAAAATCGCACAGAAGTGGCATTTTAAAATGAAATATTCAATAGTGAAGTATTGCAAATATCATTCCATAAAGAAATATAGTTATATACAATACTACTGCAAATATTGTTAATTTTTTTTTGTAAATTGAATCAAATATTTATATTATTTTTGTATTTAACTACATAAACTTTAACTATTTCATTTAAATGCAATGCAACGCCATATGCCACATGAAATGCAACATGAAATACTTCACTATTGCATATTTCGTTTTAAAATGCCTATTCAGCAAAAAATGTGATGTGTTTTTAAACTGTATGTAGTCTAGTCGCCTGGTGTTTGTTAAACAATTAGGTCTCGTAATATTTTGTTTTTAACACCTACTGCAATGCAATTGCAATATTGCAGCTATACATAGCATTTTGCAACAGCAAAATAGGTGTTGCATATTATGAGTTAGTGAGTTTAATTTAAGAATAAAGTAAAATTTAAATTAAATTTGGAAAATTATGTAAGTAAAAATATTTAAAAGTTATTTAATTTTTACTTTATTCTTCAATTAAACTCACTAACTCATAATATGCAACACCTATTTTGCTGTTGCATAAAAAGATAGTTCTTATGAGATATCTCATGCAACGATATAGAAGATATATGGATAGGGCATAAATATAAAAATTTGAAGCCACGCCGGGTATAGTTGTCTCTTTTTTTGCTAGCCGAATTGTCAAAATATAAAAATGAGAAATTAGGGGCGGATTAGGTTTTTTTGAATTCGGGCATCAATTTTTAAGGAGATAATTTTTTTTTTTGAAAAATACAAATAAAGATCATCCTAAGGAATATTTTAGGTCGCGCAACGATAATTATACAAATGGAAAGTAAAATAGAGTAATTTGTTTAGCTAGTTAATATTGTTAATTTATATTGAGACTCTTAAACTTAAAAAAATAAGCCAGCCCTGTAAATCTAAAATCAGCTGTTATAATATTTTTCATATTATTAATTTGACACTTCGGCGAGCAAAAGGAAAGAGAACTACCAAAATCGTGGCTTCATAAACAATTTTTCAATATATTAAAATTTTAATGTGTTAAAAAGAGAGGGAACATTTATGCCACTTCCATATATTTCTTATTCGTAGATCTCATGTCATTTTTTAAAAGTGGAATGCCACGAAATGATTTTGCAATAACTCATTTATGAGTTAACTCGCTTTAAAATGCCACTTCTGAATCACGTGATGTTTTTGTGTTCGCCAATGTGTTAAGTTACTTATTAATCATGTCATGATCTAATAATATAAGGTCTGCTTTATAGTTCTATCAATTACCTTGTTTCCATGACGAGTTCAACTCGAGTTGAACTCGAGTTAGCGTGCATGGAAACAGGGGTTGAGTTGAGTTGAGTTGGAATGGAACGAATAATTGATGGTTCCATTTCAACCCCATTTCAACTCAACCCAACTCAACTCTGTGCATGGAAACTAGGTAAATGAAATATGTGACGTCATCGGCAAGAAATTTTATATGAAATTAATGCTGTGTTCCTTACTTGTGCTCAGATCGATCTAATAAATCTAGAACTGTATTTTGACTCATATTTTGACTCAGATCAATCAATTTGAGAATCCCAGACATGCCTGCCAAGATTTGTATTCTTCCCGGCAAACATTGGTGCATTTTTTATCTGAAAAATCTCACTGTTTCTTATTTTATAAGTCAGATTAATTTGATTTCAGATTTGAAAGAATCTAGTTGAAGTTGATATACAGATTTAAATAAGAAACACACCAAATATAATAAATTAAATAAAAGCACAGCCAACTAAAATATCTTTAAAACTTCTACCATTGACTAATAATAACATATAGACTTATAAAGTAGAACAAAAAAAATTTCCAATTTCTGATTTGGCTTTCCTAATCTAATGAAAAAAATCAACGTTCAACGTGCGTTTTTTGTTAATATTTTCGTTAGTGTGCATTTACATTATCTATTTATAGCACTATAATTTTGACGTTCAATATTTTTTCCTTTTCTTTCTTGTGAGTGCGAAAGAGAAAAAATATGACGGGTGAATTACTTCCCGAGCAAGAAAATTTTCTTGCTTTTTTTTTTCTTGCTATAATTTTGACATGGGTGTCAAATAATATGCCAAAACGAAATTTTTGCAGAGCACATTTAAAAAATTTTTTTGAAGAGCGCACTTAAAAAAAAAAATCGAAATATTTATTAAACATTATATATGTATGTCATTTTATTATAGGTATATAAAATATATATATATAAAAAATATATATACATAGATACATAAAAATTATATAAAAAAAAAAAAAATTATATAAAAATATGTATGTATATATTTTTTTATATGGATATACATATATATATATTATATACCTATAATATATATATATATATATGTATGTATATTTTTTTATATTCATATATATATTTTTTTTTCTGATTTCACATATATATATATATATATATATATATATATATATATATGTATATATATAAAATTAAAAATATATATTTTATCCATACAAAAAAATATATTCATTTTTTTATATAATTTTTATTTTTTTTATATATAATTTTTATGTATCCATATATATTTTTTAAATATACATATAGCAAAATGACATACATAATATATATGTTTAATAAATATTTTGAAAATTTATTTTTTTGTTTTAGTTAATATCTAAAAAATTTACTAAAAAAAAATTACAATAAATTTACTTTTTAAAATGTTAACTTATAAAATTTAACATTAAAGAAATTTATGTATGTATGTACCCATAATTTAGAAAATAAAATTGCATTTATTTCGCCTACATATGAGCGCTTCCCTTGAAAGTAGCATAAGTTATGATTATGATTACTTTTTTCCGCTTTTTTACAATTGTTATATTTTGGTTATATGATTAGGGTAGGGATAGCTGTCACAATTATCGCAAGAAAATATGAAAGTAAATGTAAATCAAAAAGAATTTGACGTTCGAGTTTTAGTGCTTAAAATAGTGCTATAAATATATAATCTAAATGCGGTCTTAGATTAGGCCTTCTACAAAGCAAAACTACGTCATTGAGAAGAAAATGGCGAGTGTCAAATTATATCCAGCAGACCTTATATTATTAGATCATGCTTATTAATCATACTGAAAATCAGTCTGCTTTTTTTATAAACAAAAATTTGTATGCCATATAGTTGGTGCGATTTATAATAGATGGCAGACTGAGTCATTTGATTTTTCTACTACTTTGTAGATAGCAACAAATGTTGTATTTAAAAATTTGCTATCTTCACAAAAGTTGTTGACGTTCAAATGACATTTAATAATTATATTTTTGTTTACTCTTTTTCTTATTCAAATTCTTATCTTATTAGAAAATTATCAGCAAGAATTTTTAAAATTTAATAAAGTTGTAGTTTATTTAATAAATGTTAAATGAATGGAAAAAATGGTGCCGTTTATGCGCCAAAGAAAATGGTTGTGATATTAATGTATTAGTCAAAGACGAGAATATTTCTTTATCGGAAATAATACAAAAGCTATTCTCTATTGATGTTAGAATTATCAAAATTATAAGTCCCTTTTTTATCAATATTTACATTAAATCGTATAATTACAGATTTTTTCTACTGATGGAATTTCTACAACTATTTGTTTAGATTGTCACAAGTTCATATCAGATATTGTAATTTTTTCTGAACGTTCATCTAGAGTTCAATCAATGTATTCTGAATTAAAATTTAGTTCAAATTTAGGAACAGTATTGGTCGATTTGATTGCATTACGAAAACAATTTGGAATATCTTCAAATAATGATGTTACATTCATATCAGAAAGTAAAAGTCAATTATGTAGCCAAAATATATCAACAAAAACGACAACAGAAAATGACCATTTATTAGAAAATGATGACAAATGTAAGATTGAAAAATATCAAAATATTATTGATGATAATAATGATGAAAATATAATAGAAGAAATTGATTATCTTGATGAAGAATTATTAGAAATTAAATGCGAACATCATGATAATAATGATAATATAAAACTTAATAATAGGACATTATCACCTAGAATTAATAAAGAGAATAGTAAAAACGATGATGAAATTACAAAAACTAAATATGAATGTGCAATTTGTCAAAAAAAATTTATACGTGAAAAAAATTATCGTTATCATATGAAATTAAATCATAATAATGGAAAGGAATATATTATGTTTTCATGTGATAAATGTAATAAAAAATTTAAAACTAAAAAACGATTAACAAATCATATAGATACACATATGCCACCTGAAATGAAATTAATATATTCATGTCCATTTTGTGAAAAAAGTTTTTTAAAAAAAATCTATTTACATTCACATGTTAGAGCGATACATGAAAATATTAAACCATATATTTGTGAAAAATGTGGTAAAGCTTTTGGTACTTGTGGAGCATTAAAAGAACACAAATATACTCATATAGATGATACTCCATATCAATGCACAAAATGCCCAAAAAAATTTAAAAATAAAGCTCGACTTAAGGTAGATATTATTTTGAAACTCTTTCAATTCATTTCATTTTTCATTAAATTTTAACTCAATATTTTCAGACACATACGGATACGCACAATGACACTATGTATGTTTGTACGACATGTGGTCTACAATTAAATACACGACGAACTCTTGTAATGCATATGGTTGTTCATTCAGATCAAAAGAAACATAAATGTAATTTTTGTGGTAATGAATATAAAAGAGCTAAAGCATTAAAAAATCATTTAATCTTACATACTGGTCTACGACCATATTCATGTCCTTTTTGTGATAAAACATTTGCAAATGGATCAAATTGTCGCAGCCATAAAAAGAAAGCACATCCAAATGAATTAGCTGCTTTAGAAGCGAGTGGGGAGAAACCAATTATCACTACTATACCAAAATTAGAACAATTAAAATCTGTGTATGTATACATGATATTAAAAAGCAAAATTGATTTTTCATCTACTGATTTTTACTGTTTTATATTTTATAGGTCATTAGGAGAAATATCACAAGTAGGTAAACATGATATTTGGAATAATGATATCCTACAAATAGATATTAATGAACAACAACAAAATTGTTCATCGGAACAATCAAATTTTGATCTATTACATATTACACTTAGTTAATTTTTATTTTATAATATGTATATTAAAGTTATTGGTTTCTACAAATCGTTGTTATTCTATAGTTTTAAATAAATTGAATGAATATAATTAATTAAATATTACATTCAAAAGTAATATGTTGATGGTTTTTTTAATTTAGCAAAATTCATAAAAAAATATAAAGTGCCTGAAAATATGCAGTATACATTAACTGATTAGTAGATGTGGAATTTTTATTTTGGATATAGTATTTAAAATATTAAATTATAATTCTTTGACATTATACAGAATATGTATTATGTTCCTCGGATAGCTGGGATTTATGATCGTGGTTAATTGATCTTACAAAATAACACAAAAGTTTCCATGTCATGGGATTTTTTTTAATTTAGTCAAATCAAAATTCATAAAAAAATTTAAAGTGCCTAAAAATATGCAGTATATATTAACTGATTAGATAAGTGGAACAGCAGTGTCAGTCTTTCTTTAGTTAATCCAAAATTAATGCATGTGCATCCTTGAATGAATCTAATAATAAGAATAAAGATTTATTTATGTGGTGCAGCTGTTAGCTTTAATTAAACAAAATTTATAAGATATCAAAAATATAGAAAATTTACTGTCACAGTTAGTTTAGTACCTCTAAAATTCAAAATTACTCTTATAACCAGCAATAAAAATTTTTTACACAATATATAATATTTTAATTGACCTGACAAAATAAACATAATTAATCAATTTTAATTAAATATAATTATATAGGAGTATAATAAATATAATATATTATGTTAAATAAAAAAAAATTATTTCGTAATTTAATCAAAAAACTATATATTGTGACATGTTGTCTGTTGAATTCTTAATTTTATCTATCTTTTTATATACGTGCATATACTCTATCTAAGGTACATATATGTTTATAATAAGGATTTTATTGAGATTATCATTTTATTATTATCATTATTATTTTTTAACCTAAAAACTCCTAGATTAACCAAAAAAAAAAATGAAAAAAATTATATTAATGAATTCAAAGATTTATTATTCAAAGGATCATTAATCATTAGTAGAAATAATCG
Source organism: Empis stercorea (assembly GCA_949752835.1). Classification (NCBI taxonomy): domain Eukaryota; kingdom Metazoa; phylum Arthropoda; class Insecta; order Diptera; family Empididae; genus Empis; species Empis stercorea. The sequence goes on from OX457089.1 coordinate 18,565,293, forward strand.
TAGAGATGGCAACAACATAAATTATATTTAACTATAAGAAGTAAGAAAAATTTAATCCACATAAATTAGAAAATATATTAATAAACTTACTTTTTATTTCTATAATTTTTATAATATTAATTATACTATAAAAAGTTAAATAAAATTTCTTCTGTGAGAACCAAAGAAAAATAATACAAAAAAGTTGAATTAATTAAAACAGAAAAAAAGGAAATAATTAAATTGTAATAAGTAACTTTCGTGTTGACTTAGGACGTTTATATTATAATTACGGGCATATAGTTATACGAGTACCACATCTTAATGTTTTATAAAGGATGCAATTAATTAATTATTAATCTTATGGGAAAAAAAGAAATATACTGAAAATTCTTTCAATAATTTTAATTGAATTAATTAAATGAAATGATAAAAATAAAATTTGAGAAGAGTGCTTTTCAAGATTGGATATTATATTACACCTACACGATAGGAGTTTAACTAATCAAATATTTATACATATATGTTTAAAATTTATGTAACCGTTTTATTTAATAATTTCACAGAATTATACATCTATGTTATTCTAAATTGACACATCTTTAAATTAGAAGTAGCAATAGTAAAATTTACACTCATGTAATTTAAAGACTGGGATAAATGCTATACATTCGCTAACAAACAATTAACAATTAACAATTAAAATTAATATTTTCTGTCTTACAGAGGAACTTATTGCTGGGAATCCATTTGAAATTAAAAGACCCACATCGGGCTATTAATAATTAAGCCAATCCAAGAAGACGAAGAACTTGAAATTTTGTTATTGCTTTATTACATTTACTTATACTTGAAATACAAAAATCAACATTCTTTGTTATATTATCATAAAAAAGTTATTTAACAATTAATTAACACCAAATATCAATTGCAATAATATCTAACTGAAATTTATTTCAATAATTTTATAGATCATTTAACAAAGAATTATTTTGGTTATCTGTTAACCATTTTTATGGTTTACGAATTTAATTTGTATACTTATAAAGAATTATGATTAATAAATGATATAAAAACTGTAATTTATTTTATGGGGTATATAAAATACTTATTATACTTTTTGGAGGGGATTTCACAATTAAATTTAAATATTTAATATTACGAAAATCTAAATGCTCTTATATATTATATTAGGTAAATCACGACATGTTACTTATATGTATTTACAATATTTTTGGGATAATTCCAATCAAAATTATTCCAAAAAATAGTCATAGAATGTTAAGACGTGTGTGCCATATTACTATAATTCCTATAAGATAAGTAGTTAATAAAATAATATTAATTTTAATTTAATTTTTGTATAAAAATGACTATTAATCAAATCAATCCAATTATATTAAGCGTGTTTATTTTAATATTAGATTTAATTAATATTGTTGATTTGTATCCGAAAGTGAAAATATCAAGAAATGATAATAATGAATCTTTACAAAACGATTTTAATATAAATTTAATTTTTCGAAAAATAAATAACTACAATAATAATAATACTATAGATATAGATAGTATAGTAAATGAAAATAATTCAGTTGTTAATTTTCTTGTAACCGAATTATCAACTACACACGATAATATTATATCATCAACTATAATTACACCAATCAATGAACAAATTTCATCTAACCATATACGTTATGTCAACCGAACAATATTACCAGAAAATTTAAAAGAGAATAATAATAACCGACAAATTATTAAAAATATATCATTTAGTAAAGAAAATGGAAGTATGTAAAAAATCAATTAGAATAAAAAATAAAATGATTTTTTATCAAAATAAAAATTATTATATTTAGATTTTTGGCATCAAATAAAAAATAATATAAATGATACAATTATCATGTCAACAAATCAACCACATGTACTTCAGCAAAAAAATTCACCATGGCAATCATTACCATCATTTATCCAATCAGAAAAAAATTCAGATGATACCAACAGTAGTAATAAAACTATGCAACATTTGAAATTACGACATTCGCGAAAATTTGAACAATCCTCAGAATCATCACGTGTAAAAAAATATAGTTATTTTTATTTGAGTCGTAGACTTTGGTATATTCCATTATATTTTACAGTATGGTTTACATTTTATGTACTTTGGTTAGTTATAAAATCAATTTTTAAACACAAGGTATATTTTATGAAATTTCAATTATTATTTATATATAGGTATATAATTTTAATTAAAAAAATTCGAATTTCTAAATTTGTTAATATTAGGTGAATTTACCAAATCATTATCAGGAAGGACGATTAATGAAACGTAATATATTGACAACTGATACATGGATGAAAGAATCTAAAAAAAATATTGATCAATTGACAATTATTATAATGGATGGAATTGAAAAATTTAAAGAGAAATATTTATTATTATTATGAAATTTTTGTTAATAAAGTATTTTTTAAATAATTTATTTCTTATTAAAAAATTATCTTAAAATGCAATTTATTCAAATTCTACTCTATATCATTATTATTATATGTATACTGTTCTCAAAACTTTATTTACATTATTATATTAAATAGATACATATGTATATAAAATAACATCACAGACATTTAAAATATCTTTTATAGTTATCCTAGATTTTTTAGAAACATCTAAAAGAAAATAAACATAAACTTCTTTACTTGACACAATTATTGAGTTGTTAATTATAAATAATATAACGTATACCTACCTATATATTTCTTTTTTTTCCATCTCCCTGTTTGTACTTCTGATAGCTTTATGGTATAAACGTAAGCTACACACGTTATATATACATATATATACATTATTAAATATAGAACAAACCTACTTTGCCTGATTGATTGATAAATGAAAAATCAAGAAACCGTAATATATTATATATAGTAATATTTAAATTTTTTATGTAGTTTAATAATTCTTAAAGGGGAAAATATAATTCTGATAATTTATTCAGTATTAATTTGTATACAGAAGAGAGAAAAATACAATTTTGTACTTTGTATTAACATATATGTAAATGTATATGATTTCGTCAAAATACAAATTCTATATAGTAATTGATTTTTGATAGAAATATCACGATTTTTTTAATATTGAATTATTTCAGTAATATAGAAACTTTATGATGATTTTTTTTTTTGGAAATTATTATAAAAGTTTGTGATACAGTGATAAGACGTGTGTGCAAAATATAAAATTATGATAAAAATTTTCCTATTATATAAATTTTAGAATATATAAAGAAAGTTTTAAATGTAAAAAAAAAAATGTATATTAAAATAATAAATGTTATAGTGTTAATATTATATTTAATTATTAAAATAGAATCATATTCTCAAGTGAAAATATCGGGAAATAATAGTAGTATATTATTAGAAAATCAAAATAATAATGGACCAGTAATACATAAAGCTGTTAATATGGAATTAATGTTTCCACAAATGTAAATTTATTCGTAAATAAATTAAATTTTAATAATAATTAAAATATGTATATATTCATTTTATTTTGGTAGATTTAATATGTCGGAATCTACTACAAATAAAATAATATTAGATGAATCAATAAATAATGAATCAACTGGTCGAGCTGTATATCCATCAAAACAATATCAATTTCCACAAATGATTTCAAATATTCGTAAACCATCATCATCATATTTGACATATAATAAATTAAGAGATTCAAATCCATCATCAACTAATTATGTTTATCCAGTATATCGACCACGACAGCAACCAAATCAAGCAGAGATTAATAAATTAAAAGGAAAAGGTAAAAAAAATAGCTATGTAATACATAATACAGAATCAAAATTTATGTGGTTAAATCATTTTGTAATTTGAATACAATTTATATATGTAAATTAGGTCAAGCAATGGATAGGTATACACCTGGAGAAGCTGTTGCTTCAGCATTATTTAAAAAACCAAAAACACCTTATAATAATGCTAATTTGAGACAATCAGCATCCTCACAGATTGTGTCAAAACCAGCATATGTTCCAGTAGATCAAAAAGATTTATATTCATTTCCACCGAATCATTCAAAATATCCGCCACCAAATCAAGTTTCATCAACAAATCAAGTTTCAAGTTATATACCACCAGCTGCTGGACCTGCTGATAAAACAGTAACAGATTATGTAGGACCAGTTCATCCAGAATATTTACCACCAAATTTAAAAAATGAAATGCCTGATAAAGATGATGATAAAGGATCTGATATGCAAAATACCGGAGTCAATATGGAAATGGATCAAGAAAGTGATAATGGAAATAATGAAAATAATGGAAAGAATAATGGACATGACAATATACCAGATGACATGACATATCCAACTCCTCCACCGGGCTATGTAGATGAATCACCTGACATGGATAATAATAATAATATGATGATGACAATGCCACCAATATCATCTCATGATGATCATTCATTTGACCATTCCCATGATCATTCACACGAATATCCACATGATCATTCACCAGATCATGACCATGATCATCCTCCAGATCATTCACATGATCATCCGACAGACTATTCACATGATCATGCCGAAGATTATCCCCATGAACATAATCACCATTTTCATAATGATCATTCACCTCATCATTATAAATCACCATGGAATTCTTTTCCATCATTTTATGGTTCACATGGAGTTGATTCTTATCCAGAAATTATTTATGATGATCATGATCACGATCATCACCATCACCATCATCATCATACTACCTTGCCACCACCACCACCACCAACAACTACAGAAGAACCACCACCAGAACCTAGAGTTAAAAAATACAGTTATTTTTATTTGGGTCGTAAATTATGGTATATTCCATTATATTTTACTGTATGGTTTAGTTTTTATGTTCTCTGGCTAATTATTAAATCCATAGCTAGACATAAGGTAAAACATATTTTATTCATACATAATGGCGTTTAAATAATTTAAAAAAAATTTCTATAGGTTAATTTACCGAATCATTATCAAGCAAGAAGTTTCACAAAAAGGAGTATATGGACACCTGATATAACACATAGACAGGCTACAGAGGAAATTGATCAATTAACAATATCTGTAATGAATAATATAGATAATTTTAAAACTAAATATCTTTGATTTTAAATAAAATATTTTCATAATTGTATTTTAAATAATAATTTATTGCCGAGCAAAAGAAGAAATGTATATAATAAAATAACAAAAGAATATAATATTAAGTGATATATTACAACAAATAATTATTTTTCAGCACAGTGTTTGTATTTCAAAAGTTTATTGCGTCCTTAAAATTAAAATCCTTATTTTTAAAATGTTTATATTTTATTTGACATTTGGCATTTTGCTAAAATTCTATATTATATCTTATTAATGGATTTTTATGTGAAAAAGGATACAAGGATTTGGTATTCATATATTTATTTATGATAATAATCGTAAATCGTCATGACAATATTATATTTTGTATTTAGAGTGAAATTGGGTTTAATTTTAATTTTTAATTAAATGATTTATAATTAAATTTATATAAATATACATGTATATGTATGTATATATTTCCCATTTCTTATATACGTATATGTATATACCTACATAAAAAATGTTTCTATCTGTGCGTATGGATAATTATTTAATTTGTATTTTTTATACTATATAATATATTTTTCGTATATTTTTATTAATTTTTATTCCAATATCCTTCCTTAATAAAATATTAATACCTATACGAATTAATAAAATATTTTTTTTTGTCCCTTCACCTTCACAGTATATATTTTCAGGTTTTTTTTATTTGACAAGTGAATGCATAATTTTTGTAGTTTTATTAATATTATTATTTTAATTATTATTGTTGGCCAAATAGTTAAAATATATATTTCTTTTTATTAATTATTAAAATTGGACAATGAGTTAATGACTTAACTTATTTCAAATCTGATTTAAAAAAATTCAGTTTGTCGTTAATATTGAAGACTTTTAGTAAATATTACATCAAATAATGTGCTTAATGACTTTTGCTGTCAGCTATATTTATATGAACTTTTTATGTTTAATAAACACAACAATTTCAAGCAATAAATATTGATACTAAAATTTTAGCCTCAGTAGAATTTTAGTCATACTATTTTTGATAAATTTTCTCGTATATTAGTCATCGTCTTGCATACCAATTATACATATATTTTAATGTTATCTTATATTGTTAATAGCCCTAAATATTATTCAGATTTCAGAAAAAGCTATCTTACTTACTATTTCTAAATTAAAAACTTCAAAGGAAACAAATAATCTATAGTCGTAAAATAATTCAAAAATTAATTTCGAATATTAAAAAAATTTCAATAAGAGTAACAATATGATATTTGGCAAATAATCTTTATTAGACTGTGACATATATATAACAATATGTCCATAAATAATTAAATATATAATAAACACATCTATAAATTTTACACTATACTATATTTATATAGAAATATGTATATTATTTTGGTTATATTACCAACATCACGTAAACATTTTTGACTGTCGGATGTGACGTGCGAACTTCTGATTATCTCGCAATATCCTGGATTTCATATAATTAAGTTATGTCCTAGGGATGGTATACAGCACGTGGTTCTCATTATATTTATTTGTATATTTTTGTTTACACAAAATTAAATAATACATATGTATTATATAATTGTATTTATGTACATAGTTAAAAAATTTATAAGACTATAAGGATAATTAAACGTGGGAAATACTGGATTATACTTTATGGATTTTTGAAAGACAAAATGACAGAAAATGATAACAAAAAAAAATAAGAGAAATTTATTCAATTTTTTGTCTCTACAGCTTTTAATAAAATTATGTAAAAATTTATGTATACATTTTTTTTTCAGTATGTAATTTTTTTTACACATAACATTTTATGATTATTGACCATTTTGAAAAATAAAGAATGACTTAAATTTATATAACAAATAATAAAATACATTGAATTATTTTTAAAATTTCGTGGTATTTTTGTTTTTTAATTTTGTAATTTTTTCATAAATGACAATTGACTTTTAGCTTTTATTTTGACAATTAATTATAATTTGAAAAATGTGTTATGTTATCATAAGGAGTATTATGTATATAAATATACTTTCTTAAATAAGAATTTATAATTTAAAATAATATAAATAATTTTAATAAATTAGATAAATTTTTCTGTATGTATGTATATGTGTTTTTTTTATTACAGATTTGAATCTAACGAAAAAAGTCCTTCCAGGGAGATTCAAATTAAAACAGTACAAAACTTGAATACGAACTAAAATATATTAGAACCAAAGCCGTATATATATAGGATATATGCGGCTTTGTTAGAACTATTCTAACAAAATATTAAAACCAGCGGACATGAATCAGAATTATTATGTATTATTTAATTATGACAGAAAATAAAACCAACTTATATTTCTAAAATCATCATTTCGTCGCGGTCGTGATCAATGTTATTAGAAATTTAGAACAAAGTAGTCATAATAAAACACATCAAACATGGTTTGGAATTGGGACATACATGGTGCCGGACAAAATCATTAAAAAAAATTATAGTGGGATATTTACTTTAATTACGGCTCCACGAAAAAAAATGAAAAATCGCCCAAAAATTTTTTGTTTTACAAAATCACCCAAAAATCAAATATGAATAATCACCCAAAACAATGAATTAGCGTCCAAAATTTGGGGTGCCTTTTCATATGAAATATCACCCCAATTTCTATTGTTATTTTTTGGGCGATTTTTCATTTTTTTTTTTGGGCGATTTTTCGTTGGGCGATATTTCGTGGAGCCTTTACTTACATATATATAACCGCTCGAGTTTGGTATTAAAGTTATTTGTACATATATATTTTCAATAATTTCCAGACTACACAGGGTTTACACTTCAAATTCGCCATTTTGCAAATCAAATTCGTCCTTTTGCAAATCAAATTCACCCTTTTGTAATTCTAATTAGTCCGTTTGCAAATCAAATTCACCCTTTTGCAAATCAAATTCGACTTTTTGCAAATCAAATTCAACCGGTATTAAAAAATGATTCGAAAAGTTTAACTTTTGTTAATAAATGTATATATAAAAAGTATATACATATACATATACAGTTGCTCACAAAAGTATCCGGCCACTTCTTTTATTCAGCAGAATTAATCTTAGACGTTAAGTTTTAGATATCAGAATTTATTATTTTTTAACATTATTTTATTATTTATTATTTTTTAACATTATTTAGTCTTGTAATTTATAATCCAATCATAGAAATATCAAAATTAAATATACTTCAGAAAAAATCGACAACCAAACAATTAAGTACATAATTCGGAAATTCAATTTTTCTCGAATGACGCACTATTTGGAAACTATTTGGTAACTAAACTTACTTTGGGGAAGTCTCCCGTATGCATACACACTTAGTGGCCGACTTTAGTGTCAATTGTTTTATGAGTTCGGACAGCTATGTAAGTTTTTATGATAATTAATTCATTTTTCTAATATGTTTTTCTAGTATTATAAAATGCATTAGTAAAGGTTTTTTATAGCCAATATTAAAAAAAATACTTAATTGAAAATGAAGTGAAAAACATTAAATATTTTGAACCAAGTAGGGTGGCCGGATACTTTTGTGAGCAACTGTATATTTCCCTGTGATATTTTCGATAAGAAAATGGAAAAAATGTTTGATGAAATACTTAAGTCAGTGGCGAAAAAAAAAGGTTTCAATTTATTACAGGCGAATGTATCAGATAAGAAAGAAAATAGTGTGCTTCGTAAAGATTTAGAAGAAATTAAAACAAAAATGCATCAGATGGACAGCATAAATAGACGATTAAATTAAAAAAAATATTTATATACTTATTCGCGATATATTTTAAAACCCGCATGTATCGAAAATAAAGCTACCCCATACAAAAAACATAATTAAATAAATTTTACGTCATAAAACCTCACAGAAAATTGTCGAAAAAATAAAATTTGCATATATGTATGTACTTCTAACCTAATTTTCGAATCATTTTTTAATACCGGTTGAATTTGATTTGCAAAAAGTCGAATTTGATTTGCAAAAGGGTGAATTTGATTTGCAAAAGGACGAATTTGATTTGCAAAAGGGTGAATTTGATTTACAAAAGGACAAATTAGATTTGGAAAAGGACGAATTTGATTTGTAAAAAGGTGCATTTGATTTGCAAAAGGACGAATTTGATTTGCAAAAGGGCGAATTTGAAGTGCAAACCCTGTAATAAATTTAAAATTATATGATAATACCGTAATTAATAATATTAATTAATTATAAAACATGTTAATTCGATTACAAAACTTTTATACTTTACATATTACAAATCAAGTAACCGTTGTAGTAACCTAGTTTGAGCAAAATATTGAATAAAATGGTGTTATAAACTTAATGAATTTATTTGATTGATATTTTAATTCAAAATAGATAATTATATGTATTTAAAAAGCAAAAGAATGTTTCAGTATTAGAAAGAATGTTTCAGTATTAGAAAGAATGTTTCAGTATTATTCAGTATCTGTATAGATTTTAATATATTTAAAACTATACGATTCAATTATATAGGAAAGTTTATGCAATCCCAGAATTGATCAATTTTAAATTGTGACAGTATAAAATCATAAAGTAATAATATATAGAGAAACTATTTCATATATCATTTTTTGCACAAATTTTTATAATAGCTGTGTTTTTTTATTCCTACTCTGTACTATACGAGTAGAGTATGTGTATGGTTGTTGTTGTAGCTACTCTACATAATTATCCAGTACAACATGTAGAGTAAAAGGGAAATTATTGGGAAATTATTAAATTTTAATATGGCAACTATAAATTTGACAAGAAGGTACTTCATTCTTAGAGTATATAATATCAGGAGATGCTATAGTATAATTTTGCCCCTACAAGCTGTGTCGAAATTTTTTTTAGTTTTTTTGGTCTTATAGTTGTCAAAAATAATTTTGAGTTGTCAAAAATAATTTGGTTCTGTATTGATTTCTGTATATATAATCCCCTTTCCCTCCACAAAAACGTACGACACATAATAGTTACTATAGCATCTCCTGATATTATATACTCTAAGCTAAGACTTCATTTCGTATATTTGAATATTGAAAAATTGATTTTTAAAAAATATCAACAAAGTGGGCAAATTTTTTTCAATCAATTCTAAATCATATTTTCCCCTTGCACTACATCGTTTTTTTATTCCTTTTATATCGAATAGTGCAGAGTATAGGAATAAAAAAACACAGCTAATATAATATAGAAATGTAAGACCCGAAGCTTTTTCATAGGCTAGAACCTTTATTTTAAAACTCCTCTATTTCTATTCTATTTTCAAAGCTCATTGAGAAAATATTGAAAAAAAAGAAGCACGATTGAATAAACAATCAAAATTTCAAAAAATATTATATGACTTTAAAATATTATAAAGTCATAATAAAAATATTAATTTGATATAATTAAAGTTGTATTTACATTATCACACTTTACATAAGACATTCGTATGAAAAATCGTACGAAAAAACCGTATGAAAATGCATACCATCAGATTCTTCATAAAACATCGCATGAGACTAGGTATTTTTACGTTCATATTGTACGATTTTTTGATCAGATAAAAAATCGCATGAAATGTTTTATGAAAAATCTGATAATGTAAATGCAGTTTTATGTAAATACAATTTTTTTATACTTTTTATACTTAAAAAAATATTTTTTCAATGAGCTTTGAAAATAGAATAGAGGGCTTTTAAAATAAAGGTTCTAGCCTATGAAAAAGCTTGGGGTCTTACATTTCTATATTATTTTATAAAAATTTGTGCAAAAAATTATATATGAAATAGTTTCTCTATATAATAGGTCTGTTCGTTAGCTTGCTCAGGTCACATAACCCGAGTAGGTTAGGTTAGGTTGTGTTAGGTTGAGTTAGAGTAAGTGACGTCACAGATCACTTTAGGTTCATTTGTGACCCAAACCCAAATTCTGTTCGCTTGCTCAGACCATATGTCATATATCAGCGTCTACAAGAAAACACCATACTCTTATATCAAATAAAATACCATATAATGTTGTTGAAGTTTTGTAAATAATCATTGTAAACTTCTAATAAATATATTAAATATATCATAATGATATATTTAAATCATATAGTATTAGTTCAACTGTTCAATAAACTGTGAAATCACCATAAATCATAAATATGCTCATTTTTATTAATATTCTTTCGAAGAAATTTTTTCAATTAAATGTATAACGAATTCCGATTTATTTCGGAATTTCAGTATTATTTTTCATCATATATGAAAAATAATATGATATTTTCATCATATTATTTTTCATTATTTAAAGACATATGTCATCTTATAATCAAAGCAGCCTTGATATAATTTTAAATTTTTCGTATGAATGACATATTAAATATACTAACCTATTCGACTCTATCTATTTTGGAAGGTTAGAAAAAAGCAACTCCAAGTAGATGGGATCAAGTTCAAAAAAGCTAACGAACATAGAATATACTGGACCTAACCTAACCTAATGCAAACGAACACGATCAAATTGACACATATTGATCCAAGTAACTTGTATCAAGCTAACGAACAGACCTATTATTACTTTATGATAAAATGTTTGACGATGTAATGATGACACAATACAATAATTAATAAAATAAAGACGATAGCATCCGAAAAAAATGTTTTATTGTTCAGTTTCATTCCAGTTTTATGGGTCAATTTTCATTTTCCATTGTGCATCCACTATTAAATACTACGATACAAACTGTAATAATAATACTAAACATGTTGAAATAATCTTTATGTTACGAATTTTTGAACTATCGTCACAAATACATAGCTTTTATTAACCTATCCTAAATTCTAATACATATATTATTGTATATTTGAATGCATTGCATTTTATTATATGTATGTATATTATGTATATAAATATAACATATGTATATGAAACAAAACAACTATTAAAAACCCACAAGCAAACTATTATCATTTGACCGCAAATCGTTTCAATTTAAATATAAAGATTTAATGAAATTAATTTGGTATGAAAATGTAGTTTTTATATGGGTATAAATAAATATATGTACATATTTAGCTACAAAATAGGATATAAAAGGATACATGTAATTAACGGTATGTATACAAAAAATATATAAAAAATTAATGTCTAATAAATGTACACATGATGTTGGATTATTAGGAGAGCATATTATGCGACTACGATAATGATAAATATAAATTATATAATATAAAAGTAAAAACATTAGAAGAGAACATAATGTTTGCTAAAACATTAAATTGAAATTGTATCCGTACAAAATATAAAGTATATGTATATAATATTGAATTTTTATAGCAGATATATGTATATTTATCACCTACATATAATTAAATAGTTAAAAGATTTAAAAAAGCACAAAAATGTTAATGAATTAGTGTAATAATAAAAAAAAGTTACGACAAATTACCATTTGAATTATATTATAGATAAATGATAATGTCCAATAAAGATTAACATAGAGCAAAAAATAAATAAATATAAAAAAGAAAACATTAACAAGTTGATTGCATTTCTATGTTTCGTTAAATTAGCAATTAATTGTTTAATTGATTTTGGTTATTTACGATTACGATAATAGAATTTTTTTTAAGTGAATTGTGGTGATTTATAATAATTTTAAATAGATCAAACAAAAAATAATTAAATATTGATTTTTGGCAAATAACGCTCTAGAGATAAAATAAAATATATATCTCTAAAATTAATATTGGGTTGGGGTGATATGCACAATGAAAAAAACTGAGCCAGAGCCGGACTAATTACATTTTTTCATTACGTTTTTTTATAATGTAAAAATCCTTAATTTGCATAGATGAAATATTTTCTATTTTGGGCTACTTTATGTGCATTTGCGGCTTATTCCTATCCTAGTTTATTTTCTTAATGTAAAATACGTATTAATACATTATAATACCGTATAAACTTGTTCAGGAAATATTGTTCGTATTTATTTTCGGATTTGTTATAATTTTCAAAATTCAAAAACTTTGGTTTTTGACTTAGCGTATATTTATCTTTATATTTAAAATAACAATTTCTTTCTTTCATATTCTTTAAGTAGCGCAATAGCCCGAAGTGGGACTAGGGCTATTTCTCTTATACGTAGGTAGGTTTTCTCAACAGTCTGTTTCAATTTCTGTCTGCCCATAAGCTCCTCTGTAGCGGGGGAACTATTTACGGCAATAAGCTATTGGTTTTGTTGTGAGCCAATTGTTGTCAGCAATTGAACTCGGTCGCTTTTATAATCAAAATTAATTCAAATAATATTTTACTAATTTAATCAATATATTTAATAATTTATGTAAAATTTATTTAGTTTTGTTTCTATTTGTATGATTATTTAACTACGATATTTTTTTAACATTTTCTTTAATTTTTCTTAGAAACATTTACCCATTTAATAGCAAATACTAAGGTCTTGAACCTGAACAGTAATATACTAGGTGAAATATATATATTTATTTAATTTTTATAATAGTTAAATATGTATTACCTTTTTAAATTCATGCTGGTAAAGCTTTAAACAAACAGACTAAACAACTAAAAAAAAATTTTCTATAAATATTTGAATATAATCGAGCAGAAATTATGATTATCCGGATCTACAGTCTGGCTAACTACTAATGACACTTTTTTTTCTATAGCTACAATGTATACTAATATATGTGTTTTGCAAAAAACATATATAAATGGATAGAAAAATATACTATTTAAGTGTTTTCTGAAACTTTAATTTTATATACTGAAATGTGACTATTCTATAATATAAAAGTACATTTAAATTGGAATAAAGAAAATTTCTTCATTTAAAAAAACAAGAATTGAAGAGTTGAAATTAATGAAAGATTTGTATGGCGGTACATGGTACGAAATTATAAATACATATATATGTATGTATATGATTTGTTAGTATGTAAGTTTTTTTGGGGGTAAAAAAAGCATATTATATGTATGTATTAAAAACATAGATTAAAAAGTTATTTTTTGTTTAATTTCCCCATATTATTTAAAGAAATTTTTATAATAAATTTTTATGTAAAATTTATATACATATCTATATAATGTAAATGATGTTTGTCTAACCATTTGTCTTTTAATTGGTTATAATTTAATTATAATCATTTTATAATCATCATATAATAAATCCAATATAACTTTGGTAGCAATGTAGCATTAAGTAACTTTTTTTCAATATTTTTTTTGATCCTTTCATTATTCTTCAGTTATTCAATTCATTAAACTGAACATTTATACGTTCTTTATGGTACTGTCTAATTACCAACGATTTCACGTAAATAGATTAATCATTAAATGTTAAATATAGCCAACTTGAAGGTTTTGAAGAATTTAGGTAATCTTTCTAAAATGCTATAAATATTAATTTATTTATGTTAACATACCCACTAAAATCCTTCTCACTCTATATTTCTTTGTTCATTTTATGCTAGGTATATTTTTAAAACGATTGTATTATAAAAACAAAATAAAAAACACAAGTAAAATAAGAGTTTTAAAAATCCTTCATTTTTATTTTTATAATTCTGTGTAGGTTCTGTAATTGTTTTTGTTCGTGTCGGTATTGCGGTTGAGCTTTAATTGAAAGTTCTTTTTTTTATGTATAGCGTAGTTTTTTTTGTACTGTACTCGGAAGTGATTTAAGTATTTTCTGCAGTTCACCATTTGGGATTATATAATAGAAAAGTTTATTCCTTTTCTCTATAATAGTAAATTTAATATTTATATTATATTTTTGTAACTTAAATAGATCAAAATATTTATTTTATTATATATGTAAATCTATATAATGTAAGGATATTGTTTATGTGTGGCAATCAAACTTTTTAAATTAAATATTTATTATTGTGTAAAATTAGGTAAAAATTTAATTTTTTTTTTTTTGTAAAAATTTTAAATTAGAAAAACAAGTTTTTACTAATTATTTTATAGTATCAAAATCTAAAATGACAAAATTTTGTAATTGGTTTGAATTGAATATTTGTAAAGTTTTTATGAGGTTATGTTGAATTGATTGTTTTAGTAATTTATTATTTTCCTTAAAAACTGATTTAAAATATTTTGAATATAATTTAAGTATAAAACCCAATAAAATAAACAAATTTTTTATTATTTTTAGAAAACTTTAGATAATCAAAATATAATAGAAAATGTACATATACGAGCATCGTTCACCTGTTCGGTTAACATTTATATATAGATGTAAATAAATACATATTATATACATATATACCAGAGTAAATTAATTTGAATATTTTTCCCTGATGGCATCAAATTTATTTTAATTATTGTTTTGAAATTTTTAGATATCCTTCAATTCACTGAAAATAGTATATGTAAATATTTAAATTTATGTACACATATATTTGTATATGATGAATTTTAAATCAATATTAAAAATTCAATGATTTTGTAGATAATAAAAAGATAGTTATTGTATTAGGGTGAAAAGGTTTATTAAGAATTTATCTCGCTTCGCTTTAAATAACTTATTACGAAGAAATGTTAAATGAAAATGTAGAGACAATTTACAAGAACCCTTAAATCGATTTTGGTTCATGAAGATTTTATTTTGATTCATGAAGATATAATTTTGATTCATGAAGATATTCAAAACATATTCCCCCTTTACCCTTAATAAATAAATTGTACTTGCACAATTTATGTGCTTTTTAAACTAACACTTCTTAATATAATAAAATACATTTACAGTTCATGTTTATTAAACGAGGAGAGTATAAAGTAAAGAAAAATGAAAATTGTTCAATTAAAATTCAATTTGCTTTACCCCAGACATCACCAGGACGATCTGTCTATAAATCTAAATCGTGGTCAGATAGAATTCAAGGGAATGTTTGAAAGTAAAAAATCCAATTTGATATTATATTTTTATTTCTATATATATTTAAATAAAATTTCTACTTAGGAAGTACATTTATTATTGGAAAAGATTGATATATATGTATATTTATATATATGTATATACATATAGAAAAAATATATATTTTTTTTTATAAAATTAAAATTGGTCTATTTTCCGGTGCCACAATTATAGGGTGTTGCTTAATTTGTGTCTGATATTTTCTTTTCATGTTTTTTTAAAAAAAAATCACCCTCATATTAATTACTTTCTATCGGTTTGTCATTTCGATATAAACTTTTACAGTCCATTCAGTCTGCACATAAATTTTCTGTAAGACTATTTATGTAATATTGATTGGGCAGCTTTACATGTACAGATTTAAGAAAAGTGGGACAGAAACTTAAAGTTTGTTTTGGTAAACAATCCTATTCACTCTTTGTTGAACTATATCTTTAAATTAATAAGTTTAATGTTCATAACAAATCACTCATTCATGGACTGCTTAATGAACAGGTAAAATTAAAATGAATTTTCTATAATTTAAATTTCTGCCATACTGGTGCCATCATACTGTAACTGCAAAAATATATTGTGAAATTATGAGAAATTTTTATATAAGTATTATAAGTTAGAAAATAACCTCATATTTATGATACTAGTGCACCGTAGTAAGCCTGCGGAATAATTTATTTTTTTGTTAAATTGTATCATGATTATATACGATTCCTTATACATATATGTATAATGATTAAGTGTGATAGAAAAGTTTCATAACACAACCAAACACACAATCAATTTAAGCAATAAAAAAATACGTAACTAAAATGAAATTAAATTTAATTTAAGGATTGCATAACTGACGAAAAAGGATAAAAGAGAAAAATTAATTTACCTAATCTAAATATGAGCTTTATCTGATTTCGAAATTTAAATATTTTTTTATGTACATTTATAAAATATAGATGAAGAGATGACCGTCTACCTAAATCTATACTATCTATATAGAGCAGAAATACTCGTAGTATATAATTGAAATAAAAAATGAAAATACCAATGGCTATTGGGTAATATCGTATACAATTTTATGATTTGAGTAAAAAAAAAATACATATATAATACAAATACAATGTTGAAAATTAAATTTGAGGGAAAATGATAAATTGAAAATTTTTTTAGATTATTTTTTTGTGTTTGTTGCCTGCCAATGTTGTAATTTGTAATATAGTTTTGGAAACTTATTTCTATTGATCTTATATGCTTTCCAATTACTAATGAATGATCAATTTCCTTTTTTACAAATTTATATTCTTCCGCTTTAATATTTTTTTCTACATTTTTTTTTTCGTGCTGGAATTATATTTCTCATAAAAAATATTGAATTAAAATTAATTTAAGAATTTAATATATTTTTATTAAAATTTTTATTCAAATTTAATTTTAAATAGTCCGTTGGGAATATGTATAAAAATATTGTAGGTAGATTATCTATCTAGATTATGTGATATGATTCTGAAATTAAATTAAACATTAAATATTAAAAAAAATGTAACATGTAATTCGTATAAGGAACTTTATAATATTAACTCCCGGAGAGAGTTGTGCCAATTATAGTATAGTATAGTATAGTCATAGTGAATAGTGATGACTGTAAAGGTCTTATAAAGTAATAGCGCAATAAGTTTGGGCTTGTACTATAAAAAGCTGACGCATTGATATACATATATGATGTCAATCACGACCTATGCATCAAGCAACATAGTACCCAAAGTCATCACAGCTATAATTTCAGTTAAATATAAAAAATAAAATATTTTTTTGTTGCGAAAAAATGATTATTAATTTAATTTTGAAAATGATATAATGAAAATGAAATAATATCACAATATTTTCTATTGACCTCAAAACATGTTTAAATTCAAGTTGTTAATTGAATTACCAATTTTAGTAATTATCTATTTTAGGAAGAGTTTTATCTCGTCGAAAAACTTCTATCATTCTTTTTTGAATTAAATATTCAAATAGAACTATATTTCAATATTTTTCTAAATGAAATGACTATGTAGTATATATAAAAAGTAATTTGAAAAAAAATATAACAAATTTTGCGTATTCAAAGAACAAAATGAAGACATAAAAAAAAAAATGCAATAACATTTTAATTTTTTTTATATATAAATTAGCAAGTATATAAAATTTAAAACGATATTAACGATATTAACAAATTCATAAATTAATTAACATAGAATACAGTTAAATATTATAATTATTGTAAATATAATTATACTTAAATATATGTATAAGTAAAATTAAATTTTTCATAGCACGATTTAGCATGATCAATGGATTATATATTTTATATTTTAACATAATTTATATTATATTTATAATTTTTTTTAATATTCTTGTAAACAACAAACAAACATCTATAAATTTTGAATATATACATTTTGAATATATGCATTTTCTATATATATAAATATTATAAATATAATATATATACTATATTATATATATATATGATTTTATGTATAAAATATTTATATAGAAAATGCATTTTTAAATTATTAGCAAAAATATGATACATATTTTCAATTGTATAATTATATTTTCATTTTATTTCTTTTTTTTAAATATAATTATATTTAAATAAGGAAATGTTTGAAATTATTATTCCAAAATAAATTGTGTCATATATAAATGTAAATAACTAGAACTCAGATTACGTGTTATTATTTATTTTATTGTGGGATGAAATAATTTTTGTAAATAATAAATTGATGGTAACATATTATAAAGTAGTATATACATAATTTAGATCATTTTAATAGTAATAGTCAATTTTTTGGTCTCGACATGATTTTAAAAATGTGTTAATTGAAACCACATTTTCATTATAACAACATGCGTTTCCGCGTCTTTTTTTTTTTTTACAATTTTTGGAATTTAATTATATTTATTCAGGTGAACAATCACGATTAAATTTGAATTTATGATATTCATTGATATGAATTTTATATTTTGGGAAAATTATTATTTATTCAACAATTTATTGTTACTGTAGTTACAGATTGCAATTTTTTAATATTCAATTGATAAATTTCAAGATTATCTAGTAGACGATTTTGAATGCGAAATTGTGTTTCCGTTCCTATAAGGTCACACACAACTATTTTTTGTAAAGACAATTTTTGATGACATAATTAAAATATATTTTCAAATTAATATTAAAAACGAAAAGTTATAGTACAATGTAGTAATTTTTCATTTTTTCTGTTTTCGTAGGATATTTACAATGACTTAACTGTCCATTTCATATTTGATAATATTTTTATATTTTTTTTAATTCAATAAATTTTCTTGAAATTTATTATTAAACTGGTAAAATGATTTTTGTATAAAACTTTATAAATTCATAATGTAAATAAATATCCAACAAAATATTATATATGTATATATAAAAAGATTATATTAATCATAAATATGTGTTATGTGAATTATATACTTTTTACTCCCAATACATAAATTATCTTAATATATAATATGAAAATAGGGGAATTTATCTTTTTATGATTTTCGTTAATAACCGTTATAGAACGAATAAACTTACTAATTATTAAAACATGATCACTACTACAAGTAATCAATAATAATAATACTTAGTAATATTTTATGAATTATTTAAGTAAAAAAAATGGAAGTCGGATATAAAGAATATTGTATCAAAATTGAATTTATTTCTTATACGAGTATAGTCCGAAATTTCATAAAAAAAAAAGTATAATCAGTTCAAAATTTCTTACATTTTGGTGGGGTTAATGTTATAATTTTTTTTATTATTATTATTATTTCTTTTAGATTTATTTATGAAATCATCTTTTTTTTCTCTTGTATTCGATTCGGTGAATTTCCTTTAGACAAAAAAAAATTATATGAATAGTCAAGTTAGTATCGATTTAATAGAAAGTTCATGATTGTCTTTTAAACACAATTTTAACGATTAGAAATTTGATAAAAAATTATATTCTACATTTATAATATTTGAAAAATATATAGAAAAATGTCAATTTGAGATAAAAAAATATATAAGTGAAATTTAATAAATTATAAAATAATAGTAATAATAATAATATAAATTCAAAATTTTTTTTAAGATGTGTAAAGTGTAAATACTTTTATTTTGATAAAGGAATAAAATCAATATCATCCTTTTGTGCAAAAAAAAATTTTATATCTAGAAAAAGTAAAAACCAAAAAAAAAAAAATTATGTTGTAAAATTTTTATTTTAACTTGATAAAGTAAATAAAAAACAAAAATTCTTATGTTCTATGTATACGTATTCAAAAGATATTTTAAACATTATACAAAATATATAATAAAAATTGTCATTGTCATATATCCTTACACTTTAAAGTAACAATATAAAAATAAAATAAAACATCAATAAATAATATATATATAAATAAAATCGATCCTTAAGAAGGAAAACACATTCGACAATTTATAAAACGATATTAAATATTTGAAAATAGTAATATACAACAAATAAAAAAACGAAATATAAAAAAAGAAAATTCTAGAAAACATGAAAAGCATCTACTCAAAATCGAAAAAATTGATCCTTGTTATATTTTTAGGATTATATTATTATACAATTGAAAAATTTACTAGTTTTATTGTAACTGATGTTGTAACGACAACTATTTTATTATCATCTATATTGTTACTACCATTTGCCACCTCTAAATATATCAATATTAGTATCAATAATAATAATAATGATTCAACATATATAAATAATAATAATACAACTAATTTAACTAATTTATTTACAAATATCATCATTGAAAATTCATCAAAATCAATTGATATTTTTAAAAAACATAAATATGATAAAAATGATAATAATACTATAATAAAAATATATAGTAATAATAATAGAAAAAATCGATATAATACTAATCGATATAAAAGAAATTGGACTATAATGGATAATATTAAAAATACGATAGAAAAAAATAATGATATTAATATAATAAAAAATGAAAGTATACAAATGGCTAGTAAATATGCTTTTACTAATGATATAAATGATAAAAAATCTAATAATTATTATTATGAAGAACAAAAACCTTTAATTATTATACCATCAGAATCTGGTTCAATACCTATTACAGACTATACAGGAACTATTAAACCATTTATATTACAAAAAAATGCTGATGATATTAGTCTATCTGTTACGAATATAGATGATGATGATGATGATCGTAATTTAGATAGAAATAATAATCATTTTTATGACAATAGTGAAAATAATAATAGAAGTAAATATGTTGTGACAACAAGTACAGCATCACCGTCAGGAATAAGTGATTTGTCCTCTAAAGAAATGAATGAGTAAGTATATATATTTTATAGTACGTTTTTCTGTTTTTTTTTATGTATTAGTGTTTTAATTAAAACTGTATGATTATATAGGTATATACATATATTGTTCAGTGTTTAGTAAATTGTTTAGAAAAAGAAAAGTCCTGTAAATAAATTGAAATAATGAAAAAACATAATTTATTTTTTAAAAGATTTTTTATGTAGAAATTAAATTTCATAAAGATTTATAATTAATTGATAAGAAATTTTGTCTTCGCTATTATTAGATTTTCTTTTTTCGGTATTTAATTGTATTTGAGGTTAAGGTATATAGTGTTTATGATTACTGAAAATTTCCTGTACAAGTTTTTAAATTATATTATAGTACAATTTTTATTTCAAGAAGCATTATTGGCTCTATAATTGTCATTTGTACTAAAATAAGTAGACTAAAAATTATCTATAACAATCATTTTGAAGATACGGCCACCACCGATGTTCTGATAGTGAAAATGAGGGTTTTATACCAAAAAGTAACCGAATGGGTGTATTGTGAGGGTACCTACTCTGTTACAAACTTAAATGTAGTTTTGACTTATATTTGATTTTATATTCCATAAATATGCTATGTTTTTATAATTAATCATTTTTGTATATATACATAATTTTACATCAATTAATCTTTTATAATAATCTAGGAAGAATCTCATGATATTTAAATAATATAAAATTTTCTAGAAATCATTATTTATTTATATGATGATTGAAATATTTTAAAATTAATTTTTTTTTATAATCTTAAAATTAACTTTTTTTTTATATAATAATTAATTTTTACATTGTTAATTTGATGATATTAACCAAAAAATATGATATTGTAAAAAAAAGAAGTCATTTATTTTAGTAATCCTTTTCTTCTTCTTTTAGATGATAATAAAGAATTTACGCTTTTAATAGACAAAAAGTAAAAAAAAAAAATATGAACTCATCAGAAATAAAAATAAAGTAAATTTGATGAAAAAGATTAATCAATTTTTGTATTTGTCTTAAAAGCTTTTAACATTTTGATTTTGGTTCCCTAAATCTAAGAGATTTTTTTTTAGGTAATAAAGGATAGAAACAGATAATTAAATAAATCCTTTCAATGGAAAAAATATCCTATTATATTCGTTATGTATATACTATAGAAATTCATTTATATTATAGACTTATACATATATACATAAATATTTAGAATTCATTTCAACTTTGTTATTTAATTTTTTCTTGTTGGGGATAATTAATTTATTTAATGATGTTTTATAAAATTTCCTATATAATTGTGGTAAAAGCCAAACACGCATAATACAAAAAAAAAAAACAATATCTTTAAAGGATTTTTAATTAGAGTTATATATGTAAATCTATTTTCTAGGGAAAAAAGCGAAATATTATTGTATATTGATTCTCTGTTAGTAGAACGATTTTTATTAATACCAATTTCTTTTCAGAAATTTTTTTTCTACACCACACCATGGTGGGAATTGTCAAAAATCTGTGGTGTAGGAAAGTGTAAGGTATGAAAAAAACATATTTTTATTACACCTTGACAAAAATCTGTATAATTTTAAATTGTTATATTTTTTTTCATAATTTGTGATTAAAACATTATTTAATTGACGAATAGTATATATGTATTTCCATCTTAAAAAGTTAAAAAAAAATAATTACATCTCCACTTTCTACACCTTCAAATTTGAGGGTGTAGAAAAGTGTAGAAAAGTGTACACTTTTTCTAGGCGCCGATTTAAAAAAGGTGTAGAAAGTGTAGAAGGTGTAGCCAAAAGAACGTAAACTTTTTCTACACCATGGAGGGTGTAAGAAAGTGTAAGAAAGTGTATCTGAAAAGAAATTGGTATTAAATTAAATAATTTAGTTAAAAAAATTTTTTAGATTTATTTTTCTACATTGTTAGTCAATACATAATAGAATAGCAAACAAAGTCTTCGTAATGTGTATAATTTTGCAATACATGCAAAGATAAATGAAATATTGGATATTATAAATGAAATTTTTATTAGCTTTGTTCAAGGACTTGTTCTAGACTTAAGGTATACTCTATTCTGTAAAAGTAAAAATTATTAGGAATTCGGGTCCCTTGACATATTTTCTTTTGAGTGTAACTATTGACGTCTTTTTGAGCGTAACTATCGCGTTCTTTGTGAATTCAAAATCGTTTTTGAATACATTTTTTAGCAATTCTTGATTATGGAAGCAGTAGTATATTTCTATTTGTCAAATTTTAATTTCCTGGATAAGTTATGTCTAATGATAATGAACATTTTTGTAATATACTGTTTGAAGAGTGTTATTGAAACTATAATATACATTTCACTCTTCTATTCAACTATATAGTATTGTGGTCTTATTTAGTTATTGAACAAAATTATTATAAATATATTCAATGTTTGTTACAACTAAACATTTTATGATTTTACGTAATCGCAGTTGCAAGTTTTACCTTACTTATAAAGTTGCTTAATGATATAACTTTTGTATAGTAAAATATATGTATATATAAAACCCTCATTTTCACTATCAACTACTTTCCTCCAAGTTCAATTTATCAGTCTTAAATTTCATTTTCTTTGAAGTTGAATTTGGTATTTAAATATTTTCAGTTAATATTTGAATATAGGAAAACATTGAAAAAATATTATTAGATGTAAAGTAATTACTTTGATTAATTAATGTATAAACTTAGAACTTTTAAAATTATTAAAATTCTGCTTAGGAAATTTTTCAAATTTAAAACATAGATAATTTCTAAAAAAAAACAAATTTGAACAATGATTTTTCCACTTCATTAAATTAAAAGTATTTTTCAATTTGAAAATCAAATTTTATTTTAGTTCTTTATTTAGTAGGTGCTTATTTTTTTTAAAATAATAAACAGATAATTTAATTTAAAATATTCCTAATTTACCTGTGAATATTACCTATTTAAATTTCAAAAGTTATTTCAAAAGGATTTATATATCAATGAATATATTTTTTCCCTATATAAAATTACATTATTGTCTCGCCTAATCCCCAACAAAAAATACAAAATTTGAATTTTATTCCACGTAAAGGATACAAAAGCAAAATCATGTTGTAAAAAAATTATGTACTATAAAAATTATGTATTAACGTTCGTAACAACCTTTATTACATTTTAAATTCCGAACCAAAGGCATAAGGTGTTGTTTTTTAATGTTATGTTCTAATCATCTAATGATTGTTAATGTATATATATGTATGTATATAAAATTTTATGTTATAATGTTTTTTATGTATATACCCATATGTATGTATATTTTATATAGATTTTCAAATTTCTTTTAAAATTTCTTTTAGCATATCAATTATATTATTTGTGTTTGAGTATATACCAATCTGATTTATTTGTAAATTATGCTTATATGTACATGAGGAAATTTTGTTGTCAAAGGTTGAATATAAAAATTTTCTTTTATAATAAAAAGGAAACAAAGTACCAATTTTTCTTACCAATTTTTTATGACTATTTTATTCTCTACCTACATATTTCTCCATTTAGTATCTTATATAGAAATATAAAGTTATATATATTTGCTTATAGGATAAATATGTGTTTAGATGTGTATCAATATGATTATTGTGTGAACTAAGAAAAAACTAGATGATATAAAGTAGAACTAATTGCAAATATATTCATATAGATAGAAATACATATGTATGTAGATATTGATTTACTTTATTTATCTCAATTAATTTAAATTCAATATAAATACATATATTTAATAATTTAAATTTATAATATTAGTTTGTGTTTTTTCATTTGGTTCATGATCAAGGTTTCATTTTTTTATATAGAACAAAGAAATGGCGGTAAAAAAAATTGGACATCAAAATCCTTTTTGTAAATGATACAAGATTTTATTGAAGTTTTAGGGTAATTATAAGCCATTAAAAAGAATCAAAAAATGCACAATTAAGATTAAAATTATGACCAGTCTCGCTTATCGCCCACCCTAATATACGATACATATCGATTTTTATTTCATATCGATTTTTATTCCATATCCTGGCCCGATTGAAAAAATATCTTTCCATAATTCAATTAATATTATTGTTTCATATATTCATTCAAGAAATATATATATATGATATTTTCGAAGATTTAAATATAATATCCTTGTTTCTTACATCCATTATGTCAAAAAGAACTTTCAAGGGAATTTTTTAAATATCATTTGCTATATAAAATATGTATATCTACTTGAAAATCAACAAAAAAATCTTCAGAGAACGCAAAAAAAACGCGTCTTGTTGTTTAAGCTTTTATTTATACATAAATACTTGAATAAAAAAATTTTATATCCTTGAAGCGATGACTAAATATGATATAATATGAAAAATCTTTACATAATATTTCATTCTTCTATATATATGTATTTATATGCCATAAAATACATCTTGTACATTATATTTTTCTAAAATAAATTATGAACAATTTTCTTTATCATATAAAGTTCCCCTTTTTATATCCTTTAAATTAAATTCTGTTTAATTCAAAAGCTAAGCATAAAGTAAAAAAAAAAGAAGAAAGAAATTTATATATTAATACGTGTCATATTATTAATCCCCTTCTTCATCTTATTTTTTTTTTGTCTTTAAACTTTAAATGACTTTAATGATCTTTAATTAGTTTTTGAGTGGTATATGATGGGAAAAGATTCTTAAAATTGTACATTTTTTTTACCCATAAAAATTTCCGTATTCATGAAAATTTTCTTTAATACAAACATACATATTTTTGTTAATAAAAAAACTTTTAAGGATTATTTAAAAGGACTGTAAGTGGTAAAGCATACATTTATACAGTATATCTAAAAACTAAGACGTGAAAGGAAATATTTATATGGAAATATAATTAAGCATTAATTTTTCTTAAGTTAAATTTATTATAAAAAATATTTTGTGGCAAAGAAGGATATATATTTTTTTATATAAATCTAATTGTAGCAAATTTGGAAAGTGACGGCAAAAATATAATATTTGATTTAGGTTCGTGATAAAATTTTATATGATTGTAATAAATTAAATCTGAAGAATTTATATTTTTAATATGATTAATGGTTAAATTATTATTTGAGAATTAAAATTTTCTTATATCAAAATTGTTAATTAGAAAAAAAAAACTGTTGACTTAGAAAAAAATCCCACAATATTAATCCTTTTTTTTGTGAAAAAATTATAGTAATTCAATTTAGTTGAACAATTAAATTAAATTTCACTATTATGGTGTTATTTGTATTTCAGTTACAAATACATATTATAAAAATTTAATATTACATATATTTGGATTATTGGCCAGCAAGTAATTTTTGATTATTTTTTATGAACTTTTACAATTTTAACTTTCGTTTTTAAATACAATATAATAATAGTGGCAGAAACTTAACCTCCATAATGGCAAAAACTTTTATACTCCTTGTAATTCTTGAAAATGCGGATCTTGATGAGATTATTTTCAGTTCCTAATTTATCATTCTAAATTAAATTTTAAAGATAAAAGGTTATAAGTACATACATATACTTTGCTAATCAGCGCCTCAGTGATAGAGAATTAAATTATAGAAATTTTCATTCAAGCATATAATTACATTTTTTTAATGGAAAATATAATTCTTCATTTCAGGCGGAAATTTGCAATGAAATATTATTAACAAAATATTTGTTAATAGACTTTAAATTTGTATAGACGCCACATTGATTATCATATCCGGTATCTGGAAAAAAGTAATTTAATTCATTTAGTATACCTGTCACTGTGATTGAGCATATGTGTGTACATGAATAAATGTCAAATTAGTATAAGATATATTATTAGTATAATATTTTGGAAAGGATGTACAGAAGAATAGAAAACCGTCAACTAACTGAATATAAAAGATTAAGTTTCGACGCAAACATAAATAAACTTTTACCGTACATTACCAAAAATTTATTATTCTTCATTCGTCCTTATTTTTTTTTGTTGGAAAATCAGATATCTTACATTACCAAAAATCAGATATGGAGAAATATGTATCCATTTACATCATATACACCTCAAAATTTAATTAACTATACATATATTCGTACAATATGTTACTACATATTAACATTATTATTATTTTCTGGTGTACACAAAATAATATCAAAAATATATTTCCATAATATAGAAAACATACAATTGTATAATATAAAATCATCTTTCTATATATACAAGTTAATATTTTATTATTATCATTGATACTATTCAAATGTTAATTTTATTTAATGATATTATATGTTATTTATATATTTACGTGCCAAATAGAAAATCTTTCATATAATACTCATATATAATACTAATGTATGTTATGTATATATAAAATAATTAAATAAAATATTTAATATATACATAAACATAATAAACTATAAATAACTTACATATACATAATATAAAAATGTCATTCAATCTGGAAGGTTTTTCTTTTATAAGATTAAATTGCCATTTACAATATGCTACATTAAAATTGAAAATATGCAAAATTTCCATCTTGAATATATTATATATCTATATTTTCGAAAATATTTATTTCAAATTATTATTTTAAGCGTGTTAAAAAACTCTGTTGACAATACTATAAATGTACGCTACTATACATATAAGATTTTTAAAATTATATTTTTTTGTTTGTGAAAAGTTTCAAAAATTAAGATGATTATATCATTTTTATATTAACGTGTCATATTGTTAATATCATATTTACACTTTTTGAAATTTCTTAAAAGTTTTGTTTAGATTTAGAAGAAAGGAAAATATAAAAGGGAAAGAAAGAATTTAAAAGCAATTAATTCTTATTTATAAATAGGATATAAATACTTAAATGAATTATATGATAAAATAATCAAAATTTTAAATTCTTTCGAAAAAAAAAATTGTTGATATTTTAAAAAAAAGAAATGAAATTTGATGATTTAATTATTTTAACTTATACCGGGACACACAGGACCGAAAACTCAGTTTTCGTGTTTTCAAAGTTCAAAAATGGAAATTCATAAGGTTTAGTACAGTTTTCAGGAATAAATTGAAAACACGAAATCTACAAATTTTTAAGGTTTTCACGAAAATATATTTTAGCGCCATCTATTACAAAATAGAAGATATGTATTTTTGAAGTAGGCATAGCTAAGTTTCCATACAAAAGTAGCTATTTTTGTGAAAAATCAAAAAAAAATTCGAAAATTTAAAAAAAAAACAAGAAAAATTAAATTTTATTAAATAATTTTTAATATACCTAATTAAATCAAAAATTGACATTAAAAACAAATAATTTCTATTTTTAATTTTTTTTGTTTTTACGTAGAGTTGTTTAAATAAATAATTTTCATAATTTGACATTCGAAAACGAAATCGCGCTCCATTTTTGGTGTGTCACTATAAAAGTTTTTAGATCTAGTTTTCGCGAAAACTTAGGTTTTCAATTTTGGTCCCGGGTATTATCATAAATAAAATTTCAAAAATAAAAGCTATTTAATATTTTAGATTTTATTAAGTATAAATGTAAAAATCTTTCAGAGTATGTTGACATTAATAATATGAAGATTTATGAACTTAACTTTGAGTAATTTATAACTTTAAAAATAATTATAATTAAGAAAATTGTATTTAAGATTAGATTTTCTGTTAAATATTAAGAGACATTAATAAATTATAATACGAATTATTTAACCACAATAATTGAGATTCACGTTAACAGCATTTGAAGAACTTAAAATTTTGTATAAGTATACAGAAATTGGTATATATAAAATTGAATTTATAGTTGTTGGTAAACAGATTTACGAAAATCTTATCAGATAATACAAGTCGTAATTATACCAACCAAAAAAATAATTATTTAATTCGTTATTTCACTAATACTTGCGGCAAATAATTTTTTTCTAGATTTCCTTCTCATCGCAATAGTTTAAAGAATATTTTACTAATAATTTCTAATTTTTACAATATTTTAAATCGTTTTAAAATTCGTGTAAAAATTTCCGTACAATAAAAATGGATTAAAAAAATAATTTCTTTAATTTAAACAATAAAAATTTTAATTATAGAAAACATTTTATGTATATATAAACCAAAACGTTTTTTTTTAACTTTAAGTATTGTTTTTATTTTTCCTTTTTCATTTTCACTTAGGTGCCTGTCTGTATACATAAGAGTCCTTTAATATTCCATATAAACATTTTTTTTTAAATTTTTAAATTCTTTTATGTATATATAGAAAGTTTTCCCCCACATATTTATTTTTTCTGATATTTTCAAACATTTAAATTTTTCATAATATATTTCCAACTATGTATAATCACAAAAAAAAACATACCAGAAAATGGAATGAACATTTTAAATATGTTCTTATATTATGTTAGGTACTTATGTATGTATACGATTTTCAAAACGAAAAAAATCCTATACATACTACAGGGATTTTCCCAATGATATACATGATATATAAGAAGATGCACTTTTATGAGCTTCAGTACCTCTTAAAATGTTGTGTGAATATTGTCACATGCAAATATCGAAAAAAAAAAATTAAGTTAAATTGTATGAAATAAGGAAAGAGAAAATCTATATATACATACCTACAAGATACAAGTATAATAATATAAAGCAAAAGCAGACAATTATTGTCTGCTCAGCATGTTTCATTTAAGCTTTAAAGTAAAAAGATGCACAAAAACAACTAAAAAACATAAAAATCTTTTTATAGTATCTTAAAGATATAAAAGCTCTGTTTCATCTGTGGTTTAAGTGTTATATTATATACCCTAAAGAAAATTCAAAGTAGGAAAACAAAACATTAACAAAATATATTTATATGTAGACATAAAAAAAACTATATAAAGTATAATATTGAATATATAAGATAAAGAAAATTGTAATGATTTGATGGTATTACAATAGTTAAACAATGCATTAAATCGATATATAGATAGTATGTAGAACTACAGAGTGATTTTAGAGATATTTAAAAGAATGTTTTTAAATAAAATTATTAATTTATCAAATCTTTTAAATATATATTTATCTTTAATTATGTCTTTAACCCACCCGGGTCATAGGTAGTCACTTTAATGACAGACGTTTCAATTGTAATTGGCAATTTTCGAACTATAAGTTCCTCTCCTCTGTAACTGAGAAAATATAATTGCAACAAAAGGGAATTGAACCTATGACCTGTAGTAGCGAAGCGTAGTACACTACAATCTAAGCTATTATAGCTTCAATTCAATAATAGATAATATAAATGAATTAATTCAGATACTAAATCATTAAAATATTGTACATACATGGGTCTCAGCATCAGTTTAATAAATTAGTATACGTCTACGTAGTGTACGTCTAATGGATTTGTGTCAGTTTATCTGGTTTGTGGGCCTCTTAAAATTAACGAAAAGGATTGTACTTTAAAGTGTAAATATACTAAATGCCGGATAAATAAAATAAACTTTTAACCGAGTTATATACATAAAATTCAAATAATTTTTTTTCTCTATTATATTCATTCTTTTTTATCATCATTTTAAATCTCCCAGCAGAATCTTAAAATAACAATTTTTTCTTCCTTTTATTTAACTAAAAAAATAAAAACCAAACTTACATAAAATTTCACGCAGTCTGAAAACGTTTACACCTCATGTGAAGTTACACACGTTTTAGAACATATTAAATTTAAATACAAATTCACAATTTGATATATTATGCAAAAATTTATATTATTTTCATTTATCATTTTATTTTTATTTTATTTTTTGTTGGTGTATATAAAAGAACAGATGGTAAAATTTTCCAGTTTTATATTTTACGAAATATATAATATTTGTAAATGATGAAAATTTTAGTGGTTTTTAGCATTTGGCATATTAAAAATGTTTTTATATTAAGAAAAAAAAGTTAAACAAAATAATAAGAACTTATCATATCCCACATAACAAAACAATAATTTGTGTTTATATTAAAGTTTTCCAAAAACAAAACAAACAAAAAAAAAGTCTTGTGTAAGTATTTCTATATTCACGCAAACATTATTTTCATTAACATAAAGTTTCTTTTTTTGTCATTATTCTTAAAAATTTACCTGAGAAAAAAATTTATACTTATTTGGAATATACATATACCAGAACATGAACATGAGAAAAATGAAAATTTATTTACTTTAATAAAGTTTTAACTATTATGTAAAATTAACAAAACTATTTCTAAAGTTTATACAAAGAATTAAAAAGTTAACAAAAAAATATAACTATACTAAAAAGTAAAAACCCAAATCAAATATTTCTGAGCAAAAGTATTTGGTTGGTATAGTTTTATACACATACTATTTAGAGTAGAGGTCAAGGGATAATCTTTCTATTTTTCCTTTTCTATTATAGATAGCACAACTTTATGTTGGACTTTTCCATCATATGTAACTGACTAGCATTCTCTCTTTTGACAAAAAATTAGCCTGCATTATTTATTTATAGATCAAGCCATTGACTACGTTTTAATTAGGATTTCTCATTAATCTATGTACAATATTTTTCTCATTCGAAAATCTTATTATGCATTTTAGGATCACTTTCATCGGCTTATATAAGCTTTAAGTAAGTATAATGAAAAGCATACAGTTTTTGAGTAATTCTCGCTTTGGCACTGTAACAGATACTACAATTTAAGAGTTTAACTTTCTCGACCATTTATAAGGTTAAATAAAAAAAATAAAATGGTGGGCTTTAATTGAAACTTTAATAAAAAAAATTAAATATTTTGGGTAAATGACAAATTATGTCCTATAATATAAACGACTAATACATTCATAATTTACTTTGACAAGGGAGACAGTAAACTTAAAATCTGATATTAAAAGAAATTTTTCCATTTCAATGCCATATATCCTAGCCGGATAATATGACTCCGACCGATTATTGTCTACAACGGTTAGAAACTATTATAATTGAATATGAAGTTGAAACTATAGAAATCAAAAAGCTAATTACGTATGTACGTGATATGAGTAGTATATCTCTTGTAATATTTTTCAGGTATATGCTCATTTTGGTCCAATTCTTTTTCATTCAACAGATGTTGCAATTACATCGAATTAACCCCTTCAGTAAGTAATTTATCTGTGGGCATAAAATTCACACGAATATTAATTGAACTAACTGAAGTTATACATAAAAAATGGTTATTTTTCTGTTTCGGTGTTGAAAATAGATTTTTTCATATTTCGATATTGAAAAAGGATTTTTACATATCACTAAATATTAAACCTCTCCAAAAAAATATAGGTAATTTTTGCTTTGAAACTTGTTTTTAATTTCTATTTATTACCTCCAGATATGATGACAATTACCGAAATGATGATGATTATGATGACTATGATAGACAAAAATATAATGATGAAAATGAAATTGATAATGACAATCAACAACAAATCAGTTCATATATGGAAACAGCTAAAAATGTATGGGATATTTTTACAGCAATTAATGCAGCATGGTCAGCTATTTCAGAAAAACAACAATATCCTATTGACAATCAATATAGTAGAAAATTAAATGAAAATATAACAGAATCTACAACAACATCGTCATCATATTATGAACAACAAAATAATGAAAAATATCTTGATGAACGTTCAAAACGATATACAAATTATACAAATGATAAATTAATAGAATCGGATATTTATAGTACAACAGATGTTGCAATATCTGAAGGTCGTTATATTAAAGGTGATCCTTTAAAAGGCTATTATGATTTTGTAATCACAGAAGGTTCATATAAATTTTGGGCAGCTTTTCAGGTAAAATAAAAAAAAAATGTTTTTTTGTGTTTTCTTTATTTTCAGAAAATAAACAATTTCAAAAACAATGGAAATTATATTTTGAATTGAAAATTTTATAAATATTATACCATCGTTTAGTATAATATCAAAGCTGTATATAATATTATAATATTATTTAGTAAAACTTTATTTAGTTTCTAAAGTTATTGAGATTAGACATTTTCACAAAACTGAAATGAAAATAAAATTATAATGATAATAATATTTCACATATAAAAATTTAAATTTTATCAATTATTTAATATCAAAAATTTTGTGGTTAATTTTTTTTTGTTAACCTAAAACTATTAATACAAATCAGTTACAAAACCGTATGCAATTTATTTATTAGTATACAATCAAAAAGTCAAATTTAATTAATTTTAAATCAAATACCTTTAAAAATATAATTTCAATTATATACTATTGGTAAAAATGAAATATGTCTAATATTTATTCTCTTACCGAAGAATCCTTTTTATTGGATTATTGCCAACTGAAAAGGGAATTTTAGTAGTTTTACCAGTGAAAATTTCACAAATATTTTCGTAGAAATATAATATATTTTATTTTTTGTATTTGTTTCACATATTCATTATATTTAATATTACAGAATTTTGAATTATTGTTATAGTCAGTTTTATCTGTATAAAGGGTATGACCTAATAACGAAAATTTTTTTTTTGATACGATATAATAGTGGAATAAATAATTACAATATAATAACAGTAAACTATATCATATAATACCAATTGAAGAGTTTTATAGTTTTATTGAAAATTAATATGAAATAAAGGAAACAATTATTTTTAAATTTTGGTATATAAACGTAATAAAATAAATTCTAAAATTATAATAAATTTAATAAACTATGGTTTACTTTACATTTTATAAAATAGTATAAACATTAATATTCTTATATTATAATTAATTAGATGTTTTTTTCTTGTATTTTTATATAAATTGGAAAATAAATATTATACATTACAGATAATAAATAGGTAATAAAAATTGTATGTGTCAATGGCAGTATTGAAAATTAATATTTCAGAAATTTCAATCATTTGGAAAATTTAAAAAAAAAGCAAATTAAATTTGAAATATTAAATATTAAATTATTGGTTAAATAATTATTAAAGAATTTTTAAATACTATCGATTGAGTACCCAATCAAATGGAGTTTATACTGCATTTTTGTTCAAATAGGTAGGGAAAAGTATAGCCCTACTTATTTGAAAATTGATCATCATAGTTTAATTTTATTTAACACAATTTAATTAAAATAAGCCTTTGAAATGCATTGACGTGTGATTAAACATAATTATTTGATATTATCATTATCGGACATATTTTAATTAATTAATAAACAATTATTTCATATTTGATGATATTATATCAATGATTAATTAATAAACGACTATTTTATTGATTTTTTTTTTTGATATCGAGTAAATGAATATTAAAATCCATATGTGCGCTATTTCAGATTATATGATAATAATTACTGAGCTGTGTACTATGTGTAAAACAAAATTCGAATTTTGATGCAATGAACATTTAAAACTGGAGTATAACCAAGAATATATTGTTTTACCAAATTTCATTTCGAAAACTTTCCTATATTTTTTATTTTTTTACAAAAACGTGATCGAAATTTTTGCTATTGATAAGAATTTCTAATAGTTCTTGTTGTAACTCATATTAAATAATTTTTACTTGTTCAACACTAAAACTCAAATATCGATTTCAATCATAGACGATTCTTTCATATAAGAACATACAACGAAAACATGATTGTTAGTATGTATTAGCGAATATAGAATAATAATGATTTTTACTTGAAATGTTTAAATGAAAATAATAAACTGAATTTTCGACACTCTCAAATTGGGGATCTAATAAAGGATTCATTTGTCTAGGCTTCGATGCATCGGCAATACAATGCCAATGCATATGTTTTCCACACTATAGAACTTGAGTAAGCAGAAGAAAAATAGTTTATACCAATTAAAAGTTACAAGAAAGACATATGTGATAAAATAACATAGGAAATCATTATATTATTAAGATCATTTTATAATTGCCTAATTTTCGTATTGACATTAAATTTGTGTTACGTTACATAAATAAAAAATTAAAAACTACTTCCATAATATTTTTAATAATTAGGATCTAAAAATTCCGAAATTGAGGTCAAAATATTTTACTTTATGAAATATAATTGTTTTCCAAAAAAAAACTATCCTTAAATAAAAAAAAAAATCTTTAAACAAATATTTTACATACGAGAATATAATACAATTTTGTGAAATATTATTTTTACCTTTTCAACTACACAAAAATACAAATATACATATATTATATTTGATAAATTTCCATATTTTTATATATAATAAAAAAACCATTTCTATTTTCAGTTTGCAACTGCAATTCTTATAATTTATTCAACATTTGCCGCAATTTATTATTCAAAAGTTAATCCACTTGTTGGTGATTATGACTATGTGGATTATTTAGGGGGCGGACGATCTCTATCATCAAATAATGTTGATGCTGATGATGGTGATACTGATTTTATTGATATACCATATAGTGAAAGTCAACCAAAAAAATCATCATTATCGTCGTCCAACGATAATAGTATAAATTCAAAAACATTTTTATCATCAATAGTAGATACGACAGTGGGTAATAGTGGTGATTGGATACCAAAAATGGGATATACTTTAAAATTCATATTGGATGCAATCGATAAAATTCCACAGTAGTATTAATTTTCAATAATTTACCGAAAAAAAATTAAATGAATTTGGTTAGAAAGTATGTATTTTTTTTCTGTGTTGGAATGATTTACCAGCTTGATGGAAAAAAATTGCAAATTGATGATTTAAAGATTTATATATACAAACCAGTGTACAGAAATTTAATATTTTTTGTTATATATTTTGTAATTTTATAATTTGAATGAATGATATACAGAGATATGCAAATATATTAAAAAAACTACCATTCAGTTTTTGAAAGCTTTAAAATTTCAAATTATAATATAAATTCAAAAATTTTTTTAGATAATATTTTTATTTTATATAAATTATTTTATATTTTTTTAAAATAAAATTCGAAATCGTGGTACAACAATTAAGAAAATTATTTTTGTAATTTAGTTTTATACAAAATAATATTTTGTTTGTTATTTAAGTTTAGTTTTAAGAAAAAAAATTCTGATAAATATATTTTCATATTTTTTTGGTTTTTTTTTTGGTAACTAAAATATTGGGAATTATATTATACTAAAAATATTGTAAATATAAATCGATTATTGTCGAAGTCCTATTTCATAAAAATCGACAATTTTTTTAATCTTACGAAATGCTATGATAATTCAACAATCTTTCATATAAAATAATCAGATGAAATTGTTTTTTTATTTTACAATTTAATTTTTATTTAATGAAAACGAATATTTAGAAACGGATAAATTTTTATTTGTGAAGAGATCATTTTGAATTGTAGAAAGACAAATTTGACCTTAAAATACTATCAATAATTATTATTGTATTTTCTTCTATATTTCAAAATGATTTTATCTAAAAAAATGTAAATGTTTGTTTCTATATTGTCCAGTGTCTTATTTATCATTATTTCTAATATTTCTATTTAATTATGTTTAGTAAATAATATAATCATTAAATTAAATTAAAATGAATATTAAATCATTTAAATTTACATTGAACTATAAATAATAATTTTAATTTAAGTTATTAATTATACTAATTTCTTTATAATAAATTACTATAATTAATAATATTTGTATTAATATTAACTTGTAAAATTGCATTAAAATTATATTATGCATAAAAAATCAGAATGTGAAAATTAATTCAATAAAAATATTGCTGCATAGAGAGAGAGAGAGAGACAGAGAAGCAAAATTATAATTTATAAAGTTTTTGCCTAAAGGTATGCAATTAAATTTACAATTATTGTCAATTTGTTAATATTGCAATTGTGTACATAGTTTAATTACACCATCATTATGTTTCAATTGTCTGTCTATCTATTTTTGTTAAAATGATAATCAATGAAATATTTAATTTTAATTAAAATAAATG
Source organism: Empis stercorea (assembly GCA_949752835.1). Lineage (NCBI taxonomy): Eukaryota > Metazoa > Arthropoda > Insecta > Diptera > Empididae > Empis > Empis stercorea. The sequence continues at coordinate 18,602,721 of OX457089.1, forward strand.
GTAAATTTTTTTTACAATAAAATATTATACAAATTTAATTTGGATAATTAAAAATATGTACATTTTTTATTTCATTGTTGATATATTTAAGAATTTAAGCGTGTCAAATGTCAACAAAAATATTTTAATTTATTTTTAAATTTAAATGTGTTACATTGTTGATAAAATTTATAAAAATGTACACAAATTTTAGCTTTCATTTGAATTGTTTAAAAAAAATTGTTGCATGTTCCGTTTATGTCCCAATTTTTTTCTTCTGTTAACAAGTGTACTTGGCTAATAAAACATGTGAAATGAACCTTAAAAAAATCGATTCTTTGATTTTACTTTTCAAAATTCAAAATGATGAATGAAATTTTTTTTCGCCGAAATTTAAATTAGTTAAATTCTTTTCTAAATTTGTTATGAAATTGGCGACAAGGCTCATTAACAAATTTCAAGTTTTTTTTTTATATCGAAGGTTAATCAACAGGACGTCGTATGTATATAAAAAAAATTGGAGCCAAAAAAGTAAAAGGACCTCGTAACTTTATATACGTCATAGTAGTTTTACATTCGAAATGCCTGTGAGTATTGCTGCCTAAGTTTATTTTAATTTTATTGAAACAATTAGAATTGGTAAGTATTAAAATGTAATATTTCAATTTAAAAAATATAAAATATATGGACTATAATTTATAGCGAAGTTATGTTAAATGTCTGCCTATACAACCAGATCCTGTCTTTAAGAAATTTATGTCATATAGTATTTACTACGCAGAAAATGTCCCTTTGTGTCTTACAAAGAAACTAACTAAAATCTATTACGAAGTACTATTATTAGTTTCACTGTCGATATATTTGCATATATATTTAAAATTCAATAAAGGATTTGTATTTACATACGTAGTTGTTGTTGCTACTTGTTAGGTTAGACGAGCTGTCTTCGCGAAGTACAAAGGTTTTTGTGCGTTCCGCGAATTGTATGAGTTTTCTCATGTCGCGTCTTGAGACTTCTTCTAGGTTATTAAAGAGTGTCTGACCTAAACAGTGCAGTCTTCTTCTGACTAGTGCCGGACAGTGGAACAGAATATGCACTAGGGATTCGTTCTGTCCTGGTTCTTTGCAGTTTCGCTGTCAGTGATTTGCTATTTGTCAATTTCATATTATTTCGTATATGCCAACAATTAAGTTATCATAAATCCATAAATTATGTTTATATAATCATTAAATACTTAAATAATAAAATAAAATAATTAAATACTATTTTGATTGATCATATTTAATTGCTAATATTAAAATAATAGATATACATACATACTTACATAATTAAAAATTTAATATTTTTATGGTAATTATTTTGCTAAAAAAATAATTAATATTATCATTAATTCGATTAGCAGTAATAATATGATAACATAGTTTTTTCATTGATCAATTTTAATGTTTCATTAAATTTAATATGAAAAATATCATAAATTATTTATGTATTAATAATCTATATTCTATATCTATATTATGATTTTAGATAACAGTCAATAACTAAATATAATTATTATTAGTTCAAGCATATAATATTATTAATTGGATTTTTTTTACCATATTTTTGTAGTATAAGTAAAAGAATGGATAGGGAAATTAGTAATTAGAAATTATTGGATATAAAATTAAGAGAACACTTATAAAAATTAGGAAATTTAATGTACGTAAATGTGTAATTTTGATAAATTTTCATCAAGCAATAGTCAACATAGTGATAGTGATGTCCAAATTACTATAAGATCATAATGGTGTTTGTTCAAGAATATAATTAAATGTTGCACTATAATGTCCACAAAATCGATTTTGCATATACATATATAGCATGACAATCTCGAATTTCATCTATAGTGAGAAGCGAAATGTTATAATCTTATAATATGATTTAGGAAGTAATTGTACAGTAGGACAGTAGAATGGAAGCTTAATGTTACTACGCAGAAAATGCCCTGTTTACCTTTTAATTCAAATATTATTTTTAATAATACATTGTGTTTATCTTTATATGATTTGCCATAACTTCAACTTTTTTTCTTGGAACTTGATTTCTGTTTCTCAAGCCATTCAACAATTTCTACTTTATATAAAAGTAGAAATTGTTTTTATGTAAAGTAGAAATTGTTTGTAAAGTAGAAATTGTTGTATGGCTTGAGAATCAGCATTTTAACTTTTTAGCATTGTGCTCTCAGCTTAAGCATTAACTCAGTCTAATAAGTCCATTCTCCTATATAAAGCAAAAGTAATAGCAAAGCCGTATATTATATAAGGCTTTGGTAATAGTATTTATATTTTCCGATTTTCAAGAACTTGGAAATCAAATTTGTGTTTGAAAATTGAAAATATTCAGTATTATAAGTTTATAGATTTGATAGAAGTGTTAAAATTAAAATTCATATAATTATTATCAAATAAAAATTTAACATTTGAAGAAAATATCATTTTGTTTATCTCTTCTAAAAAAGTTATAAATATTCTTATATCAATATTTGTAGACAAAATGATGCAAATATTCATCATAATAATCATCATCAACATCAACATTCATTTCCGGATGATGATTATGAAAATAGGAAATTGAAAATAAAAACGGAGACTAAACAAATATCAAAATCCTTAATAATTGTTTACTCTTTATTCATATTTGTATAGATAAGGTTATAAAAAAAGTCATATAGAAATAATTTTTCTTTCTTAAATATTTGCTATTTCAGATTTAATGATTTTTATTTTTCATTTTCATTTTAATGTTGTCGTTTCCTTCAATAAAAAAAAACTATGGGCATAAAAATTTATATATTCTCATAAATAAATAAAACAAAATATAATTTAAAAAAAAATGTCGATTCGATTGGAAATAAAAGTATAAATAAAAATTCTATAAAAAAATATTTATAGAAGTTAAGATATATAAAATTATTTTTAAATATTGAGGTAAAAATTCCATATTTAAAAATGAAAACACATTTATATTATATTCATTTTGTAAGACGAAGAATTAATTCCTTATTGATATACTAAAATCTTTTATAGAGATTTCTAACAACACGTAAATGCAGTGTAAACTAATTTTAAGAACTATTTTACCCAAGTAGCAAGAATCTTCAATTTCTTGGTATCTGAGTGTTTTTCCAAATCGAAATAATAGAAATAACTTAAAAAACCTGTAGAGATTAGAACATTTCATTTAATTAACCTTAAAGAGTAGATCGACACTATGTTAATATGAATAATAAGTTATAGTGTTATCGTTAAGGATCTAATGTGGGGTAGTAGTTCATTTTATACATATAATTGTTTCAATATAAATATAATTAATGCAGCATCCAAAAAAGTAAAGGTAAATTAAATATTAGAATATAATTTAATTTGACATTTTTTGTTACTAGGGTATACTTATTTGTGTATATTTAAAATTTTTTATTTTGTTTTTGGTAAACAGTGCATATTCTTTTTCGTTTATTCTCGTAATTCATTTTTAAGAATGCACATCACATTTAATATAATACCTATACAAAGCAAAATAGAGGATTCACGCGTATATGTATATCCTTTTTTTTCCAAACAAGGAATATAAATGTTGATATTCTAAGAAAGTTGGAAAATAAGACAAATAAAAAAGCAAAGTGTAATATTTTTTATGGTCTTGTTTGTATGTACATAAATACATAATATGAATATATGTTTCTTTTTTTTAAGGTTTTTTTTAAAGAAAATCTCTTATGCTTTTCTGTCTGACTGTCCGTCTGACCGTCTGACAAAAAATTTCGTTTGACCATCCGTCTGACCGTCTGCTATTATTATTCCAAAATTTGTTTTTCAGTCTAAAAATGTTATTTAATGTATTAATGTCCAAAAAATATTAAGTGTTAGCATTCGTTGGAAAGTTTTAATAGAGAGCACACAATACGATGTTATTCCAATTTGTAGAAATTTCAGTCACTAGAGGCGCTGATTCCCAAATATGTTATTTCAATTCAAATGGTCCGTTAATTATAAAATTACTGCACAGTAGTTAAACTGGAATTTTTATTCAATTTATTTTATAGAAAAAAGAAAAAATATGTGAAAATTCCTTTTTTTTTTATCAACAAAAAAGAAGAAGTTGTAAATAGAAATGTAAATACTGCGCGTGATTTCAACTAACGAAAAGAAAAAAAATGTTTTTTTATGCAGTTTTTGGGATTTATATTTTAGGTAAAATAACTATGTAACATTTTACACTTTCATAGTTTATCCCTTGAAATATAAATAAAGTTTATTAAAAAAACAATACAAAAAAAAATTGTATATATAAAAAACTAAAATTACATTTTATTTTTATGACTTTGCTGGTGCATGACTTCTTAAAGTTGTAAATCATCGCACATAAAAACAAAGTTAAAAATGTGCAATGTATTACATTTCATTTATTAATTTAAAAACTTTATATATACATATATATATATTAAAAAAAGTAGTATTTTTAAGAAAAGATAAATATATATCAATTAAATTAAAAATGATTCCCCAATCATATATATAATCTTAATTAACAGATAAGTAAATAAATTACTTACTATATGTTAAACTAATTGCAAATTCTTTCAACATTATGGAAAATTAAATGCAAAATGGTTTCATTAATATATTAGTAAACTAACAATTTATAGTTGGGTTAATTTATTTTTGCAAAGAGCTTTTGAATTTGACTTTTCTTTTTTTATTAAATTTTTGGGCAAATTAGTACAGTATGTATTTATCAAATAGAATTTGTATTTGAAAGTTGCTTTATTGGGCCAAAAAAAATTATAATGTTATATTATTTACCAAATAGAATTTTCATTTATTTGAATATAATTTGTTTGCACTGTTTTTTGTAACTAAGAAATGAAATCGTGTTGTAATTACAAAACTATAAATTGCAATTAACTACAATTTATAGATATGCAACTATACACTAAAATTCCTATTTTATTTCGAGAATTATAATATTTTTGAGTCTAAACTACGAACAAGATATATTTTAAAATGATACGAGCTAAAATATATTTTTAATCATTATTACATAGTAAAAGTAAATTCATTTTCGTGTTTACTTATGTTCGCTAAAATTATGAAAGAAATTTTTAAATAATAATATTGATTTTTTATCATATATTCCTGGTTAAAGTCTTAAAAAAGCAATCTTTTCCAACAAAATATATTGTTATTCGTCATACAGTCCTTAAAATGAATATTTAAAGTAATTGGCAAATTTCTTCATTATTTGAATCATTATTTTATTTAAGGTTTTTAGTAATAGTTTCGAGACATTCAAGACTGTATCTATATGTTAAATCTAATATAACCATTTCTATTTCTTTTTTTGATGAAATTGTAATAAAAAATAAATTAAAAATTCAGTCAATCTTCGCTTTATCGAATCGACTAGGTTTTGACAGTTTGGTTTGGTATAATTGAACTCGTCAATTGACTCGCCAGCGAATATACAATATTATCGAATGGGTGAATGAATTCGATGCAATTGAACTCGATCAGGATTTTATGTATATAGTAGAAGATTTATAAGCCTATAGAAATTTTTGAAGCAAATGGTATTACTATTAGTATTAAAAATTAATATGAAATATTTCTTTAAAATTTCTCTTACAATTCGATCTTCAAAAACTTTTCCATATAAATTATCACTGTTTTTTTCATTTTCTTCTTTCTTTAAAATTAACTTTGGTTTTTATTTTTTATTTTTTATTATTCTTTTACCACAGAAAACTTTTCTCTGAATGAGGAATGAGCATAAAATTCAGCACTTAATTGCCAATATAAAAAACAGACCATTTCTCAACTAACACTTACCATTCTTTACCTCTTCTTAATCATCTCATACGCTTACGTTCGTATATTAAACGTTCTTATTCAGATAATCATAATTTCTTTTTACCTACTTTTCTTGTATTTTGAAATTGCCTCTTTTCCTGACACAACCAATCTAGAGTTAAAGAACATTACAGAGAATAATTTTAAGATTTGCTTTAAAAAAAAAAAAACTTTAACTTCACCAAAACTGTCTGTTCTTTTATAGTTTATTCAGTATTTAAAGTTAATCGTGTTTAGTCTTCAACCGCAAGAAGACACAACTTTAAACAATTTATCATTTAACTATAAAAAAAATAAAGTTTTTTTTTGTCTTATTTGTAGACAGTAGAGTAGACTTTTTAGATATATTGTGCAAAACCATAAAAATCCAATAATATAATATTTTTTATATGCATATAAAACATTTTTTTTTGGTATATTGTAAAACTTTTTGATAAAGATTTTCATGGTCTTGAAAATCAAAGAAGAAATTTTTTTTTTTAAATAAGATATATTGTCTCATAAAATTTAAAAAAGAAGGAAATTTTTTGCCAGGACATTAAATCCTAAAAGTTTTTTTTCTCTTTAAAACGTCAAGGAAAAAAAAATTTACAATAAAAAAAAACAACAACCAAAAAACTAACCCTAAATAGTGTAAATTTGAAGTATATGGTATTTTAAGTGCAAGGAAGTGTAAAGTGCTAAAATAAAGAATGATCAAAAATTGTCTATATATAATTTTTTTTACAAAAAGGTGAAAACATTATATAGATATAGAGACATAAAGGTAAAAAAATATATAGATAATGTTTTTCGATCCTATATAACAACTATAAAAGTGCATAGTGTAAACATCATATAAAATTGTTCCAAAAATAACGCGCGCGATAACTATAGTACATAAGATTTGAACGTATAATCTAGTAGTTGTAGTATATAAAAACTATAATGAACATAGATATATAATCAAGTTGTTTTCAATTGAAGCGTAAATAACGTATAATATAACGTATAGTCTCTATCTATATATCTTTCGATATCTACGACAGAGAATAATAAAAAAAATGTTGTACTGATTTTTTTTTTATACTGAAACAAAACTTTTTTTATTTATTTTATGGTATATATAAATTTTTGCTATTTTGGTGTTAAAAGTGAGATTGATAAATTGGTGTACTTTACTCTTGAATCGTACGTTGTTATATGAATAGGAAAAACTTTAGGTATTATTATTTTTTTTTTTTTGCTTTTTTTTTACCAATTTAACACATTTACGTAGTTATAACGACAATTTATACTATATAACTAGATATAAAGATATTCTTAGTACATATATATGTACATATATACTGGTACCATAAGGATGCAATTGGATTTGTGATAAATTTCATACGGAAATTATCTACTATAAATATTAGTAGATATAAATTTTATGGATAAATACGAAAAGGCATCCTTTTTATTACACAACAGTATATAACATTAAAAAAAAATAAAGATAGGAAACAGGTAAAAATTGAAATTGTTTCAGTTTGAAATTATTACTTAAATGTCATGATAGGTTATTAGTCATTTTTATTTAATTAAAAAAAAAATTATATACTTACATATATTTTTGTATAATGTAACATGAGGTGATAATTTTTAATATTGTCTCTAAAGTTTGTTATGTAGGTATATGGATTGTAAAATATAATATATTAAATATGGAATTAAATTTTGTAATTAGTCTTATAATATATTATCCAATTTATTATATTTGCAATTTGTTAATCATGTACATGTACATATGTATATACTTTTTGACAGAACATTTATATAGTTCATATAAATTAAGTTAAGTCGGTTTTATTGGTGACAATTCGAATTATTTATATAATTTATTATATAGTTAACTTAATGAAAATTCTATAATCCTTAAAATTTAGGAAGAAAATGATTATTTAAAGAATAAAAAACTTTCATGCCAAATTGGTCACATATTTTGAGCTGAAGATGATAATTAAATTACAACTTTAATTTTAGTTTTTAAATAGTTTTACCAACAATGCTAGGTAATCAAAGTCAAGTTAGTATTGTACATTAATTTTTTTTAGAAAAAAGTGTAAATTTTCTGGAAAAATATTAATTCCTCTTTATACTTATAAAGTATGTACCTATTTTTCCAAATATTTAAGAATGTTTTGCTGTTTACTTACAAGGTTCAATATATACTGATTATGGCGGAATAATATTAACTGAAATTTTTAATCAAAACTTTGATTAAAATATTTTCTTCAAAATTCAGTATACTTCAATATCACACCTAATAAGACTGTAAGACTGTGTCAATTTTTTTCATTCGTTTGAAATAATCACAGAATCTGTTGTTAACCAATTACAAATGTATAACATTTATATGTAACTAATTTTTTCTCTATAATATTTTTTTTTGGTAAAATTTAATGAAATTCCATATAAATTTACTTTATACTATAGCAATATATGTATAGAAAATTACTGGAACAGAAAATTCTATTGCAGAAAATATTCAATAACATTAATCATGTTTAAACTGACCTCTAAACCACAGAAATTTATGCAGTACTGACCTTTATTGAAACAAAAAAAAACTTGATTTTGATATTTTAATTAAAAATTATACAGATTTTCTTTATGATCAAATCATGATTATTTTATGTATATATATTATGTCGTAAAGGATTTTCTAACCCGTCACGAATTTTCCAAATCATTTTTATAAAATTCAGAAATTTTTTTTTGTGTAATTCAATATTAGTATACTTGTAGTCTTTTGCAATTTTATACTTCCAATTTTATAAAATGTAATTTTATATATGTACTTTCCATTTGAGAAATGATTTCTAATTAACACACTAAAATTAGCTATGTAAACTTTTCCGTCTATTGACTTTTGAATTTTTTGAAAGGAAATTCCTGCAGTTAGTTAAATCAAAAACTAATTAGTAATTATATAAAAAAAAGAAATGTTCTAATTCTATAAATACAAATTTATATTAAAATATCGGTCAGTTAGTCATGATTAGAAAAATGTCTATAATTATTATAGGAAATTGAATTTGAACTAGTTTTCTAAATTACAATAACATTTTCTATAGAACATAATTATACAAAACTTTTACCATTAGTAGTGTTAATCGGAAATAGTGTACCAATAAAAGTTTTTTTGTTTTTGTAATTTATCATAAATTTTTGTTCTCTAAATACATTATTTTAAATGCCATTATTATACTCTAATAATTACCATTTAATTACTAAGATAAAGATGACTTAGCCTACAAAATGGTATTTAAGCATCAATCATATTTTTTACAAAATTTATAATCTTTATTTTATTTTGTCATTATAATCTTTTTATTATTAAAAAAAAATCAATAGATCAATTCATTTTTTTTCTCAATCAATTTTGATTTTGTTTACCAGGTTCTTATATGTCTGGTTGAACATATAAATTGAACCGTTTTGAGGTGCAAAAAAAACACTCAAGAAGAACAAAAAAAAAAATCAAGGTGATATTGCGGTAAACATTGTTAATATCTTTTTACAATATTAGTTTCAGATAGTTTTTATGCTCTTTATACTGTGCATTATATATATATAATAATGTAGAGTTGGATATTAAAAAAAATATCCAGATAATTTTTTCCAGTAATTGCCATTTTTGAAAAATTTATTAAGTTTTTTTTAATAAAAAAATAAAAATATTTTATTGAAAGACTTGGATGAGAGAATAAATTTGTTGTGGTTTATGAATTTTCAAAGAACTTTGTGATTATTAAATTTCTAAAATTGGTTTATGGTTTAAAATTTATTAATAAATTTGAATAAAAATTTGTATTTAATGAAAAATTAATTGGAAAATATTATATGTATGTAGTTATATCAGTTGCTCACAAAAGTATCCGGCCACCCTACTTGGTTCAAAATATTTAATGTTTTTCACTTCATTTTCAATTAAGTATTTTTTTTTAATATTGGCTATAAAAAGCCTTTACTAATGCACTTTATAATACTAGAAAAACATATTAGAAAAATGAATTAATTATCAGAAAAACTTACATAGCTGTTCGAACTCATAAAACAATTGACACTAAAGTCGGCCACTAAGTGTGTATGCATACGAGGGACTTCCCCAAAGTAAGTTTAGTTACCAAATAGTTTCCAAATAGTGCGTCATTCGAGAAAAATTGCATTTCCGAATTATGTACTTAATTGTTTGGTTGTCGATTTTTTCTGAAGTATATTTAATTTTGATATTTCTATGATTGGATTATAAATTACAAGACTAAATAATGTTAAGAAATAATAATTATTTGTTTTCTGATATTTAAAACTAAACGTCTAAGATTAATTCTACTGAATAAAAGAAGTGGCCGGATACTTTTGTGAGCAACTGTATATAGCTATATATGTAGATATATTTTATGAAATATTTAATTATATTGGTTTCTAAAAAAATTCATTTCGAGTTTATTATTAACATTACAAATTATTCATTTTTTTAATCATTTGCAAATTCAATTAAATTTAAAGAAAAATTACTCTTTAAAATGATTCAAAAATTATGATTGGTATAATTTACATTAGTTATTTTTAACAAAACGTAAAATATTATCATTTTTATCATAATTTAAATAGGAATTTATGGTGAAATGTTTAGAAAATATGAAATTGGATTTAATTAACAAAATTATATGTAAAAATTAAATTTGATCATATTTATTTCGCAATTTTGTAAAATTCAACCAGCTAGTTTTCTCTTGTGGTATCAATTCAGTCCTATGCTGCGGCCTGTCTATCTTGACGAATTTAAACTTAATAATTAATATTCCCAATCCCAAGCATTTTCTTTTAAGTTGCACGCAGTAGTGAAAACTACTCCAATTCGATTTTATTTAAAACTAAATAGTCTTTGTAGCCTTTGCTTATACCTAATGGTGAAAATTCTAATAACTTTAAAATAAATCATAAATGAAACCATATCAATATAATCAAAAATATAATTTTTCGATTTTATTTTTGATTTGTAAATTAACAAAAATTCTAAAGATTCAACGTTTCCTTTTCAGTATAATAAAAGTTTGGATATTCAACTTTAATTGAAAATTTTTAAATTGAAAAAAAAAAATCTATTCTATTAATGAACTTCCTTCAGTTTTTTTTGTATAATGATAGAAATTCTAAAGATTCAACATGAAAACATTTTGGGAAATTAAATTGAATATTTTGCGCGATATAATAATAAATTTAATATAAAATATTATATTCTAGAAATTAAACATAAATTAATTTTGTTGTTGTATAAATCTTAATCGAAAAAAATTAAAAATGATTATTATACGAGTATGTACATATGTATATGTACATACATAAAAGCATATGCCTATTTTCCCACAAGCATGAAATTTTCTTCCAAAAACTTTCGCAGTGTGACGTATTGTACATATTTTTTTTTTTGCTATTTCAATTTATGTTTTTGTACTATAGTTTTTTTTAATGGCACAGTTTGAAATTTTTCTAAACATTATATATCCAGCTGATATATTTCTTTTTGGTTGGGTGCTAAAGAAATAATTAAAATTCTAATCGTTCTTTTCCATTTCATTAGAATATTTCGTTTATTTTTATTTTCTTCTGTTTAATTTTTAATTATATTTTCATTACATTTCAATAAAAAAAATGTTTAATTGAATCTTTGAAGTCTTTCACTATATATAAGAAGGTGAAAATTTAGGTCAGATTTTGTGATTTTTTTTTTTTTTTGAAGAAATTTGGATAGAAGTTTTTTTAAAACTTTTACTTTTTTGGTGGAGGTATAAAAAAATTGCCAGAAAAAACGAGTATTCATTGAAGAAGTTATAAAGTCAACATACATAAAATTTCTACACTAAATTACAGTGTTTCTACATTGTAAGTCTACATTGTAAATCTATCAGTGTTTCTACATAGTAAATCTATCTACAAAAATTATGTTATTAATTATCGCAGTATGTTTATTCATTTTATTATTAAGTAGTTAATGAATAGAAAATGAAAGAAATTTCTTAGTTAACAAACATTTTTAGAATATTACGAAAAAATTCTTAATAAATAATTTTTCAATATTGTTAATTGTTACGTATAATTTTAAAAAATTTTTTAATCAAATTTCAAAACTAATTTCTTTTACTGATATAACATTCAATTATAATTCTTTGATCCAATTTAATTATTTTCTAAACTTTTATTTTCTGGTAATTTTTAGAATCAAAAAATGTTGGGACTACTTATTCAAATTACATACATATTTACAATTTACAAATTGCTTTGTTGCGCATTTTAGATCTAAATTATAATATATGGTCGCTTACCGAATGGGCTAAACTGTCATATGGCTCAATCAATACACTTATTCAATTAAAATTTGATATTACTATACACTTATACTAATTTTAATAATTTTATTTAAGTTTATTAAATTAATTGCAATAAGCTAATGATTTTTAAATAGGGAAAAATAATAATTACTTAAAATTGGACTCGTTAGCATTAATCTTACATTAGTAATGTATATTTAATATACCTCTACTCTATAAATATTTATATAAGTATAGGTACTAACTTATTCTATTTTTTGTAATCATGTAAAACTACAGTTAATGGCATCTATTCCTTAGCCATCAGTAATCATAATGAGAATTTTAAAACCTAATAATTATTACGACTTTGATAGTACTACTATCACTGTAGCTCTTACAACTAAAACTATAAAATTCCACAGATATTAATGTACTTTTTTCTACATTTTTGCCCCGTAAATCTTTTTAACCTAGTATACTAGGCATAAAAATAAATTTTATTTATTAAATTTATTTGCCTACATTACTTACACCTGAACCGAAATACTTTTACGATGAATCATAAGTCATAAGCATATAAACTCTCTGGATTTTTATATGAAAAAAATTTCCACAATGATGACCAAGAAATTTACAATTATTTTTTTTTAGTAATTTTACACTTTCTAGGTCAATATAACGAAATGGAAATAAGAAAATATTTTATATTATTTTTATTTTGAATTTTTAAGTATAAATTTATAATAAAAGCATTCATGAATGAATGAAATATATTCGGACTCAAAACTTTATGTTTAACATATTCACGTATATGTTAACTTATTTTTCCAAAAGAAAATTATTAAAATTAACATTTTTTAGTTGTAGAAAAATAAAAGGCTTGTCTCTCTGGATGATGGACATAAAAAGATCACTGAAATAATTTCTTTAAAAACAAAATCTAAACAAATCAGAGATAACTCAATTGAAATTATCATATATGCAATTGACCTATAATCTTAATTTTTTTTATTGTGGTGGGTTTATATGTTGTTTTCTTTGTTCTTAAAACATAAATTTATTTTTTTAAGTTTTTGGTATTTTTTTAAATAGAATTTAGGTTATGTTAAAAGTGTGATTTTAAATATAGTTAGTTCATTTATTACAAGTATGGCCATGTAGAATATAACAAAGATATTAACTTTATTTTATTTTTGGAGTTTAAAAAAAAATGTATTTATTTAAATTAGAAAATTTTAATGGCAAACAATTTAGAAACTTTTTTTTTATTGTTGATGATCAAATTGATTGTGATTAGAGAGAGAGAGAGAGAGAAAGTTTTATCAATTGACGGAAATTATAAAATTGGTCATTGAAGATAATTACATATTAAAAGTTTTTTTTTCCATTTCATTTTATCTTATATATATAATTACAGTTTTAACTCACTTTTTAAGTATACTAAATATATAATCTAGAAATTTAATAGGTATATATAACCTAGAAATAACAAGACTGACGGTGATAATTTTTGGAAATTGTATAAATTTTAAAAATCATTTTCATGTGAAATAATTTTGATAATAAAAATTAGAATTAAAAATTTTATTTTAAACTATGAGAAACAAAATAGAATTGAAAAAAATAAAATGCTAAATAAACATAAATATCAACACTATTATTCATTTGTATATAAAATTTATTTCTATTTTATATATACATACTTTGGTTTATTTGAATTTATTAAAATTACATTTGTAACAAAAACTGATGCTGTATTTTTGAAAAAAAAATAAATAAAATAATATCAGTTCGATATATTGACTTAATCATTGGTAGTATGGATGACCTAATTTTCATCAATAACTATATGTATATATTTGAATTTAAATCATTCAACAAATCAAATAGAGCAGCTTTTTCTTGTCAAAAAAGATATCACACATGATACATACATTTATATAAAAGTTGTCTATCAATTATACTAAATTGCAAAAATGAAATTTTTAAATCTGGTACATATTTACTTTAATAATTATTTTAAATTGTGTTATTGCCAGAAAAAAAGTAGTTCAGTAAAAAATTCATAAAATTTCTAATTAAAATCATTTTGTAAAATATTAAAGAAACAATGTCAATTGAAACAATTTACTAAATTGAAATTAATGTAATTTTACTTATAATCACTTTCCCCCTCTATAAAGTAAAAATTGAAAAATTATTAGAATCTATTCTGAAAAGTAATTATTGATTTGTTCCGGTTTCTTTGCAAACCAAAGAAAATTTTTATTGAAAACCACTTTCATTCTAAACAACTTTCGCAATTATTTCTAAACCTTCTTGACAATATTTTCCAATTAGTTTTTTTTTTTGTTTTGTATTATATTTAAATTGATAGCTTTCATTTCTAAATGTTCTTAGAAAATGCAAAAATTATCAGGTTTTTATTTTTAAATAAACCTGATAGAACTTTTATAGATGAAAAACCAGTCTATCTGCTATTTAAAAAGATAAATGAAAATTATGTTTGGAAAAAAATTAAAATGATTAAAAAAATTGGTATAAATTTTTTTAACTAATGCTAAAATTTCAAATTCATAAGACTAAATAAGTCTTGCAGAAATATGACTATAAATACTTTAAAGATTTTAGACGAGTGAAATCAAATATCAATTTAATAGTATTATTGCCATAGTACATATTTAGTAGTCTTCAATTTAATAGTTTTTCCTGTTTAAAAAAAATTTAAATTTTAAGCGAAAAATAATTTAGTTAAAAGGTTAAATAGAATTTTCATGTCTACTGATTTTATTTTTTACAAAATTAAAATGAAATTCTTCTTATATTTATCTGCATGTAAAAATTTATTTGAAGGTTTGTATGCATAAATAGTTATTAGTAGGTTGTATTTTATAGTAAATATTATCAATTATCAGTCTATAGATATTGCAATTATTAATGTCCGTAATACTAAGAAAAGTACTCTTAAAACTAATAACATACATATATAACATATTTAATATTTACCAGCTGTGGAAAATTCGGCCTTAATGCAATAAAACCTAAAAGAAAATGCATTTTTATTCTCAAAATTGTATGTGAAAATCTCGAGATCAAAAAATATCCCACAAACAAATAAAATTTGACTCTGAAAATAATTTTTTTTAGTTATGGTAAAACCAAAAATTCATCCTTTTTGTTTTGAAAAATTCAATACAAATGAAAATGAAATATGATATAAATATTTGACTCAGATTTGGATTTTATAAATCTTGCGTCTTAATAAAAGTACAAATTTCCATAGTTTTTACCCATAAATTTTCTATTAATTTGTAACGAATCTTGATTTCGATTTATCATTGTAATCATCTTGATTTAATATAATTGGCATTAAATTAATTATAAACTATATAATCAACGAATTCTGACAATATTATTATAATAATAATTTGATTTCTGAAATAAAACTTTTTGAGCTTTCTTTAAATTACAAATTTACCGAACCATATGATGCTTGAAAATTAGACAAAATCAATTGAGAATGTGATGGAAGACAATATTGTTTCTCCATTCTGTGTTATAAAAAAATATGGAATAGCCTCAAATATTTGTAATGTAATAAAAGAAAATATATATTTAATATGTTACATTTCTGCATAACATGATTCATTATATATTTATTAACATTTATATTTAAACTATATGTACATTTTTTTTCCATTAAAACATGTTCAAAATAACTAAAAAAGAGAAACTTTTTCTTTTGTGAATATTTTCAGGAAACTTTTTGTATCTAAACAGGATTATCCGGTTTTTCATTCTATTATATACACATATGTATATTACATTTAATTTCTATCGTGGCCGGTTAACAAAAATATATATACATATATATAAAATTTTCCATCATTATAATCATCAATTTCATCATCATCATCGACATCATCATCATGAAATTAAATTATAGATTTACCAATTTCATTTATTACAACTCAACAAAACAAAATAATAAAAAATATTTTTTTTTTTAGTAATTTATAATAAAAGTTTTCATTAAACCGGATGAACTAAAATTTTTTTGTAAAATTTTGTATAATTTTAACGATATTAATTAAATTTTTATAATGCTCTACATAAACTTCCAAAAAAATAATAAAAGTAGTATAATTGTATTTAAAGTGCTACTAAATAATGAAAAATAAGGGAAAATTAGGTAAAGTAAAGTAAATAAACTTAAAATATAAATATAAAAAAAAAAAACTACTAAGGATATTTGAATATAAATTTGTGAATATAATAATTTTACGCGTCATATTTTCTGTTTAAATAAAAAAATGTGCACTTGAGCACTTTAATAAAACATATAAAAAAGAAAAATTTGTGCAAGGTAAAAAGTTTGTGCTTCTATTTTTTCATTTTACATTTTGTATAGAAAATAAATTTGCATAAAATATTGCAGCATTTTTTTTTTATTTTGGAGTAATTAAAATTTCACAATAAATTTTAAGAGGATATTATTTTTTTTTTGTTAAAACTAGGAAAACAATTTTTTTTATTGAAAATTTGAAAAATTAAAAAAAAAAAAGTTCTTATAACTATATAAAACTAGCCGCCCAAACGATTTTTTAATTTTTTTGTGCAAATTGATCGATTTTTTTTTAATACTTAGTATATATTTTTATAAAACTTTTATATAGCACAAAAATTTTATGCTTCAATAATGCTGAAGCGTGGAAAAGTTTAAACATAATAATATAAATAATATATAAAAAAAAATTGTTGATACTTTTGTCATTATTAATAATATTTTTTTATAAAATAATTAACAAAAAAAAACTTAAAAAAATTTTTATGTTTAAATTTTATTTTGAAAATTGTCGACGATAATATTGTGTATTGTATATAGAAAAATTTAAAATTTAATTTTCTATTCTATAGCATAAAAAATTTTCCCAAAATAAAAATAAAAAAACATTAACGTGATAAACGAAAAATTTACTATATAATATAGGTAAACACAACATAAAAAGGGACGAAAAACCATTTAAAAATAATATACATATATACTTATATATAGGAAATAAAATTGACGGAAAAGTGCCCAAAGTAACTAATTAAAGTGTCAGCAAAAATGATGGACACTGTTTATGGTACGAAAAAATATTTTCAAAGTTTGTCCAATGGCAATGGCAGTGACATCTACAGATCATCAACATGCAGAGCTGTGGTAAGTTTTGAATATATACACATATATATACATATGTTTTTTTATATAACTATATTATTTATTACAAACTATTTATAAGGGTTAATGTACGTAATTTTGTTAAAAAAAGGGATAATTTTTTTTTGTTTAAATTACATATATATTCATATTTGACTTTTTTAGTGCGAATTTTGTGGGTTAAAAATTTATATAAAATAAAAACAAAATGTTTTTCATATCTTTCGATAGATATGAAAGGATGTATTTTTGTTATAACATTTTTGGATGGTCGTGATTGTATACGGAACTATTATAAAAATATAAATCAAGATTTTTTTTTATAAAAAAAAATTTATTTACCTTAAAAAAAAAACACTTCTGACAATTTTTATAGTTTAGTTGAAATATTTACTATAGAATTTTTTTTTTTTTAAGTCAAAATTGTGAAAGATATAATATGCTGTCAAAGCATAAATTGTTTTTAGATTTATGGGCGGTTATTATTAGATTTTTTTTAAAAGTGGAAATTATATTATTACTTCAACCTGCAACAGAATTAATTAAATGTGTTTATAGGGAAGTATATTATTTTTTTCAATTATCTACCACTTCAATTATTGAGGTACGGTGCACAGCAGTGTACGAGACAATTTTTATTATATACCTAATATAGAACTTTAAATAAGAAGAATATAATTGATCGGAATAATGTCATTTATAAATCAATTAGAGGTCAGAAAATTGTTACAACTAAGTAGCATTTTCCGAACTTTATAATTATAATGCCTGGATTTCACTCGCGTCTTATGAGCCGCGGTACTAAGTTACCCAAAGGCAAAAATCTGGCTCATGAGCTGCAGATGATTTTCAGTTGTGACACGTTTAATTTGACGTTAAATTAAAAAAATTATAATAAAAAACGTTGATATTTTCAAATTAAATTTTTTTTGTTTAATTTGATAATTTTAAATAATTTCAAATTAAACTAGACAATAATAATCTTAAATGTCAAAATGCAGCTGTGGCTTACTTGAGTCACATTTTCCCTAATCACGCCTTATGAGCTGCAGATAAAATCTGGAGCTTTCCTATTAGTTAAAAATCTGTGGCTAACTTAGTCCCGGCTTATAAGACGCCAGGCATTATACATATATTGTTTTATATAAATATTTTTATTACAAAAACTTATTTAATATTGAAGCTGAAGCAAGAATCATATTGATATACTTGTATTTGCAAATGGAACTTACCTAAAACATTATATTACACCTTTGACTATATAATATATGGACTGCTAGTAGCCAACTTCATTGCTGTAGCTATGACCGACTATGCGCATACTACCAGGGATGTTGAAAAAAGGAACTAACTATTCCGAATTGCCTTTGGCGACGCTCGCCTTTTTGACGGCCAATAAAACAACTAAATCATTTATGAGAATTCCATAGATTTTACTTGAGAATTCTACTGGATTTAATTCAGAATTCCATAATTTTAGTTCTTTTATTGGCCATCTCTGGTGCTATGCGCTACCAGTCATAATAGTATTTTTTTCTTTGACAGCAAAGGAAATTATAAGCGATTAGCAGTCCATATATTATATAGTCAAAGTATTACACCAACCCAGTAAATGGTAGTCAAATATATTTGAAATATTGTAGTTGTCTTTCAAAACAAAACTTCAGTTAATTTAATTAATTTAATTAATTCCCTTAAAATCATTTTTTTTTTAACCTAAGAGCTCTTCCTAAACACCGGCGTACGGCGTATGGCGTCTGTCAAAATCGATATTGGTACATACATTTTGTATTGGAGCACCCGAAATACGCGACGTACGTACGCCGAGAAATGGAATTTCCAATTTTGACGGGCGTATAAAAATTTTTAATTTGATTTTTGCAATTTAGCAAAAAGAAACATCGATCAAAAAAATTTTAATGTATATAAATGTGGCATTTAATTTCGGGATACGCTGGCGTATCAGCGTATCGACGTATATACGCCCTACGCCGTACGCGGTGTTTAGGTAGAGCTCTAAGTAAAAACCATTTTGACATCTTAAGAAAAAATTACTTATCTATTTTTTAATCATATTTTAAGGTAAAACATGAAATATTTAAATTATTATGGTTCGAATAAATATTTCTTTGGTAAACATATAATATTTTATATAGATATATTTTTATATTTTTTTGACATTTTTGTAATATTTACTATCGTAGTCATAATGCATTCAATTTTATTTGACGTTCAGTGACCTATAAGTAAAATTTTCAAAAAAAAAAACCTAACACATAAACACAAAAAAATTACACAAATAAATATTTACTAAAATACGAAAAACGAATATTCTAATTTAATATATTACATTTTTGTAAAAAAAAATATTAGTTTTCCTGTTTTTCCATATCCTTGATCCTTGTTATAGTGTGCCGGCTGTCTTGACTTTAAAAATTATGCAATTTAATTGAATATCATAAGGAAAAGAGGAATCCTTTTTCTTGGTTGATTTTTTCCTTTTGCATTTATTTATCTTATATTTTTCTGAATATGTATCCTTGAAAAAATTATTCCTGAATTTTCTTGTTTAGGATATATACTGGTACTCTCTGGGTATTACTTAACCAGCTTTAAGGATTTGTGTCATGGATACATATAGATTATAAAAAAAAAAGGGAAATAAAGAAAAAAAATATATCCTTTTTATGCTTTTAAATTTATTATATATTTTTTGGTGAATGTACCAGGAGTAAAAGTAGTGTATACTTGCATTAAAATTTTCTGTTGAGCCAAAAAAATATACATATATTTTTTTCTTTTTTTTGATAATGGTTAGAAAAGGATTTCTTTTATATATACATACATACATTCTATTTTTTTGTAGGAAAAATAATATTTTTCCTATACAATTTTCATTTTTATTTTTTTTGAGATTTTTTTTTTATTTAAATATTTTCGATTTTTCTTTTTCACATTTTCTTTTGAGTTTAAAACAAAATTTTTTCTTAACACGAAATCCTATTTAATTTTTTATATTTTCTTTATCATTTTGTGTTAAGAAAGGAAATCCTTTTAAACTAATAAAAAAATGTTTTTCTTTGAAAATTTAATTTTTTCCTTTACCATAATTTAATAATTTTTAATTATATTGCAATTTATTAAATTATAATAATATTTATTCAAAAACTTTTTGTCCATAAATATAATTTTAAATAGAAATGAAAGAAATGAAAAATGATGGAAGAAATTTTATAGGAAAAAAATTGACTGAAAATTTTTTTATTTTGTTAATTTTTCAACCATAAAAGTCCTTTAAATTATGTAGTTTTAAATTCAGTTTTTTTTTTAATTTTTAAAAAATTCTATTCCTTCTTTTTTTTTTTAAGTAAAAATTTCTGTGAGAATTTGTTTAAAGTATTTTTATCCTATTAAATTTATAATTTTTTTTGTTAAATGAATTAAAATATGAAAAGTCATTTTATATATGCTCTAATAAATTATGAATTTTTTAATTAAGCTCATAGTCATAATAATATTTAACGTTGTTATTTTTTATTTAATTTTTTAATTGGTTTAACATTAAATTAAGTTTTACAACAAAAAAATATAAATAAAATAAATAAAGAGAGAGGATTAATGAAAAAAAAAATATTACTAGTATTTTTAATATTCAAAATGAAATTATACGAGTATGTATTGTGCATGAAATGAGTTGAGTTGATGTATTAAAACCTCTGTTAAATATCCTGTTGAATAAATTATGATTAATTGATTTTGTTTGTTACTGTTATAATTCGAGTTCATTTAACACGATTTATTATCTTTTGAAAAATTAAAATTAATATATAAATTTTTCATAATTTCATTTAAAATATTATGTTTGTGTTTGTTCATATATTAATAAATTTGTATAAATAATTTACCAAATATTGTAATATGATATTATATATTTTTATTGCATATTTTAGTTGCTATACATTGTCGATTATCCTTACAATATTTAAAAAATATCAAAATTTATTTAAATAATTATTTTTGGGAAATTTATGAGGAGTTAAATTTATTTACATATTTTTGAATGGCAGAATATAATAATATATCAATGATGAATGATTAACAGATCAAAGATCATTGAAGTGATGTGCCAAATTTTTGTCTAAAAAGAAGAATATCATCCATGGTATAAAAACCGAACCAAATATTTCCTAACATTCCTTAGCAATCGATTTGATTTTAGTATTTCTATAATATAATATAACCTTAGCAATCGATTTGATATTTAGTATTTCACATTTTAAAAATATTTAGTATCTCTTTGCGTCCTTCATAACTATTTACAATATCTGTAAAATTAATCTGTGGTCAGACTTATGGTCCCTAATAGATTATTAGACATTATGTAACAAACCAATATTTTCCCAAACCTAACAGACATACCACAGAATTAAAGAATTATATGCAATTTTATCTCTATAAATTATTTTTCTTTGTTTCCTACGAACATAAATTAAAAAAATCTGGTAAATTAAAAAAATTTAAATAGAAATGAAAATTACTGAATTTAAGTGCACTGTTCTTTGTATATTATGCTTTACAAAATTGTTTAAAAAAAAAGAGACAGATACATAGAAAAAAAATCATTTGTTCAAAAAAAGAAAAAAAATGAAAATCTTTAAGAGAAAATTTAAGAATATAATTTCTTAAGGATAACAAGATTTTTTATGTATTGAATACAAAAAAGTGTGTTGTGCTTCCTTTCATTATTTTATTTATTAATTTTTTTTATCCTTTTTTTTTTTTTAAAAAGGGATTACTATAAGAATATTACAAGTTTAGTAAACATAACGGGTAAGGATACAACAAAAAAAATTGTGTTTTTTTTTTGTTACTTAAGTTATAGAAAAGATAATTCATTTTGCTTCGAGGATTTCGATTAAATAATTTTTTTTCTTTCGTTTTGCCATTTTTAGTTTCTCATATTTATGTTTCCTGATATCCTTTATATATATGCTTTTGTTTTTTTGAAGTGGTCTTAGTTGTTAGAGCGCAAGATTTTATAATATAAAATTCAATTGCTGAAATTATATTTTTTTCTTTGTTGTATTAGAAATGTTCCAATTGGTTTTCAGTTTCAAATATATTCAATAAGAATAATATAATTGAAAAGTTTATTATTTAAGCTGTAACTACTAAGATAATTGAATATTAGAAAAGTAAGACTTTTTTCAATATTGGATTTTCAATGATCAACCCCTCACGTTTAACCACTCCATTGCAGCATTATTATATCGAATTTATGGGAATTTGTTTGAGTGCCATTCATGTTTATCTAATTCTAATAGATATATGCGTCAAGTTTTCTATTAACTTGTCGTTAATTTGTTTCGGTTCCAAAAGATGAAAATCCATAGATTCCTATGCAATTTAACGATCGGTCGATATATGAGTTTACTCTTAGCAGGCACAAAATTTTCTTTTAGGGAATGGGAAATTTTCTTTTGGGGAATGGGAAAATCATGATATTTTAGTTTAGAGCATAACTTATATAGGTTCCGAAAAAAAATCTAAATGTTCGAATTGTTATTCTATTCAATTTTATATTGAACATCATTTATAATATTCACGGGAGTCGTTTCAATATAAGCATAACGCCTGGATATATTTATCAACAGAAATATTTCACTATATTGTTGTAGACTGTGGAGCTTATGCTTTGTAACATTTTGAGCTGATATCGTGCTAATTCCATCAAGCAGAAACATAACTCTTATTAAGTATAGATTCATACGTAAAGATTTAGTTTATACATATATCACAATCACAACTTAATATACCTAAAGGCATTTACATTTCTCTCAGTGTTAAACAACTAATTTGTTCATAATAAAATTAAATGTTTTTAAATATATTTAATTAAATTTGAAATACAGCAGCGCTAATTAAATATATTTATATACCAAATTCATTAAATAAATACACCCATGGAGACTTATCCTCATAAATACAAAATTAATTACAACAAAAACGATTTATGTAACAACAAAAAAAGCCATTCTATAAAATAATGAATATTAATTATCATATGTTTCCCCTATCGAACTATACATATAAATAGCAATTATCTAATAAAAAATAAAAAATAAAAAATAATTTATAATTATTACATTAATTATCTTATTTATTATGATCTGTAATAAAATTTATGTAGATTCTCCGAAATCGATAAATATACATTGAATACATTTTGAAAAAACTATATATATACATCCAGACACCAATAAATTTATCACAGAGTGAACTATCATCATCATCATACATTATGAATAATTACTAATTGGTGAACGATAGAAATAAAGAAATGCAGTGAAATTGCTTGCATGATTAACTTCTATATAGAAATTTAATATTGTGGTATTTTTATGCTATAAATTAAGTTGGCTTTCATATGGGATTCAATTTTTTTTATTGAAGAAGTGGTGGACATTTCATGTAATACTTAATAGATCATATTTGGTTTAGTAAAATAAATGATATTAATAAAAGAATATAATTAAAGAATCAATTTAATTACAAATATTTTTAAGCCATTATGAAGTTAAATATATAAGTAGGAATATGTAGATGAAATTGTTATCCAAATTCGATACAATATGCTTATGCTTATCATTTGACATTTATCTCTGGATATTTATGGTAGAATAATGAGTGGTTCAACCATATCCAGGCAATGTTCACTCAAATTTATGAGGTTATTGCATCCCATTTTATCTGAAAAAGAAAATTGAGAATGAAAATTTCAAAAAGGACGATAATTATTTATATGGTAATGGTATATTCGCTGAGAGAATATGTTAAATAATGTAAAAGTGCTCTAGGCAGTCTTCTTTTTCAATTTTGCAGATCACACATTGCTCTCATTACGATAAATGGTTTTATTAGAAATGTGTTACAGATTCGATGAATTTTTTCGGTTGTTCTGAATCGAAAAGCTTGAACAAATATAAAAATTACTTTTGATTCTTTCAAAAATAAACACAAAACCTTAGAAGAGTTCTAATTTCGCTTTAACATCTATAGTTTTTCGTATTAACAATTTCCATTTTGCAAAAAAATTATATATTCAATCTGTCAAAATATTTCAACCCTTGAATTATATAATACATAGTTCAAAATATAATTAATTTGGGTTTTTCTTGTTTTGTGTTCTTGATACTTTATGGTTCTAAAACCTTTGAAAAAAATCGTAAATAATGAAATAATATTACGAAAAAAAAAACATATTTTTTTTGATCTCTTTTACTTGAGAGTTTTATAATTTATTTTTTTATGCGATAATTTTTTTTTATGTTCTTCTTTCATAATATGCTCCAATGCTATAATTTACTCCCCGACCGCAATTTGAATGTTTGGATATTTCTGTGTTTTTTTTTGTGCTTCTTTTTATTATCACCTAAAACCAAACTGAACATTACTATATAAAAGCCGCAATAACCAAAAAGAATTTCAAAAAAAAAGAAGAAGAATAAAATGAAAAAATATCAAGCAACAAGAATAACAATAACCGCGCCAAAGAATGATAACAAAATGAAAATACAAAAAAAAAATACCATTAAAAGATGAGAAAGAATATTGAGTTCATTAAACTTTTAAAGTTGGTCACGGAAGGTACAACATAAAAATATATATATATTTTTATACTCTGCAGAAGCAACAGAGGCACACAGAAAAAATAAAGCAATGACACCAGAAAAACAAAAACCAAAAAGCAGTACATAAAAAAAAAAGATAATAATAATAATACATTTATAATATTCTTAGTTCATCTGGTTATAGGGCCACAAATACGCGAGTAATATTCTTAAAGTATACCAAGATTCCCTAATAATTGTTAATGGGGTCCGTGGGTTAGGTAGAAATTTTTAAGTTATTAAAAAAATTTAAATGTTTGTATAAGTATTAATTCTTTTGATATAATCGTACTTTCTCCAATGTACCACCCACTGAAATTTTGAAGATTTTATTTTAATTATGGTTTATGGAAACTAGTTTATTAAAGAATATAATTTATACTAAATTCTTTACTTATGTTCTTTTGGTATTTTACCATACACCGAATGAGTAATATATACGATAGGTATACGCACTAAACAAAAGTTATGTATATACATTTTTTTTGTGTATTTTTACAAAAGTATTCGTAAGTTTTTGTAAAGATATTCAAAAAAATAAATAAATTTTCAAGATTTCTATATACATTATTATATCCCGGAAGAGAGTACATAAACATCTGTGGAATATAATAAATATAAGATTTGACCACAAATAAAAAGTTTAACAAAATAAATTTTTACATATTTTTCATTTGGTTTTTTTTTTAGAAATTTTTATTATTATTTTAGCCTTTTTTTCTTCTTCTAATATTGAGTAGCTTAAGACTGACAGAATGTGTAGGGCTGACTATCTATTTGTTTGTTCTAAAACTTCTACAAATTATTACAATTTCACAGATTTTTACACTGACATTGATGAAAGATCTAACATAAAATATTTTTTTATAAATTAATTTTTTATCACCTTCTATCTAAGATATATTGAAACGATTTTATTTGAATATATTAGAAAATTCGTCTGTTCGTCTAAATTTACCACCATCTATCTAAAAGGCATTTCTTAAAATTGAACAATATATATTTCCAAAATTTTTACATATTTTGTTTCAAAATAGACTTAATTACTTAACATGAATTATTTTGTACAGAAAAGCCCACAAGTATAAAACTAAAGAGTAAAAATGCGACTAGACATTTTTATTTGTTTAATTTTTTTAGCGAGTCAATCTTTTATTACGAAGCTAAAAAGATTATAAATTACAATTGTTATTATGAATTTGCATATTTCTTTTATTTTGTTATTACTTTTTGCATAATTGAAATAAAGAACCGCAAAATTGAATTTCTTTTTATATAATATAATATAATACGAGTTAAATGTGACTTGGATATTTTGTCAGCTTGTCACAATTATATCTATTAAAATATGTTTTGCGAAGTTTTAATTTTCTTTTATACAACATTTTTTTTTTATGCATTGGAACATTTGAAAAATTTAATATTATATTTATGTAAAAACTTCGATCCACATAAAAAATTATTATGTAAAAAAAGCAACAGAGCTTAGATTTTTTAAAAAAAAAATTTAGTATTTTAAGAATTTATTAAAGAATTTTGTCAATAAAAAACTGATTTTTCGATATTTTATCTGTTACAATTTTACATATATTATATTTTTAAGGCTTGTCCGCACCAAAGAAACAAAACAAAAATGTTTTGGAAATGTTTTTGGAACATTTCTAATACATTTCTGAAATGTTTTAGTAACATTTGGGAAATGTTTACAAAACTTTTCCGAAATTTTAGAAAGGTTTTAGAAACGTTTCAAAAACATTTCCAAAACATTTTTGTGTTGTTTCTTTGGTGTGGACGCAGTTGATCAAAGTTTACATTGTATATTGTTTCTAAAGGCTTGTCCGCACCAAAGAAACAAAACAAAAACGTTTTCCAAATGTTCCATATGAAATTGGAAAAAATAAATGTTTCTGTATACTTTTAAAGTACAAACATAGCTAAAGTATGGAATAATGACAAAATTTAGAGTTAATACAACTTTATAAAAATAAAAGTGTATTATGGGATCCAACCCAAGAACATTATAAAAAAAAATAAAAAAAATGAAGCTATTTTGGAAATTGCCACAGCTCTAAAAATGTCATGAGAAGAAATAATCAAAAAGTTGTATTCACTAAAAAAAAAAGTTGGATTCATTCACTTGCGAACAAGTTGCTAATACATCAAAGAGTGATATGAATCTCCTGTGGCCAAAAAGCGAAGAATTGATAGCTAATCGCGCAGTAACACATATGCATTTTGTCTTAGAATTTTGGGCCCAATTACACAAACAAGATATTCGAAATCACTGGTAGAAATTCTTGTAAAATTTCTAAAACCACTCAGACTGTCACTTTCAGATCATTTAAAAGATTTACTCCACTGTAAATGGCTCTACTTTTTGAACCATGTTTACGTACTGAATTTATGGGAAACAAAAAAAACATGAAATGGGCATTGAATAGTTTTTAAAACATTTATTATTACTTGGAAACATTTTTTAGATGTTTACAAAACATTTCTCGTGCTTCGAAAACATATACAAAACATTTAATTTCATTTAGTTTTAAACATTGAAAAACTAGATTTATTTATAAATGTTTCTATAAATGTTTAAAATACAATGTTTTTTGTAAATGTTTCTTTGGTGCGGACAAGCCTTTACATTACATTTGTATGAAATTTTCAGGATGATTTTCAGTTTTTATGAATACTTATAGTATATCAGCCTTATGATATAACTTTCCTCAACATTCGAGTCAATGGTCGATACCTCTCAGTCTCGACTCTGGGTGACTTTTCATTAAAAAAACAGAACTAACGTATAGCTTATTTTTGACATTAGTTTGGTGACCTTTTTTTTTAAAAAAATTATTTAGCATTCTGAAATTTATTAGCATCCTGATATTTTATTAATTATTTTATTTATTTATTCAATATTTGTTCAATAAACCCAATATTTTTGTTGTCCTTTCTCGCCTACAAAATGTAGGAGTCGAGTACTGTTTACTCTACTGTGTAGATTTGTTCAATAAACCCAATATTTTTGTTGTCCTTTCTCGCCTACAAAATGTAGGAGTCGAGTACTGTTTAATCTACTGTGTAGTACTCTATACTTAAAAGCGACCGAACTCATTAGCGATTAGCCCCATTTGATAATATATATTCGCTATCGAGATAATTAGCCAGTTCAACCAAATTGTCTATATTAAGTCAAACCGATATTAAGCGACTTGAGTTCTATCTTGCTATATATTTCCATTTTTTTTAGTTTACAAAAACTGATGGACCACTTTTACACAAGTCTTTTTTCGTTCATATTTTGACAGTTCTTCTATCTCTTAGAACGAGCGAGATAAAGGTTATGAACGAAAATCGGGAAAAATACGATTTTTCATTCAATTAAGTGTCAATTTTAAAAATAAAAATAAAAAATAAAAAGTAATTAATGTAAATATATATATAATAATAATAATATTTGTGTAAATTGAGGACGACAATTAATATATAAATATATATAAAATAATGTCGATATGATCAAGGGACGTAGTTGAAAAATTTCTAATTCTTTCTTCTGAACGAATTAATCTATATGACATTTTTAACTTCACATTCCTTGTCATCTCTAATTTGTTTTGATTTAATTTGTCAAAATAACTATATAATTAAAGTCAAAGGAAGTTAATAAATAAGAGAAATATTAAGTAATCAAAGGCGATGACTCCCTTTGACTTTAATGATAATTATAATAATTCGGTATATAACTGCTACATATAAATGTGCTAAATATAGTATAGTAGTTTGTGATTCTTTAAATTTAAAGAATACTATTAATTAAATCTGAAAGAACTTTTGTTTTTAAGTAAATCATTCGAATCATTTTTGAAATACATATGTAAAAAGTTTAATTAAAATTTATTAAACCTTTGATTTATAGCTGCCTAAACTTAAATTCCCATTTACTACGATTTAGTTTTTTGTCGTTTATATCAGTTAAGTACTAAGGTGACGATTTGTAAAAAAATGTACTTTCATGAAAAAATATTCGTGTAAAAATGAATATAATTGAAATAATAAGAAAATTCATGAAAAAATAATAAAATTATTTAGAAATTTGACATTTCATTCATAATTTCATTCGTAATTTCATTCAAAAAAAATATTATTAAAAATTTCAAATCAATCTTGATTTGATTCACTTTTGTCATGTCACCACTGTAAAATAAATTAAATTTTAATTAGATTTTTTTTTTAATAAAATGAAATTTTCTTATTGTACTTTTGACCATATTAAATTAATTAATAATATTTTACTGTTTGCTGTTAAAATTAGTATATTTATTTATTATATGTACTTAGACTTCCATTGAAATTTTAAATAGAAATTGTATTTTCATCAGTTGTAGGAATTTCTCAAGAATTGAATGGAATTTTTCTTAGGGCCTGTCCGAAATAGATTAAATTTTAAATTTTAAAAAAATTCCCCATAGGGTGAAAAGCAAATGTAACTGTGGATGCTTTTTTTTTAATTTGGCTGTCCGAAATGTTTTAAAATTTAATAGTTTAAATTTTGACAGATCATAATAAATAAAAAAATTTTATAATTAAAAAATTTCGAAAAAAACAGATTCCTATAGTTATAGGTTATATTGAAATTAAACTTCTATGTCAAAATTTATCGAGGGTCTGTAGGGCTGTGTGCCAAAGGGTTTAAATTTGTAGTTTAAAATTAAATTATGACTGATGAAATTAAATTATGACACTAGCGTGGTGAATATAGAAAGTCAAAATTTAACGACCTTCCAGACCTCGTTAAATTTGACACTTCAGATTAAATTTTGATTTATTTATTATTCATATATCAGATTTTTTATTTACGGGCCCTATCTCATATGTATTGATACATTCCAATATTTTATGATTTTTTTTAATGTTTTATACTAGAATTATTAATAAAAATAAATTTATTTTTTTACAAGAAATTAAAGAACTATTAATAATAATAAAAGAGGATTAAAAAAAATGTTATATCAATTATAAAGTATTGTAAGGGATCAATACATATGAGATAGGGCTCGTACATATTTATAATTTTATTTTTAAAAAAATTTAAAAAAATGTTTTGATTTTTTTTAAAAAATTAGAGAGCAAAAAAAAAGACAAATTGCATCCATCTTTTTTTAAAAATTAAACCAATTGGCACAGCAAACTTGATAGTAAATATTAAAAAAACTCACCAACAAAACAAATTTAATTTTTTGTGTCAAAATTTAAAATTTAAACTCTTTGGCACACAGCCTAAGGGCCTGTCTAAATTGGTTAAAAATTGGTTAAAATTCCAAATAAAAATTGGTTAAAATTCCAATTTCACCTTTTCCAGGCGCCGAAAATTTAACTATTATGTCAAAATTTCATGACGGTCTCTGCAGCTATAAATTTTGACAAGAGTTAAATTTCATTTTAACCTAAAAATATTTTAATACCTGCGTAAAAGTTAATTGTAATGACAATATTTCAATTAACATAAACTGTATATTAAAGGGAATACGGAAATATCTAAATCTGCATTGATTGTTTTTAAAATATTCCAATAAAATGGTTATATATTGCGAAATATTTTTTTACGATTGTACTCATCTTGAATTTAATATATAATTTGAATTGTGAAAATTTTAACCAATTTAGACAGTGTAAAAAATATTTACCCCGATTAAATGTCTTTCACCTCGGTAAAAATTATTTCACCTTTTTTAACTTTTTAACTTTTTAACCAAATTAGACAGGCCCTAAGTCGATAAATTTCGTCGCCTAGTAGGGGTGAATAAAAGCCAAAATTTATGATTTTTTTGTCAAAATTTAGAATTTAAAACTGTTTTTAAACTATTTCGGACAGGCCCTTATTATACAATAATTAATAATAAAATTTAAATTTAAATTTTCTTTACCACGGCAAAAATTTAATAATAAATTAATATTAAATTAGGTTTTTTTTTGCTTTTTTAATTACATTAATTTATTAAGTATCTTTGAACGAGGTTTGCATAGCACTTATAAAATGAGAATTGTTTTTTTTAGAAAATGTGTTAATTTACCAAAAATTAAATGAAAGAATAAAATGAAAACGTTATCCTACGTTCCTATTTCTTCAATTTAATCATTAAAATCTACAAGATAACTTTTATATGTATATCTATATATATATATATATAATATACAACAAAAGATAATTTTATGAAATGATGATACTTAAAAATCTTATCTTACCAATAAAATTTATAAAATTTCATCTTGGCGGATGGTAGAATATAAAAATATATTTTTATAGTTAAATTTTTTTCGGAATATTTTTTTTAATTTTGATGATCTGTCACGGCATGACATCTTTTGTATATGTACTATGTTATTTAACATATATATAAATTTATTGAATGATACTACATAATTGATAAAAGGTCAATATAATTCAAATGAGAAGAAAATATGAAATATGTTTGAATATTATTGTTGTTTGAATTTCATAATTCTTTTTTTCGTAATATGAGAGATGAGATACATATATGTACATATAATATTGAACTGAAATTTAATTGTAGTCTAAGCTATTTTAAAAAGTAATTTCAACATTATAAACTCTGGGTGTTCTTGAGCAGTGGTGCTTATTATTATATCCCGGATCCTGGAGAAGATACAATTATGGATTAAAAATGAGATAAAATTTTATTGCGCAGTTAGTAAAATATATATACACAATTATGAAACTCTTCCAACAAAGATTTTTTACTGAAACACAGAGTTGACGTTTTAAATCGAAATGCGATCATTTTTTTATTTTAAAAAAATTCCAAATATTTTTCCAAAGAAAGCCAGATTCCAAAATTCCAAACAAAGCCAGATTTTGTTTTTCAAAATTACTATGTGACAAACCTCCAAATTGTGAAATTTCGATAGTAAAAATCTTACACAGAATCGATAGTAAAAATCTTACACAGAAATTAATATTATGTAGAGAGAACAAACAATTTGAGAAATTGACAATGCATAAATAATGTAATTTCTAAATTGCTTTTACTTTGAATATTTGAACACAACGAAAAGTATAGCATCATATACAATAGCATAAAACTGTCAAATTGTCTAAATTCCGCTGCGAAATAATATATAGAACATTTCTTTTGGAACGATAGATTCTTTTTACATTTCTCATAAAGTGAAAATTTCGCTTTACAAAATCTCTATTTTAATCATAACATGCTAAAATCACAATATTATTATTACATATATGTATGTTAATAATTTCCCAGAATATAAATTACACTTTGCTAATAAGATTAACTAACAACCAATTAAAACTATTTGTATATAAATCAGTTTAAATTAAATGCTAATTATTCATAATTATTAGGAAAATATTTCTATCCACCCAATTATCCCAAATAAAATTGTATATCTAATAATTAAATTTAATATAATAAAAATCAATCACATATTTCAAAATTTAAATAAAAGTTAAAGTAATTTTCTCAAAATTCATTTTACTTAAATTAAATTTAATTTTTTCTTTAAAAAAAATCTCAAGTGAAATTATTTAATTTATTATATTATTCTGTTAATCCCAAAACAAATTACAAAACGTAAAAAAAAAATGTGAGTGGGTGCACGTTAAGAATTAAAAACGTATGCCAAAAACTGTAAATTTCCTTTTATTTTACCTGGGTATAAGTTTTTCTTTTCTAACTGAATACACAAAAATATTTGAGAAATAAAAACCATGAATTCTTCTTGTTTTTTTAACCTTTTAAAGATTACCTATATCCATCAAGAATTTAATTATGTCATATTCCGTTAATGAGTTGAAAAAAAAAACAGAAATACTTATAATTTAATTTTTTTTTGCTTATTAATCATTATTATTCTATCTTTAGTCTCTATAAAACGCAACAATGAAAAAAAAAACAACAAACTAATAAAAATGAATTAAAGCATAAATAATAAAAACATTAAATTATAATTTATATATTGTAAAAAAAACGTGTATTTATAGTTTTAAGTTTATTTATAATTCCACCACCGTAAATTTTTTTTATAGCTACGGGATTCGTCGTCATAACATTGTTTCAGTTTTTCAGTTCTTTTTTTTTAATCATAGGTGTAAAAAAATTCATTGTTTTCTTTTATTTTGATGTTTAAAAACATAATTTACACATAAAATTTTAAAATAATGTTTTGTTCTTGTATTATACAACAGAAATTTTACAGTTTTATTACATGTTCTAATGATGATTTCATAAAAATATAATTTTTGAAATATCTTATATGAATATGACCATTAAGAAATTTATAAGAATATCATAGGCAAAATTTTGAAAAAAAAAAATGAAATTTAATTTGTACTCGTATATTAGCAAAATTTACAGAAAATTTGGATAAAAAATCACTAAATTTAATTATGTCAATCCTTAAAATTATATCGTAAAAGGTATATCCTGCCTGAAAATCTTATCACTATGATTATCACTATCACACTATGAGAGGAAAGAATTTTTTATTAATAATTTTTACATTGTCAGTTTTATTTTCTAAAATATGTTTGATGGCTGTTATGTAATGGAAAATCTCATTTAGCTTAGTAGCTCATTTATTGAAATTGCCATCTCATTATGGCGATATACATACCTATGACATGAATTTGATTGCTATGACAAATTGTATAGCTAATAATTTATTGTCATATTATAGTAAAATTTATAATTTAAAATTATAAAATTTTGCTTGTCCAGACAATACGAAATTTAAATAGAGAATTTCTTTAACAATTTTGTTAAAAAAAATTCAAAGAAAGTAATTCAAAAAATACGATAAACAAACCCCGGGTTTGTCAAAAGCCCATTTCCTTAAAATCGCCTCATGTAGAACTATGAGCTATTCTAAAACAATGGTAATTCCTATAAGTGTATAGTATTTTTTAATAGTATTTTCAATGTACTAAACGTAGGAAAGATAAAGAAATGCAATGGTAAATATAGGTAAAAAATGTGTCCCTGTTCGATTTTATGAATTTTTTTTCCTTCCAAGGTTATTATTCCAGGAAAATATATATAAACTTATCATTTAAGTTTTCTGTAATTTTGCTTTTAATATAATGTGATATGAAATAATGGTTCGGTGATAAATGCGCACACGAATTTGCGCACACGAAAAATGCGCACACGAAATTTGCGCACATGAAAAATGCGCACACGAAAAATGCGCACACAGAAATTTGCGCACACGGAAATTTGCGCACACGGAAATTTGCGCACACAGAAAAATGCGCACACAGAAAAATGCGCACATAGAAAAATGCGCACACAGAAAAATGCGCACAAGGAAATATCCGCACATGGGAATAATAAAGGATTTATTGTTTTATTAAAATATTAAACATAATTGGAGGCAATTTACAATAGAAGGATCAACATGAATACTATTATTATAAACATAATTGGAGGCAATTTACAATAGAAGGATCAACATGAAATATGCAAAATGTTCGTTTTTTGCAAAATATTACATGATTAAACATTTTAATTAATTATAAGTGTGAGGCAAATGATTATAATTTATTAATTAATGCACTTTAAAGAAATATGATTTTCGAAAGTTTTCTCAATATTTGTTTTTAAAAATATTGTGCAGTTATAATTTTACAAGTAAATTAAAAATGTAATTTTTTGATTTTCGAAGGGCCACAACGAAAAAGAGATAGAAGAAAATTGTATTCCACTGACCCTATTATTTTATTACTATCTATCTATGGTCAAAATTTTAACACTCTATCTTAATAGATGTAGAAGTTTGTGTAAACGGACGGACAGACAGAGTGAAACTAATATACACATTTCTTCCAATTTGGTTGGAAATGTGCTAAAAAGTGTTAGAAGATATTTTAGACGATCCACAAAAAACAGTTTTTATTAAATTTGAAATTGTGAAAAAAAATCTTACTATAATATTGACACTATACACAGTCATTTGTATATAGTACTAGTAGTCAGTCACCAGTGGAAGAAGTATAAAATATTCTAATTAATCACTAGAATTTCTTATTTTTTTATTAAACTTTTGTACTTGTATATTTTCGGTATACATACGTATAACATTCACTATATAGGTAATTTTGATATAGAGTGGATTTCAACTCTATAATAATGATCATGATGATTTTGGACTAAAAAGTTTTCGCATAAAAAAAGAGTTTATATATTTTGTCTTATATTTAATATGAAAATTTTATGATTTTTGTTATATTAGGAGATACAGTTGGAGTAAGCGTTTAATCATGTGTTTATGAAGTGTGAGAAATAGTTTTTAAAAAAGTTATAGGAGAATAAAAATATTTATATAAATAAAATTATAGTTTCTATAGAAATTTAAAAATAAAATATAAATATAGTTAGATTTTATTTTGTTAGATACAAAGTGTATTGGATCAAAATATGTTAATATACATATACTATATTTAATTATACAATTTTCGCGTCAAAAGCAAAACATTATTTTTCAGAATTGAAATTGTTTTTTTTTTTTTATATTTCAAATTAGTCATTTTTATTAAACTTCAAATTAGTCTTTTTAAATTAACACAATTTTCAAATAAAATTCTTTAAGAATTGTTTTATTTAAATTTAATTAAATTTAAAAATGATATATGTATAAGCAACTGGAATTTGTAACTGATGAAATGGAAATTTCGATTATTATTCGAGTTTAGAGTTTACACAATTCATAGCATTGACATTTTGTTCAAATAAGAGACAGTTCGCTCGTAATTCTAATAATTGAACAGTTAGATAATCTGAGTTAGACTTGAATTATTATATAAATACATTTTGAAATTTATTGTATAATATTTTTTAATTTAATTTTTGTTATTTTAAACAATTTAAAATTTATGTAAAATCATAAATTAAAAAAAGAAATTTAAAGAAAATATCTAAAAAGACTGTTTGTTTAGTCCTGAAAATGCTATAACAATATAATAATAATATGTAATAATATTTATTGAAAAAAAAAACATATTCATTTGAAGAAATTTTACAATAATCTCAAAAATATATATGTACGGTATATGACAATATCATAAAAAGTTGTCTGTCAGATTGGCTTATTTATTTCATTTAATTTTAATTACTTATTTTGTATTTTAATTTAGTATTATATAGCTTATATTTTAATTAAATTGATTTATTAACAAATTTCTATATTTTAAAGATAAGGACAGATAATTGTAAAGAGATTCATAACTTTCGCCGTTCAAGATTGAGTAGAATTCATCCTTTTTGTTAAAACTTTATTACCAAGATATTTTCTTCTGTTTTTTTGAAAATTGGACATCGCGAGATAAAGTGGAAAGAGTGTTCTCTGGCTCATCCATGTTACAAATACTACAAATTCCGTACGTGTTATCTTTAATGAAAATTAATATATCTCTTGCATTAATATTTAATAGACCGCCCCGTGTTTTAAAAATAAGATTCATCATCCCAATTGGGTATTTATCTGAAAAGTATTGTGGTATATCTGAGTATTTTTAATTCGCGTATTCATCATGGTATTGTGACATTAATGCTTGATTTACATTTTCATTCAAATTTTTTATTGTTAACTTATTAAGTAACTCTGAATGTAAATTTTGCCAATTTATATTTTCCGCAAAAAAATTTAATTTAATAACACCAGCGTTTTTGAAAATTTCATACCATTCTTTCACCCAAAACGTGTTCTTAATAATTGTTTCTTCAGCCAGTATTTTCGGTATTCTATGTCTGGGATATTTCATGATTTTTCGAATGTAATCAAAATGTAATTTCAGTGTG
This sequence comes from Empis stercorea, assembly GCA_949752835.1. NCBI lineage: Eukaryota > Metazoa > Arthropoda > Insecta > Diptera > Empididae > Empis > Empis stercorea. Next base: position 18,639,634 of record OX457089.1, read on the forward strand.
AATAGAAAAATTCGGTTCAATTTCGTTTCCAGTGCGAGCATATAGGTTGGTGTATTTGTTGGAGGATACAGCATTTTTTTTAGAAAAAACCTTAGCCCTATATTACCCCTATATTTGCCCTGCATAACACATCAATCATGCAGCTTCAAATATGTTTACGCGATGGTACAATTTTAGGATTTTTTATAAATCTTTGCCAAGTGTGATTAATTACATTTTTGGACATAATTAATTTTTTTTCCAGATGTTTTTTGAACGATAGATTATATCGATATTTATACACATTAACCACTTCGATATCTGTTCCATTAAATTGCCAGCATTCGTTAGCAGCTAATCTGCCGCCTTTTCGAAATACCATAACTTTAGATTTAGATAGGTTCACTTTTAAATTCCATTCATTACAATATATCTTAAGTTTATCTATCAACTCCCAGATATTTGTACACATTAACCACTTCGATATCTGTTCCATTAAATTGCCAGCATTCGTTAGCAGCTAATCTGCCGCCTTTTCGAAATACCATAACTTTAGATTTAGATAGGTTCACTTTTAAATTCCATTCATTACAATATATCTTAAGTTTATCTATCATTTCTTGTAATAATTCTGGACTCTCCGCCATTAAAATTAGGTCATCTGCATATAGTAGAACTTTTATAATAATGTCTGCCACACTAACACCACCAGGTAAAATATCATTCAAATCATTCAGGTATAAAGAAAATAGTGTAGGAAGAGATAGTATCAAAAGCTGACTTGAAATCTATAAAGCATACATACATTTTTTTATTTTTCATTAGGTGTAGATTAACAATACTAGTAAGGTTAAAAATATTATCCACAGTAGAGAATCCTTTGCGAAATCCCGCTTGGTATTCATTTAAAATATTCTTATGATCTATCCATGTATTTAATCTATTTAATATTATTCCTGTATATATTTTATATATTATATCTAAGAGCGATATTCCTCTATATAGTTCTCAGGATTGTTTATGTCCCCTTTTTTAAATACTGGCATTATAATCGATTTACTAAATTTACTAAAGTAACAATATATAGATTACTAACTAATAGTAAATTTATGAACTCCAAGACGTATATTTTTTCAAATATATATTAATATCATAGAATTAGCTATTTAAAAATTAATCTATCACAAATAAAATTCAATCTTTATCAAATTCACTTACATTTACAATCTCATTTCAGTTGAATGAATAACATTATACAAAACTATCTTAAATGAAAATTAATCAACATTAATTGAAACTATAAAAATAATTATATAAAAAAAATCATGTTTAGTAATTATAATTTAAATTACATACTAATTTATTGCTCTTCTCTCCTATAAATTCTTCTTTTATTTTTTAATTTGTCAGCATAAATTTATAAATACAAAAATGCCTTTTCCATAATTTAAAATATGTTTTATTTGTATATTGTATGTATACATTGGTACAGTGTACACATCTAAAAAACAAGCTCTGTCAGTGCCCTTGTATAATACTTTAAATTAGTTTTCGTTTCTTACAGGTGGTAAAGCGCAACATAAGATATTTAAAGAAAATAAACAATCTTAAAGGTAGTTCAGTGACCCTTTCTTCTTTTCTGGCTGTTCCAACATCAGTTTTGTTGATTTTAAAACAAGCTTATACACAAAAATAAAATCATGTTTTCAGTGGTAAATTCCCTTAGTGAAAACTTAAAAAAAAATTATCTGATTTTTCTTCATTTATTATAAGGAATTTTTCTTTTAATTATTATAAAAAAACATTGAATGGCCTAACTTAAAACGAAACATAAATTTATCTTTATGCTTAATAAATATGCAATTTTGATTATTTCTTTTCTTTGAATTAAATGCAATTAAATGCAGTTAAATATCAAAAGTTCAACAGAAAAAAAATAAAAAATGAAATATAATTTTCAGTAACTAACCATTTTGGTTTTGGTTTTTGCGCTCCAACACATTTATACATATTAAGATATTTTTTGTTATATGTATTGTTCCTATAGATACATTTATGATTTTTTCTCAGTTTTTATTTAAATAAGTGAATATATATTTTTTCATATGAAAATTTTTCTGTTATGAATTAATATAAAAATATTTTTATTTGTATGAGTTAAAATAATGTTAAAACGTACAAAGTTCACTAGGTCTCTGGCAAACAAGAACATTTTTTATGGTAGGTGCTTAAAGTTTTGTGAAACAAAAAAAATACTAAAATTTTTTATATGAAATAAAAAAAATTGTGAATTTTCATTTTTTTTGCAAATTTACATTTTTGACGTTTTATATAAAATAAATAAACAAATAAATTTGCATTTATTAAAGTAAACAGAATTTTATAAAGTTCAATTTTTTTTAGGTTTTCGTATAATACAAATAAACTTCCGTATAACATTTCAAATGTTATGTGAATAATAATAATAATAAAAAAAAATTATCATAAAAAAAAAAAAATTGGCGACAATCTTATCATTAAAGATATAAAAAATAAGATTGCTTAACTTTTTTTTTTGTATAAAAGTAAAAAAAAAAGGTAAAAGAAAATTTGACGAAGGTTCAAAATTTATTTGATGAGAATAAGGAAAAAAAAATTGAAATATATTTTAATGCATTACCAAGATTTGCATAAAAAAAATTATTTTAGTTTCCGATATTAGTATACAAGATTGAAGATTGGTTGTGACTTGTAAATAATTTTAAATAATTGCAGAAATTTCAGAAGTTAACTATAAAATGTAAATACATATTATTATGTTATATCATTTAATGCTTTCGCCAAAAATTTATGATTAATATATAAAAAAAAATTATTTTGGTAATATTTTTGGTATAGGTTATATAAAAAATCCACTAATTGCTAAAGATTACATTTGAGTAAATACAAAAACTTTAAAGCAGGCGGCAGTTTATAAAAATCTATAATTTTCTCGTAGTCATACCTTTAATTTACAACAGTACTCAATCCACTGAGATATTTTTATGCACCTTTCGTTTTATTTATGATTTAATATTGAAACTCTTAAATCGACCTCCAATTTTATCACTTTTAAAATTTAAATTTTCTCATAAGAAATCTCATTTGAATTCAATTTTTCATAAAAGTTAAAATAGGGATAAGTTTTTAGTTATTTACAAAAAAAAAACGAAGGAATGTGCAAATTGTGACATTAATAACGAATACATAAATTTCTTATCCTCAATATAATTTACACTTTTTTTATTATTATTTTTTTTATGAAAATTTTTGTATTTTTATGAATCTGTTATCAAAAAAAAATTATATCAGAATATTTTTTATATATAGATATGCAAATGATAAAGTTCAATTTATGTACATATATATAAAAATAATGTCAAGTTTTCTTAAATTTGATTAATTTTAAGGGAAATGTGGAAGAATTCTAATGCTTAATAAATTTTTACTACAATTTTTAAATTTTAATTTTTACAATTTAACTTTGACTACTTTGACTACGTTAATTACATATTTTTGTAATAAAATCTTATAAAAATTTAGTTATATGATGAGTACTTGGTACCATTTTTCAATTTTAGCATTATGGAATAATTATTAAATATTAATTTAATAATAATTTTATATTTTTTTATTATTATAGAATAATGAATATTCATATCAAAATACATTTGGTCGTAGATCAACAATTGGACCATATCAACATATGAATAAACATCCAACATATTCAACAGATTTAAGTAGCCAATATGGATATAATACATGGGGTATATGGCGAGATCAAAGAAATTTAGCACCATCAATATATTCAACAAAAAGTCGACAAAGTAATGTTAAATCATTTTCAATAATATTATCAACTGCTGCATTTATAGTTATATTAGCTGTAATATCAGTAGCTGGTTTAGCATTTTATTTTGGTACATTTAAATCAAATTTAGATGATCGTAAGTATATTTATAACGAATTATAAATTTCTAAAAATTTGTATAATTAAAAATTTATTTTTTATTTAAATAGCAATAATGGTTTTTGAGGGTAATTTTCGAGTAATGAAAGGTGATATTTATACAACTGGCCTTAAATATAATCATACATCAACATATAAACAAAAAGTTGATTATTATAAAAGATTTTTGGAAAGATCATTATTAGATAATGGATTGAATATAGCTAAAATTGATATATTAGGATTTGGTGATGGACCATTAATTGAAACACATTTTCGATCATTTTTAGATATGAGAAAAATTCCACAGTAAATATTATTTTGATTTTTTTTTTTAATTTTATATTTTAATATTGTAATTTTTTTAAAAGAAATATTCGAAGTGTAGAGGAACATATTAGAGAATCAATTCTACTTGAAATAAGTTCAATTAAATCTCTATATAAATCAATACGAATTGATCCAAATTCAATTGATGTTAAAAGAATATTGGATGAAGATTTAATTAAATCCGCATCATTTTCTAGAGAAGCGGTAAGTTTGCTATATAACTTTAAATCTTTTTTGCAATTAAACTAATTTTTTGTTTTTTAGTCACCATCAAACAGTCAACAACATTTTGAAAAAAGATTAACGAAAAAAACTGGAATTGTTGAAAAATCAAGTCCTAAATTAATAACAACACAAAGACCAAAAATAATAAAAAGTAATATGGATGATGAACCAGATATTGACGTTGAAAATGCTCCAGTTATTCAAGGTTCATTTGAAGGTTCATTTGAGATAACAAAAACTGATGCAGATATTACTAGAAAGAAAATGATACCAACAAAAGCTGTAACAACTGTGACTCGACCATCTCTTGCAATAACACCATTCCCGTTGCGAGTAAAAAGTAAAAAGACTAGTACAATTGAAAAAGTTCCCGCACCGAAACTATCAGATAATAAATCGACAACTACAACTACAACTACTACTACGACAACAACAAAGAAACAACCAATCACGACAACGACTACAACTAAAAAAATAATTCCAACAACAACTCCATCAACTACAGAATCAACAACAACAATTAAGACGACTAGCAAAACAACAAAATCATCAGAAATAACAATTTTACCATCAGATGAGAATAATAGTAAAATAAATAAATTAACAAATATTCGTGATCCACCAAAGCTTGATGTTCATTTATTTACATCAGTACCAATATTAGATACAGAACCATGGCGACCAATAAGACCACCATCATCACCAAATACAGAAATTAAACAACAACAAGAAGAAAATCATTCACAAATTTATCCAGATTTATTAGCTAATTTAAATTCAATGTTTAATATACCAGCACAAGCAAGCGTTGAAGCAATTGAATCTGGTTTATTACCAAGAAATAAAATTAAATTTTCTGATCCAATTACTGATAATCCAAATGATATGTTATTTTATCATAGTTTTACAAATCCAGTATTTATGCCAGGAACTTCTGGTATAGAAAGATTAGGTAATTCACAAGTTCGACCACATGATTTACCAATACCATTACTTGATGATATTGTTATACCAAATTTTAAACCATTAAATTTAATACCATCATCAAAAAATAATAATGATGATGGGAATAATCAGAATAATGAAAATGTAAATAAATTTGAACATATTGGTGGTGGTGTAATTGTTAAAAAACATGAAGATGATGAAAATTTAAATGATAAAAAAGAAGATGAAGTTATGATAAATAATTCGACAGAAATTTATGAACCAGAAAGTATTACTGAAACAATAATTATTCAATTACCAATAGAACAAAAACCATTGAAAAATACTACTCCTAATGAAACTGTAATACCAGTTCAAGAATTTACAGAAAAAATTGGTGAATTATTTTTAGATCTTTTAGAATTACCAAAAGAAAATGCTAATAATACTAATAACGAAAATATTGATTTAGAAATTGAATCAAGAATTGAACCAGATTCTTTAGAAAAACCGAATTTCTTAAATATTAAAGATATTATTTTGAATAGAAATCGAACTGGAACTGTAGAAACAGCATCAAAGAAACAACCATCATCAACAATTTCAACAACAATTGCAACATTTATAACAAGAACACATAATTCTCGACCACGACCAAGTACAAAAAGACCAACAAATATTTCTAGAACAACACCAATTAGTATTATTGATGATTCAATGTTATTTCCAACAAATTCTAAATGGGAATATATTAATGGTAGTTCGAATAGTAATTTACCATTAACAAATGGTAATACGAAAAAAATATTTAATCAAACATTACAAGCATGGGTTGTTGAAAATTATGAAAAACGTGATAATTTACAATTAATTAGAAATCCTATGAATATAAATCATAATAATAATATTACAAGAAATCATACAACACAAATACAAGATATTTCATTAATATTTGATACATTAGCATCAAAATTAGGTATTTCACCAAATATACAAGGTAAAAATCCACCATTTTCATATAATAAATTTAAACAATCACAAAGAGATAATGATAATAATTTGAAAACAACGCCGAAAATTAGTTTAACTACAACAAAAATACCAACAACTCAAATATCACATGAAAATAATGATGAAATGAAACATAAGATTGAAGAAGATAAAATAGCAACAATTTCATCAATCGAATTAGATAATTTATCACAACCAGAATTAATTGAAGGTGAAGCAGAAATTGAAATTATTGATCCAAATAAATATGAAGAAATGTTAAAAGTATCACAGTCAGTTAGTTCAAGTACAGAATCATTACAAACTTTAGTTACATTATTACCAGTTAAATCAAATTCAGGAATTCGAACATTAAAAACACAATTAAATAATGATAGTGGTAGTAGAACATTTCAACCAATCAAATCGGAAGCATTTAAAGAAACTGTTATTAAAGCTGGTATTCAAGTAACAGTGTAAATGAAATTGCTAAATTATTTTATATCTATATTTTTTTGAGAATGATTTTTTTCTAAAATTTCTGTAATATTTATTAGTAATTAATATAATTCTTCTTTTTTTGTAATACATAATTTAATTACTAAAATTTGATTTTTTAAGGGATGTTCACTTTTTGGTTTGCTTGTTCCAGTGTTGTGTTTATTATGTAAATATTTACAATATTGGATTGACCAAAACAAAGTGTTCAATTATGAATATTATTTAGGATGACAAAAAAATAATTTTTTGACAATAAAATAAGTTTAATTTAAATTTTGCACTATAAATAAGATTTATAAAAATATTTATGTAATAATAGTTTTAAAATAATTTTTATTAAGAAATAAACTGATAAATTGAAAATATTTTTAATAAACAAAAGTAATTTTCCTTTACGTAAACTTTAATTTTAGAAAATATACTCAACTTGGTATGCGCAGAGTAAATGAATAAAAATTTAAATTTATTATATGTAATTTAATTATCTTACAATAGGATATTTTATGTAGTTATATAAGAAAAACGCTCCTAAATTTGAACTTGCTTTAGGCTAACCAAATTTTTCCAGGTTTTTAAATTCCTTCAAACAGGCATTTAACATATTAAATGCATGTACACATAAATTTGCTATATAATTTAAAATTAAAAAATCAAATTAAGTTCATTTGTTTTTTTTAAGCAATAATAAAGAATACATACCAGTATTTGTACATGTTTTTCTGTATAATTAGACATATTGTTTAGTTAATAAAAAGGAAAGTGCAACACTATCCAGCTAGAATTTTAATGCAATAATAAACAATATTTGTATTATTAAGCCTACCAATGCGTAATAATAGCCACTATAAATCTTTTCATTTTGAAATAATTTACATTGTACATTCTGTTTAAAGGGCGGTAAGGCTCCAATCTTTATTAATAATAATATAATTGCATATTTTAAGGCGTACAAGTTATTATATTTTTGTGTGGTGAATTGTAAAGCTATAAAATTCAATGAATCTGAAAAGAATATTAATTTTACAAATTTCTGAGAAAACTAATTGATTTATATAACTGCAAATTAATATTACAATATTACCCTTTTTACTAATGTTAATTTGTGAAAATCATTGAATTTCTGTCGAAATCATTCTCTATTAAAAACCTTTTATGTTGCATGGAAATTGAAATTATTCACAGGAAATTTAGTCAAATAAAAAAAAAAAAATAAATTTTTATATTTCCTTTCATATCCTTTGCAGACAATATTTTCCAAAAATATACTAAAATAATTTTTATTGATTTATATACAATATATTGTATAAAATCTTTTCAAAGTGCATAAACATAAGAGATTATTTTTCATGTAACATGTAATACAACAAGCTATAACCTATTATTTTTCGGGTGTTAAGAAATCATTTACCTATAGTATTTTTTTTTGTTCGGTAGAGTCTTTAATAATGCTCAAAGTACAAATTCATATTTTCATTTTAGGTTTAATTTGTTTCAATTTCACTATAGGAAAATTTGAAATAAACAAATAGGAGTTACTCCTATTTGTTTATATAAATATTGTGAGAATTGTTTCATATTCAATAAAAGAGTATACATATATACATATATCATATATGTATGTATAAATAATATTTAACTTTGAACTACCGAGATAATTTGTAACTAATTAAGGAAATCATCAATGGTACAAAAGAAAATAATTATAGGTATTATTGAATAACTGAATAACGAATTGCCAAAGGCACAAAAAAATGGATTGAATATCAGTTTAAATTGAATATGATCGAACTGTTGCTAAAAAATCATTTACTTGAATTTTAATTATATATGTAGTAGAATTTAATACATCAATATTCTGAAAATATCAATAAATAATAATAGTTACGATCACAAAGGCAGACTTTTTTCAATTAATCAAATGAGACGGATTTATTCAACGCATTTTGAATATTGTAGCATATATGACCGTTTTAAGTTATTGAAAAAATTTTTTTCTTCTTTTTTCTTTAAAATGTTAAAATGTAACGACTTGGAAACATGTGACATGAATTATATTGGAACGACGAAACAATTTATTAAAAACAGATTTTCTAACCTTGAATCCGATATTAAATATAACAATTCGCAAAAAACAGTACTTGCACAATGTGTTCTTGACCTACAACATACCCCAAATTTTGATGACGCAAAAGTATTGATGATCGAAAAAAAAAATGTTAACGAAAGGTTAATTTTGGAAGCTTTATACATACAGACGACTGAGAGAACCATGAATAGAAAAACTGATAGTGTAGAGAACATTAGTGATCTCTACTGTTCTCTTTTAAACAATTTTCAAACAAAATTAGTTTCCGTTGAGAACTTGCTAAATTAGCAAAGGAATAAATTATTTTTCATTAATTTTAGTAGATTTTAATATTAAAATTTAATTTTATTTCAAAATTTTAGTTTTAATTTTCTTAGAAAAAATTTTTTTAGTTCAAATTTTAATTTTTGTTTTTTTTTGTTTAAATTATGTGTTAATTATCAATGTCGTAAGTAAATTTTAAAGTAATTTGTGGTAGAAAAAATATTTAGTTATAAAATTTTTAATTAGTAATTTTAGTAATAGTAATAGTAATGTTGTGACTCTGTTTTAGATTGTTTCATTTATTTACCTTTAATTTATTATCTTTCTGGCCTGATCGTCTCTTCAATAATCTTCCTTTAATCCTGGTATAACTTTGTTTTAATTCAAACTTTTACTTTTTAATATAAACTGCAAATAACTGTCAAATAAAACGTATTTTATTTAGTTATTTGATCAGTTTTAATATTAGTTTTCTTATAAAGTAGGCTTAACCTGGTTCTTTACAAGAATTCAATATTCGAACTCCCCGAAATACCATTTTTTCGCCGTTTATATATTCTAATATTGCTTCCTCAGCAATATTAGAATGTTCCAATTAATATTTTTTATTAATCAAAGGTAAAATTGTGCAACAATAATTCATACATTAATTATGTTACCATTGCCCATTATGCTGATAACACATTTATTATACTTTATTATTATTAGTAAAGCTTATGTGCTTTCGTTTGTTTACCTTTTTTATTATACATAATAACTTACTTATGTATCACATTTGCGTTATTTGTATACAATAATATATTATAATACGGTGACATATTTTATTATTGTTTTGGTTTTCATTGTATAGTATAATGCGCAGCCGATACAATGCGTTTTTAGGCAATGACGACATAATTGTATGAATGTTGTCACACAACAATTTATTCTTATATTTAATAGTGAATTTTAAGATAGTTAATAAGTGTATGCATTTTAAATTACAGATCCTGATGATGCCTAAAAAAAGTAGGCGAAACGATGATGAAAAAAAAATAAAATAAAAAATATTTTATTATACTTAGGGTGTGTGTGAATTGGTTAAAAATTGGTTAAAAATTAAAATTTTTGAAAGTTTTATTCACCACAAGAAGGCGCCGAAATTTTATCTGCTCTGGACCTAGTATAAATTTTGACAATTTAGTTAAATTTTTGATTGAAATAAATTAATTTTAAATTCATTTATTTTTGAAAATAAATAAATTTTTGATTGAAATTTAAATTGATATCAAATTTGTATCAAAAAAATTTTTTTTTTTGAATTTTTTTTTTAAAATAAAAATTAATAGCTAATAAAATATTAATTTCAAAATAAAAATAATAATATTATACATATTATTATTATTATTAAAAATTTAATTTTGTTAAAATTAGCAAAATTAATGGGAAATATATTTTAAATACTCTATTCATATTGAATTTTCCTTAGAATTTAATTATGTAAAATTTTTAACCAATTCACACAGTTAAATTTTTTAAAAACACCCCACGGTTAAATTTTTTTTAACCTCGTGGGGATTTTTTTTTAACCAAATTATTTTTAACACTTTGACAAACGCCCTAAAAAATAAAATTTATGTATTTGTTATAAATATAAAATTTTATTTGGACCACTACTTGAAAGGTATATAATTTAAATAAGATTATAAAAATTAGTCGTAAATTAATCTTGATTATTTTCCTTTAACCTAAATTTAAAAAAAAAATCATAATCAATTGTTATAAAATTTATAATCAAATCATAATAAATGGTCCTCTTCTATATATATTACAAAGTTTTATATTAACCTAAAAATTTAAAAGAAAAAATCAAAATTCCCTAAAAAACTAATACAATAATAAGTTATTTCTGTAATACATAAATTGCATACCATAAGAATATAAAATATATAATTAAAATGTTTTTTACATTTTACATAAAAATTTATCTACAAATTTGAAAAAAAAATTTTATTCAACTAAAAAAAATAAAAATAATTTAACTATTTTAACAATTATGCTAATAATTTTATTATTCAAGTTCATGAAGGAAACATTAATTTATTAGTTACAATTGTATCAAGTGTACTTTCTTATTATCATCATCATTCTCAGAATCCAATTGAAGTTATGGCGAAGAAAATCAAGAAAACCTTTCAAAGAAAAATTCTTCTGGGTATATAATATTTTTCTAGAAATATTCTAACGAAACTGAAATGAATTAAGGTATTATTATATATATATTTTATTATATAACTATAGTCAGAAATGATGAATATGAAAATCTCAATGGAATTTCGAAGGGAAAAATCTTTATCCTTTAAGTTTTGAAAGTATGAGAGTGCATCCTTAAAAATATTATAGTATGTATCTTCTTATATATATTTTTTTTTCTACCATAGAGAAAAAATATGTTCTTATACTGAATATTCATCAGACCAGCCAAAAAGAAGTCATCTCATTTACTTAATCAAAAATTCAACTTGAAGTTTTTCTTCTTCAAAATAGTTTTATAACGTACTACCAGTGTATATATATCGAAGTGGTATATAATTAAATTCACCAGCAAAAAGAATTTTACTTCTATTTTTTTTTTATTTCCTAACTTTAAGTAGAAAAGTTCACATCCTGAAAAATGGGAATTAACGATAAAAGAATATTTGGGTAGTTAACGTTTTTTTTAATATATAAATTTAATATTCATTTATACATTTATTATTAAGAAATCAGTAAGTGGTTTTGGTGAAAAATTATGGTATATCGATGGCGTAATGCGAATAGCACGTAACAACAAAATCATACTTTTTCAGGACGAGCAATATACTTTATATTTCAGAAACTTCCTCTGGAGTAGTACTTTTTTTTAAAACTATATTTGTCTTTTTATTATTTATCAAATACTGTTGAAATGAAAATTTGTAATTTAAGCTAATTTATGGAATTGAGTTTGATACGTGTTGTTGCAATGTCAGATTTACCTTTTAGCTTTGATGTTACCTGTTATTTACCTTTTAACTTTGATGTTACCTGTTATTGCAATAGTTAGTTATACTATTACCTGTTGTTACTTGTTATTGCAATAGTTAACTGATTTGATGTTACCTGTTACCTGTTATTGCAATATTTAACTGATTCGTAAGGAAAAAATATTGACACGATGTTACGCGGTGTTCAAAAGTACGAAAAAATGACACTTTGACTAATAGTATTATTATTTTAAGTTAGCCGACTGTACTGTTTCTCAATATATGAGAAACAGTATAATATTGAATAATATTGCATCAAAAAGTGAAAACGGTAAAAAACTTTGTTACGTGCTATTCGCATTAGGCCATCGATATGTTGTTGTTGAGATTTTCATTATTATAATTTTGCTTAGAAAATATTTTAAATCTTGAAATGTTTCGTAATGATATTAAAAGTAAATTTAATTAGGTATGACCATAAGATGGAAAAAGTTTTTTTTTTTTAATATGTTTAACAAAATTGCAGTTTACAAGTTTTGTACGGAGAATTTTTGGTTTAAATATTTAAAGAAAATGCAGTAGTTCATGTTGGTTCAGATTTATGCAAAGAGTTGGATTGAAGTATTTAATTTTTTGAAAATATATGAACAATTGCTATTTTAAATATTTTTATATTTTGAAAATGGAAATATTTCTGTAGGAGTACAAAATATTTAGATAAATGTACATAAAAGTGTTTTCAAAATTAGTGCATGTTACCGCTAACAAGAGATATGAAAGCCCCAAAAAAGAAAGCCGATGATTTTATAGATATTTTCCGGAGATATTTTTCTCACACTTAAAAAACGTATGTAATTGAAAAAGTTTGTATAAAAGTTCTGCTACTTTAATAAAGATCGTTGCAAATAAAATATGTGTTTGCATAGAATAAGTTACAAAAATTGGTTCTTATACCATTTACTACCAAGCCAATCCATAAAAAAGATATGAATGTTAAGCTGCATTTTAGCAATAAATAAAAATTCCTTAATATGGATAATAAAATATTGGTTTATAACATAAACTAATTAAAAAATTAAATTAAAATATTTAGTTCAACCCAAAACCATAAATATATATGTAATTAATTTTTCTCTAATTTTGAATGGTTCAGATAATTTTTAAAGAATATAAATGACAATACAAGAAATATATTAACCAAGTTTCATACAAAATGAAATAAAAATAAAGATAATATTAACCCAAAGATTTGTATATTCATTATTGTTATCATTAAGATCAGGTTTTACTTGAGAACCTAATTATTCAGTGTGTAATTATATTATAGAAGATTATGTTTGTTAACCTAACACATTTTCTTAAGACAAATTAATTGTTTCAAATATATATGGATGTTTAAATACAGAGTGTTAACTAAAAGCTTTGTATATAAAACTAAAATTGTTTTATAAAAAGTTCCTGAACACATATTCATCTAATCCTTCTATTTCTTTAAGATAGAGTTTTTTTAGGTAGGAGATGTTGTTTTTTTGGTTAATCATTAATAGCCCTCCTGTAATGAAAATGAAGACAATTATTACAAGAGAAAGAATTATAATAAGCCTACGTATTTATTATATAACGTTGACAAGATAACAATACTTTTATACTACAATGATTATTGTTCATTTTATGCTTCTTCATCTTTGGGATATAATAAAAGAATTAATTTCGTATATGTATATATTATATATATATATATATATATATATATTACAGGTCAACCATATTTACATCTTTCAGATGTCCAGAATTTCAAAAATTTATATAATATATTTATATAATTTATTTATGTATAACAATTTTTGTCGCCTCATATATTTTAAGGATTAGTATATACTAATATAATATTAATTGTGGTAATTATGGCATATGAACCATTAGGCAAATTCAAAATTCAAATTATATATTGAATTTCTCATTAGGTTTTCAAGATGGTATTAACCTAAGGTTATAATATTTAGAATTATTCAGGTACTTAGAAATTCCTTTTGCTTAAAATTTTAATAGAATTAAATTTTATATTGTAAGAAGGTCATTTAACATGTAAATATGATTTATATTGTATATCTAATTGAATTTATTCTAATAAAAGAAGAAATAATTATTTTAATACATATATTAAAATTTATAAGATTCCTTAATAGTTCGAATTAAAATTTAAATATATTATACTTAAAATTATCAATTATGTAAATTTCATGTTTGTGGTTAAGAATAAAATACATAAAATGTTTTTTTTATTGTAATTGAATAATTATTATATTGTACTAAAATTAATATGATTCAAATCATTTTACAACTGAGATATAATAATATTCTATTATAAATTCTTAATTGGTGAAAAATTTATGTTTAAAAATTAAAATATATGTAAAATTACATTATACCATTGTTTATATATCTTATAGTTGTCCAATCAAAGCATTTTTTGAGTTGTTGCGCCGACATTAGAAAATTATAGAGGCAGCACCATCGATTAGTATTGGGTTGGAAACTCTGCTATCGATTTCACACATGTCCTTTCAAAAGAGCTTTAGAACATTTACTCTGTATAAATCAATATAAAAAAAAATTTCGAATTTAAAATTTTTGTTTTCTTTTATCATCACTTAAATAATATATTATTTTTACATATTTGGAAAGGTTATTAATTTATCTATACAAAAGTAGAAGATATTATATTGTTTAATTTCATATTTTATTAGTTCTTAACGATAAATTAAACACACCTTTCCAAATATCCATATAAAATTTTATATTTATGAAAGCTTCTTTTTGGCATTAAAAAAAAACGCGTAATATTTTTTTTTGCTTTGTTTTCGCAATAGTTTGTTTGTATTGTATAATCTTATGAAATTTTTTATAATTATACAATACAATCTCATGCGAATACCACCCAAAACTATAGTTTATATTTGGTGTGGAATTCGCATGATTGTATTGTATAATTTTAATAAAAAGTTTTGGTGGTTTTCCTACATTTGAAAATATTCTAATTCATAAATAAAGTCTAATTTTAAATTTTTAGCAAAAAGAAATATAGTTTCTTATATATTGAGAAACAGTACAGTCGTTTGGGTTATCTGGTAATATCGATTAAAAAATGTATGGATTATTTTTTTTCAGACTAAATTAGAAGTCACAAAGAACATTTTTAAAAATATTTTATTCATCTATTAGTTATAATCAACATTTAATATTCTATAATTATAGAAAAAAAACCCCAAAATCAATTGAATTTAATTTGAAAATTTATTAATTTAATTTAGAAAAGATTAAAATATTTTTAATAATGTGCTTGTGTTGAAAAAATTCTAATTTATTCCAGAAAAAAAAACTGTATTTTTTAATCGATATTACCAAAATCCCCAAACGCCTGTACTATTCTTATAATATAGAGAAGAAACTAATATTTCTTTTTGCTAAAAAATTATAAATGAATTAAGCGCGGCGCAGAATGTGAGCGTTAACTTACGATTGTACCTTTAAAAATGTTATTGTTAAATATATATCAATTATATTACAAAAAATTGTGCGCATAATTATTTTGATATTATTTTGATATACACTTAAAAAAATATTACCATATGTAATGCAACAGGTTATGTATATAGGTCCAGTGCCAATTTATATCAAAATATAATATATTGCTTGCATTGAATGATTTAATATTATTTGAAATATATTTTTAAGCAATTTACATTAAAGTTTCAAATGTTTAAAGCATTAAAATTTAATGCATCAAGAAGTAAAAAAACAAATTTGTCTGCATTGCAATCTAATACACCTAAAAATCAAAATCAAACGTTTATTTTATTAAAAAGTGATACATCCAGAAACAAAGAGTAACATTTTCCTAGATTAAAATACGAAATTGTGCCTGGATGTATCACATTTTAATACCATAAACATTTGATTTTGATTTTAAAATCATATAAAATCACATTTGCTACATTAAAATAAGATGCAGTTAAAATTAAAATGCCCAAGAGCCCAAGTTTACTGCATTAAAATTTGATGAACCTTAAAATAAAATCACTGTATGTAAATCTGCAAAAAAATAATAAAACTAAATCATATATATATATATATATATATATATATATATATATATATATATATATATATATATATATATATATATATATATATCATATATCAGCTTAATATATAGTTTTTATTGATTTTACTATAATATATACTTTTAGACAAATTCAATATTCTTTTTTTAATTATCTCAAAATATTCACTACTTGTATTACTTTAAAATTTAATTTAACTTGTTCCGTACCGCATCTGGTTTAACCTTTGCAAAATGTATCCTCTGTTTTCTTCTCGATTAGAGCAAATCCTAAAATACAAAAAAGAACAATATGAAATACATGAGTTTCCTTGAATAAACAAAAACTATAAATTTGCCAATCCAAAATTATAGGTGTCTAATTGAGGGAAAATTTTAATTATTACATATATTTATTTCTTATTTAATGCAAGTTTGCTTAATCGATAATGTTTTAAAGTTCAAATATTTGTTCAAATAATTGAAAAAAAATTATTTTAATATTTAAAAAGAACCACAATCATACTTAGCAATAAAAAATCTTCGTAATTCCATGAATCTTTCACATTAAAATTTTAACATATTTATTTGCACTTTTTATTTGCACTTTTACATACATTTCACTTATTTTTATAAAAAAATATTCTTTTATTATTATTTATTATAAAAATTAAATTAAAACACTTATTTTTGTTTTATTAATTTTTAAATTATGTAAAGTAACACTTACACAAAAGACAAAAGACAAAACTAATTAATTTTTCGAACATATTTAAATGCGTGCGCACTTTACAAAACAAGAAACTGGAATGCAAATTAACGTAGAATAGAATATAATAGAGAAAATAGAAGTAAATTTGTGTTTGTATTGTTCTATTTTTTCTCTATAAACTCTCTGTTGCTGACAAATTTATATGCGTCTACGAAAAAACACGGCTACATAGTTTTACCACATAAATAAATTTGAACGTACAATATATTGTAAATCATATTGCATTAAATAATAAAAATTTATTTTACTTGTTATAAAACGGAATACTAAGTACATTATATTATAATAATAATAGAATATGCAATTAAATCTAAAGTAGAAGCATTGCAATAAATATTTAATGCAAGTACTATTATGAATTTTAATTTTACCTAACATCACATAACCAATAATGTAAGACTTACATTAAAAAATCGTTCAATTTTTTTAAGTGTGTATATTAATAAATTTTTGTGTTTGGCATGGAATTTCTTTGGCTTTAGCTTTTATGCTAGATAAAAAACAGTTACATAAAGTTAGCGCTCACAGTCTCTGCCGTGCTTTATTCATAAATAATTCTAATTTTCAATTTTTTCCAAAAGAAATAGTTTTTCAAATGAACGAATACCATTAAAACTATTTATTACACAATACAAACAAACTATTGCGAAAACAAAGCAAAAAAAAATATTACGAAGAAAAGCTTTCATAAATATAAAATTTTATATATACCTTGTTTCCATGACGAGTTGAACTCGAGTTCAACTCGAGTTGAACCCCATGGAAACACGAGTTGAGTTGAGTTTTCGTTAAATCCATTTCAACTCCACGAAACTAGTGGGATTGAGTTGAGTTATGTCATTGTATTAGTAAATTGACAATTTATATCTTTGTATGTGTAAATGAACAAAAAATTATTATTTTTTTAATAATAATGGCGTCAGGAAGACTTTTTTGGAGTGACGATGAAGTAAAAATTTTAATATCAGTAATGGAGGAGAAAAATATATTAAAATTAATGACATAAATTTAATTATTATGAAATAAAAAAACCTGTTTTATATCGTGTTGCCAGAACTGTCAATTCAACTCAACTCAACTCGAGTTTTTGCATGGAAACGCCTGGGGTTGAAATTTGAATTTTTTCAACTGAACGATAACTCAACTCAACTCAACTCAACTCAACTCCGTGCATGGAAACAAGGTAATAGATATTTGGAAAGGTGTGTTTAATTTATCGTTAAGAACTAATAAAATATGAAATTAAACAATATAATATCTTCTACTTTTGTATAGATAAATTAATAACCTTTCCAAATATGTAAAAATAATATATTATTTAAGTGATGATAAAAGAAAACAAAAATTTTAAATTCGAAATTTTTTTTTATATTGATTTATACAGAGTAAATGTTCTAAAGCTCTTTTGAAAGGACATGTGTGAAATCGATAGCAGAGTTTCCAACCCAATACTAATCGATGGTGCTGCCTCTATAATTTTCTAATCTCGGATGGTGCTGCCTCTATAATTTTCTAATTTTCTAATAAGATATATAAACAATGATTATACGCACTTCAATTCATTAGTAACGAGTTGCATAATAAAATCATAAATATATACATAATATTGAAGAATTAATTTTTATATTATTATAACGTTTAAATAACTTTCTTGTTATATTAATATAATATGTTATAATATTGATGAAAAAATTTTAATATTGGATACAAATTACAAATTATTGTAAAAATATGTATCATTTTTAAGTTATTTAAATGTTATAACAATATAAAAATTAATTATCTATTTATTTAATTTTTCAAAAATTTGATAAATAAATATTGAAATCAGTTCACTTTGTAAACTCTATGAGTGCACATTATAAATTAGTAGCAATTCGATATTATTTTGATATTAATTTGTTTTTTTGGATTACAAAATTAAACGCGCTAGTGAAAGCTTTTTTGTTCTTGAGGACGATTTTAAAAATCCTCAAATTATGGAAAATAAAAAACTTAAAAAAATAATAATAACAACCCGGTCATTATTAAGAAACCGAAAAATGATAATTATTATAGCCCACTCCAAACATTAAATGAGTGTGATGATTGTGAAAATGTTAATATGAATATTGAAAAAACTGTGAACATTAATATACCACCAATTAATATATTAAAATCAACCAGTGATACAATTCATAAATTATTAAAAGATAAAAACATCATTGATTACATGTTGAAACATATTTCAATTGGACACAAAATATATTGTAAATCAATTGAAAGTTACGACAAAATTGTGGAATTGTTAAGAAACAATAAATTAGAATATTTTACGTATACCCTTAAGCATGAAAAACCGTATAAAGTTGTACTCTCAGGTTTGGATAAAATGGACATTAACAAACTTAAAAGTGATCTTATTAGTCTAGGTTTGGAATGCCTTGATGTTAAATTAGTCACTAAAAAATTATTAAACAGGGAACTAATATTATATATAGTGTATTTAAAAAATAAATCAATTAAACTAATCGATTTAAAGAAAAATTATGGTAGTATTAACTATACTAAAGTGCGTTTGGAATTCCAGACCAAAATATTAATAAAATAACGCAATGCTACAACTGTCAAATGTTTGGCCACGGCTCCAAAAATTGCAAAGTTAAAACCTTTTGTGCAATTTGTCTAAATCATGCAACTGAATCATGTTTATCTAACAATAATATTAAATGTGCAAATTGTAATGGAGACCACATGGCAACAAGCATTGATTGTCCAAGCAGAGCAAATTTTATAAAAATTAGAGAGAAATTATCTAACAATGGCAGAAGAGGTGAGCGACACAAAGCTTTTAATTCTACAGCTTATTATATAATGAAAATTTTCCTCAATTTTTAAATACAACAAATTTAAACTCAAATACAAATCAGCAATCAAGTAATTGGAAAAGCTTTAGATCGAATGACAATTCTAACTTCAACTTTGCAAACAATGTTAAAAATACTAATACAACTTCGGGATTGTTTTCTTTCAATGAACTTAAAGCTTTAACTTTAGAATTAATTACTAATTTGAAAAATTGTAAAAACAAAATAGAACAATTTGATGTTATCACAAATCTTGCTTTCAAATTTTTATCATAATGTCTGTAGTAAATAAAATTAAAATATTATCTTGGAATGCTAGAAGTATCTGAAATAAAAAAGCTGAATTTTTGATTAACTAGTTGAAAATAAAACTGATATAGCTCTAATTTATGAAACGTGGTTAAAAACTGATCATACTTTAAATCACCCAATTTATAATTGTTTTCCTGTAAATCGTAAAGATCGAACAGGTGGAGGAGTAGCTATAGTAATAAATAAAAATATTAAACATGAAAGACTACCTTCAATTAATACTAAAGTAATTGAAAATGTAGGAGCAAAAATTTTTCTTACTGATGGTAGTGAACTAAAAATTTACTCATGTTATTTTCCTGGTGGAAACGACCCCTCTGGTACTATTAAAAATAAATTTAAAAATGATCTCTATTTATTATCAAGAATTTCAGGTAAATATCTAATTGGGGGTGATTTTAATTGCCGTAATCAATTATGGGGATGCGTACGGGCAAATACATGGGGTAACATACTCCAAAATCTTTTAGCAACAAGTACATTCGTTATGTTATACCCCGGGGATCATACATACGTTCCTAATAATAAAAATGCAAACCCATCTACAATTGACATTTTTCTAACTAATTGTGATGATATATTATCACCACCACTTACCAAGAATGCCCTTAGTTCTGACCATCTACCAGTTGAAATTATATTAGACACCAATACTATTAAAACTGATAATTTAATTTATAACTTTAATAAAGCTTACTGGAAAGTTTATTCTAATTATATTCGAAACAATTTAAGTAGAGTTAGTAATTTAAATTTAGTAAACTCGCCCTATGATATAGATAGTTTAATCTCTGATTTTACGACCCTAATACAAAATGCCATCAATATCAGTGTTCCTAAAAGTCCAATTAATTATAACTATGTTAAGCCGTTACCACAATACATTAAAAATATTATTAAACTGCGTAACGTTGCCAGAAGAAAATGGATAAAATATAGATCAGAAAATTTTAAATTTGAATTGAAGAGGCTAAATTCGGTAATCAGAGAAGAAATTAGTCGTAACCGAAATATTAAGCGGAATGAGTTATTAAATAAATTAGATAAAGGATCTGCTCCATTTTGGAATATATCTAAAATTATCAAGAGGAAAAACAAAAACATACCAATTCTTAGAGAAAATAATCGGTCTTATACCACTAATACAGACAAAGTTGAAATCTTGGCTCAAAAATTTTTGTTGAACCACAGTCTTTCACAAAATCTAGGAGATTGTCATAGAAGCAGTTTAGTTGAATCCTCAATTTTTCATTACAAAATAGTGATATTGATATGAATGAGAATTATTTTATAAAGCCAAATGAAGTTAAAAATCTCATAAAATCTTTAAAAAATAAAAAATCTCCTGGAATTGATGGTATTAGCAATAAATGTTTAAAAAATGTGCCGTATATTGCAATAAAATACTTAACCGATATATTTAATGGTTGCCTAAAAATATGCTATTTTCCTAACCAATGGAAACAAGCGAAAATTATACCTATAAATAAACCTGGCAAACCACCTTCTAACCCAAACTCATATCGACCAATTAGTTTATTGAATAACCTAAGTAAATTGTTGGAAAAAATCATTAATAATAAATTTGTTATATTTATAGAAGATAATAACATTTTTCCAAACGAGCAATTTGGTTTTCGAAATAGCCATAATACAACGCATCCACTATGTCGTATTAAAAACCACATAAAAAATAATTTTAACGTAGGAAATTCCACTGGAATGGTAATTCTTGATATACATGCAGATCCATAAAATGCTCGTATTAAATTTTCCTATTCCATTAATAAAATTACTACATAGTTTCCTAAACGACCGAACACTAAAGGTGTCTCTAGGGAATTTCTCATCAAATATATATGATATTAAAGCGGGCTGTCCTCAAGGTTCTTGTTTATCGCCAACCCTATATAACATATATACATCTGATTTTCCAAACCTTGTCGAATGTCAGTCATCTATATTGCTATTTATTCGTCAGGATTATATGCCCAAGATATCCTCAACAATTTGAAATCGAGTTTAAACATTATTACTAAATATTTTACAAAGTGGAAAATTAAAATAAACGCCGAGAAAACTCAAGCAATATATTTTACCTGGAAAAGAAAAAATATTTTGGTTCCTCAAAACAATCTTAAGATTGATAATACAGAAATTTTATGGGGTAATGAAATCAAATACCTGGGAGTATGGTTAGATAAAAAATTAATTTTTAAAAGACATATATCAGCCATAATCCACAAAACCAATTTAAATATAAGAATATTATATCCTTTTATTAACAGATTTTCTCACCTAAGCTTTGATTTTTTTCACCTAAGCGCGTACAACTTATATACATGATAGAGCTAATATCAGTTTTGTTGTCAACATCTTAGAAAAAATTTGTAATAAATTCTTTGAAAAATGTAGTTGGTCAGAAAACCCGCTGATCAATCAATTAGCATTAAGTAGTCAATATTTAGTTAGTTTTAGCTCATTTTAAATTTAGTGTAACTTTCATAAAGGTTTTTTGTTTAACTTTTCCTTTAAAATAAAATATTATTATTCAAAAATAGTGCTCCACATACAGTTGCTCACAAAAGTATCCCGCCACCCTACTTGGTTCAAAATATTTAATGTTTTTCACTTCATTTTCAATTAAGTATTTTTTTTTAATATTGGCTATAAAAAGCCTTTACTAATGCACTTTATAATACTAGAAAAACATATTAGAAAAATGAATTAATTATCAGAAAAACTTACATAGCTGTCCCAACTCATAAAACAATTGACACTAAAGTCGGCCACTAAGTGTGTATGCATACGGGGGACTTCCCCAAAGTAAGTTTAGTTACCAAATAGTTTCCAAATAGTGCGCCTTTCGAGAAAAATTGCATTTCCGAATTATGTACTTAATTGTTTGGTTGTCGATTTTTTCTAAAGTATATTTAATTTTGATATTTCTATGATTGGATTATAAATTACAAGACTAAATAATGTTAAAAAATAATAATTATTTGTTTTCTGATATTTAAAACTTAACGTCTAAGATTAATTCTACTGAATAAAAGAAGTGGCCGGATACTTTTGTGAGCAACTGTATATAGTATTTCAGAAGAAAAAGTCACTAATACTTAAGCTCTGTACAAACAATAAAAATGTAAAATGTAAAACATAAAATATTGTAAAATTAACTTAACTTAAAAAAAAAAATATTGAAAGATTAATTAAATGAATTTATACTTAAGTTCTTTTGGAAATTACATTTTAAATAAAATGTTTAATTGATTTTTAATTGGAATATGAAGTTATATTTAATATTGCTCTTTGATAATAGTAAGTAATTTATTAAGATAATATAAATAATATTGTCCATTAAAATTTAAAATAATTGCAAACTTTATTATAATTAAAAGTATTCTGAGACCACAAGTTTTGTGATTAAATACGTTTAACTAAAATTTCAAATTACATTTTTCGTAAATTTGAAACATTTTTTTATAGACTAAAACTAATCCTTACTACTTACTATCTAGTTAATGTTCTAAGCATAAAATTATAGATTTTTTTTTTCGAAAATTAAAAAATTTACTAAATTTAATTAATACAAAAATTTATTTAATATTTCCATTTTACATGCTTTAATTTAAATTGACAAATTCATAGCTATTTTTTTCTGTCCAAAATAATAAATTTTCTGTCATTTTATGTATACATAATACATAAAGGCTAATTTTCTATATATGTATTCATTTTTCAAAAGAAACCATTGCAATGAGCACCTATTAACATTACATTGTACAAAGGATTAAAGTTTATTTTTAAAAACCATACTAACATATAAAAAAAACCAATGTTTTTGTATGCTTTAAAATTTATAAAAAAAACCTGACATAAACACCAGGTAAAAGAAATTAGTGAAATTATAAAATAAACACAACATATTTGTTTATAAGCCATAGTGGTATACCACTATAAATATATATTTATCAAAAAGGAAAAGAAATATCCCACTTTTTTGGAAATATTTTGTTATGTATATTTATATAAAATCCTTAAATATTTTTGGTGTTTCTGAAGGATCTTTGAGAGACTCTGTGGGATGTTTTTGTTAAAGAAAAAAATTATTATTATATAGAAAACTTTAAATAGCAACAAGGACTTTATTGTTAAGTGCCATTTACAATACTTTATTTCACCACATAACATTTATATAATACAAAATATGTGTAGTTTTTTAATACAAAAACTATACCGTATATAAAATGAATTGTTTTGAAATTAACTTGAAAGGATTTAAAAAAAGAAGTATAAAATCAAAATGAGAGAAGGAAGTTAAGAAAATTTCCTGTGTCGGTTAGAAGAGCTTGTGAGGGTATGTAATGTATGTATAAGTTAGTTTATTTTGAAAATTGTGTAATATATGTAACAAATATAAATTATATATTTAATATTCAGAAATAATGCATTTATACATGCATAAGTGTTATAGTAATTTGATGTATATTGGAAAATATCATGGATATTATAAAAAAAAGTATTTAGAAATCAGTTTGTTTTAACCATCAGTCAATTTTTATTTTTAGTGCATATTGAGTAAAAGTAAATACAGATGTGAATAGAAAAATTATACATTTTTTTTAATAATAATTTTCCATCAAAATATAAAGGATATTTATATAATATTATTCAGGGTTGAACAATTCTAAAATATATACTAGAAATAGTTCTAATTGATTATTGATTATTTTATGTAAATAAAAGAATCTATAAAATATCAAAGAATATAACAGAATATAAAGTTATTCACATTGGATAAATTGTGTTTTCCTTTGATAACTACTGGGTAATTTTGTTAACTATAAGAAATATTATTTGTTGTTACAATAATTTCTTATTGTATTGAGTTTAACAAGCTATAGAACATGATTAAAATTTCAATTCAAATGTAAATCATTTTCAGAAGCATAATAACGTCAGAGGCAATTATGAGCGACATAATTCTAAGGAAATTCTTATGAACTATAAAAATGTAACTATACAGCGAAAATATTTTCTTGAAGCATAAAATAAATTCCATCCTTGAAATGAGAGAAATTTTTGTTTCTGTATCTAGGCAAAACTGATGGTAAATAAATTCTACAAAATATTAATTAAAATTGCAACTCTTTTTAGGTAAATATTTGCATCATAAATATTTTGATATATGTACATATATGTATACTTTTTTTTAAAATAAATCTTTATAACGAAATATAATAAAATATCATGTCTGTATTTGGCTTATAAAAAATTCTAATAAAAACCGTAATATCATATTATATTGACTTTTCTATCCAGGATATTATACATATGTATATAAAAAAGGATCAATTATATTTTTGGAATTGTAATTTAATAGCTTTTTTCGTGGAATCATTATTTTTGTTTAGGAATTTTTGGCAAATATACTTCAATGATATTAATTCCAAAATTATTTTGGAATTTTATTTTTTTAAACCAATATTTCGTGCGATTTTCATATTTACATCCGCACAATTTTATTAATGTCCATTATAAATTTGGTGCAACGTAAAGAATTTGTCGGATATGTTCAAAAGTGGGGGACAAAAAATATCTACTAATTAAAATTAGTCAACAATTGTGATTTAATTAATTTATGTAATTAATTATGTATATGGTTTATTTGAAATTAACTAAAATATTTTTTTGCACTTATTTTATTTTGCTCAAAATGTTGGCAATTAAGTGCGATTTATACCAAAAATATATTTAAATTGTCAATCTATGTACAATGTTATTAAATATTGTAAATGGTAATTACAATTAATGATAGAAACCTCTTATTGGAAATATATAATAAGCTTCGTAACACGGTATTGCTTTTAAGTTCTACAGTCTATAAGTTTGAAACTATTATTATATGTTGCTTCGTTGCTTGCCTTTTTTAAGTTGTATGTTTCAGCCAAGTTAACCACAAGTTATGCATTACGGTAGTGCAATTTAGCATTACCTTAATAAATGTATGATCTTATACATAATAGAATAAAAATCAATTATGTTTTTTGAAAACCACAAAACACGCAAAATATATGTATAAATCAAAAACCACATTACATGAAGTCATAGTGACCGAACATTATAATAAGTGAAACTCGAGTTTATTACCAATGAAATTTCTTTGTTAATAATTTGCTATTATTCTTAATTATTAGTGTTGCATAAAAATATTGTATATTAATATATAAATTACATGTTTCTGTTATTTTGATATACAATTTAGAACAAACCGTATTTACACGCATTTCCGGTTTTTGTTTGGGTGTAGAAATTTTGATATCAAGAATTAATAAGTTTTGTAAATTATAAACTTCTTTCATAATTTATGTTACTTGAGAATTTATAATACAAACTATAAAATATTTACACTGACACTTCTCATTAATGAATTAAAGTATTATTGTAGGAATTTCAGAATTATTTTTGTTATTTATGTATGTACATAAAATGTTCTTCCTTCAATGTGGTACCACGAATAATTATTTCGCCATTCTAACAATATTTATAAATTTCAATTATCTCTCATCTAAATATTTTCTAGTTGTTTTCAATATGCTTATAGCAAATATTATTTCATTTACTCACAAACTAGCAATTTCCTGTCAAATACACTTTTTAATTGAAATGTACTTAAAAATGCTTGTTTCTTTCTAAGAAGACACTTCTTACGAAAGTCTTGACTTAATTGATCACAATTTTCAACAAAAAAATACACAGGACATTATAGTACGTCCCTTGTCAGCCTCAAATTTACGAATTATCTAAATTTAATTTACTATTTTGTAATACATATTTCGTTTATATTATAAATTTATAATTAATTCTAAAATAGTTTAAAAAAAATTGAATGAAAAATCTTTAATTACTTTTGAAACAATCGATTTCTACAAAAGTCGTTTTTAATTAGAAATTTATTTTTTGATGTAATTACTAGAAAAATTTAAAAATAATTCTATTAAATCATGCAATTAAGAAAATGAAAAAAATACCATTATAAATTTTAATAGCTATATGAATTACAATTCTTTTTTAAACTGTCTTTAACCATAAATCTTTCATCACTGTCCCTTTATTTACTATATTATTAGATGATCTAGTATATAGGTACAAAATACAATATAATTTAGAATTCCGGCAACGAAAC
Organism: Empis stercorea; assembly: GCA_949752835.1. Classification (NCBI taxonomy): domain Eukaryota; kingdom Metazoa; phylum Arthropoda; class Insecta; order Diptera; family Empididae; genus Empis; species Empis stercorea. The sequence goes on from OX457089.1 coordinate 18,667,108, forward strand.
AAATTACAATTTGTCGATTACAGGAAACAAAATAAAAAAATATATAAATAAAATAAAATCCAATTAGAAAAAATGAAGAAGCAAAATTTCTTAAATTTCAATAAATCTTATTTGGAATACTTTTGAGCACAGTATATAACCAATGATTCACTGAAATTAGCTTTTCAAGTATACTAAATGTATATATACATAGCTATACATTTATATAGTAAAACTGAGTCAATAAAAAATATTACCAAAATCTGTACACGTTTAACTCAAAAGCCTATTTTATTTAATTTTTTTTATTATATCTTCTTTTTATTTGCTACTAAATATTGGGATTTATATTTTAGTACACCTATGGTTATAAACAATATTGTACCAGGGAATTGGTATAGAATGTAAATTTATTTCGCGAGATAAACAGAATCTTTTGGATACGTGAATCGGTGATCTAGAGATATATAAGAGGAAATAGCAATATAATAACTTACAATTTCTGGTGATTTTAGTTCAATCGTTCTATATTTTTTTGGTTTGTTGAGATCAGGGGATTGTTGAAAAACTATTTGTACATAAACAAAAAGAAGAGGAAAATTAATTTAATTAATGTCACATTTTTGAATTAAAAATTCTGAATCTTCCAAAAAATAGTTTCAATTTCAATTCAATAGTTTCAATGACAGTTTGAGGTATCATTGAATTAAGCAATTGCTGAAAATAAAAATTTGGCTATCATTTTTAATCTTAGGCTTTTTCAATCTTCAATATACACGAATTTCATTAAATATTCATTCATATTCATTAAACATCATTTATTATTGATATCTCACACTATTTCTTTACAACTAAGGGTAACTAGGGTGGAAAAAAATAATCGTTTGTTTGTTAAACCTAAATGCTTTAAACCTGGGGGTGAAATTGATTCAGTATCAGTTTGGTTCCATTTGTTTTATAATGTAAATTTTAAATATAGTAATTTGATACGATCGATTTTAAATACCTTATGGTATATGGTCAGCGGATATATGCAGATCATTTTCATTTATCATAAAATAATAATCATAGTATGCAATAAACCATACATACTCTTTTTGTAGCCTAATTTAGTTTTGTACCATTTTTCATATTAATATCCTTTCTATCTATATCTATGAATTATATAATGTTATCAACTCGACAATAATTTCTTAAAGCAAAAATGTACTGCACAAAATGAACTATATATACATATAATATAGTGTACAATCCAGATATATCCTTCGGCAATCATGTTGAGTAATAAATTTGAAAATGAACAGAAAAAAAAATGTTATACCTACAACATAAAAATTCAAAACAAAATGAACATTCACAATTACTTTTACGTTAGTTTATATATTTATACATAAATGATATAACTTCATTTTCAAGTATATATGCTGATAATTTCGTAAGTCAAAATGCATTGCAGAACAGAATGTTCACATTTTCTTGTAAATATAATTTTATATAAATTATTGTAAAAAAAAAAATAATATAAAAAAATAATCTCACTCTACGTTTTATTTAAGACGAAAGTCCTTGCAGAAGTTAAGAATTTTGTTGTTGTTGTCACTTCTGATATTCAAGTCACATAATAAGAAATGGTTCACAGAATACGATTTACCTTATTTCCTTTGCGTTTTAGATTTTCTATATTTCTTGTTTCTGATTGTCCTTTCGTATATATTGTGTTTATATAAGTCTTTGTTGTCCTTATTGTGGTTCATATTCTTACCTGTTGTTAGAAATATTTTGTTACTGGAGTAAGAAAAACATATTTATTTCAGGATATTTTGTTACCATTTTATTATTTGTGTAAAAAAGTTTTCTTGTTTTTTTTTTTTCTAAATATTATATTGGATAGAATGTGATATTACAAGTTCTTGGTTTGAATTTAAATCGTTTTTTTTTGTCTTTTTCTTCTTTGGTGTACTTATTTAGTTTTCTATAGGTTCATAAATAAAATTTAGAATTTATGTCAAAGAATTTTGTTTAAAAATATTTAGAGATTTATGGAAAATAATGTTACAAATTTTTCTTATTTCAACATAATAAAAAAAAAGATTGAAAAATGATATTTTATTTTATTAAGCTATTATATGCAATATTTAATATTGAAGGATAAAATAATGATTTTTTCTGTATCTCATAGAAAGTTTATGTATTAATAAGTAACTTCTGCTAAATTGTTGTTATATATATTTATTTATATTTTGTTGTACAAAATATTATCAATGAATTTATCATGCAAATTATTTTTGATTATCTATTATATTGGAATGATTGTTAAAATTTATTACTTTCTTACAATTTTCAAAAGAATGAGAAAACCAAATGAGGGAAATTGGTTCTGTAGCACTAGTTGAGTCATTTTATAGCACTAGTTGAGTATGAGTTGCGCAATGTTATAGAAAATAGCACCAGAATTTAAAATATTTACCAATGCTATAAAGCTATAAACTGCTTTCGTATGACCATATACCTATGTCTATTCCAATACACTTTTTCGAATATACATAATTATAGTTTTACCGCTTTTTATGAAAATATCTTTAAAAACATGAATTTCACATAAAATATCATATATAAAAAACTGAAAATGAAAAAATTACGATTATACAAATCATGGTTCGTTAAATTATTTGAGCTTTCAAAGCAGAAATTACTACCACATTAAATTTTTAAAAAATATACTGATAAGTTTTTCTGTAAAATTGCAATTAGTAATTAATAATTTACAACAAAATTAATAATACAACGAGTAAATTTAAGTTTTAAGAACGATGTACAATTTTTTTCACTTTGTTCAGTTAGTCGAATTTTAATTCACTTAGGAGCTGTATTATTGCATTATATTTTAAACTAATTAAATTTTTTGAGTTCAGATAGTGAGATATTTTATCTTCTTTGTTTAAGTTAGAAATGATATAAAATTTAATTCATTGTTGTAGCGTTATCTTCACTCTACTTTTTTCTAATTTTTTTATCACTCTGTATTTTCCTAACGGCTTATTATGGAAGCCTGAAATTTATGTATCAATAAGATATCTTAAAAATAACTAGAGTCTCTGAAGAAACAGTTTCCGAATCTCCTCTTTCCTTTCCGTGGTGGCCTTTTGAAAATAAAAAATTTACATTTTTAATTCATTTGTTAACTTTGTACCTATTTTATATACACATTTAAATACAAATATTGAGAAAAGTTTCGAAATTTATATTTATTTTATCTGCATTAATTTAGAAATTAAAATCATTTGCCTCACTCTTATAATTAATCAAAATATTTAATTACATATATACATAAAATATTCCAAAAAACGAATATTTTGCATATTTCTAGGTGTTATAAAAATGGACTGTTGGATATATGTATATGAGTTTCATATCACATTATCTTCGATTAAAAGCAAAATTAAAGAAAATTTAAATAATAATATTTAATATTTCTTTTTCCTGGAACAATGATATTGGAAGGAATAGATCAATATTAAAAATATCGAACTCATATTTTACGTATATACAATTTCATTTTTTTCTCTAAATAATACTATATTATATAGGCATTCCCTTTGGTTTACAATACCTCATAGTTCTAGATGAGGCGATTTTGAGGAAATGTGCTTTTGACAAACCCGAGATTTGTTTTTCGTATTTTTTTAATTAACTTTCGCCGATATAAATTGTATACTATGAAACAAATTATATTTATAGAAAAATTAAAATATTTTATTGTTCAAATTCCGTAAATAAAACATCATTTTTATTATATCTATTTTCAAAAATGAAATAAAACACTTTAAAAAAATGTTTCTCTTATTAATTTTACAAGTGCGATTATCTTTTGCTTTAATAAAGAATAGTTTTTCCGTAATAATTATATCTCGAAACTTTTTCAAACCACAGCAAATTCATATAACTATGGTAGCAAATATATATATATAAGTACAATTTTTTTTTCGCTACATCTATATAATTTAATTATTTATGAGACGAAGAGCAAAAACAAATTTAATATATATATTTTTTTTTTTCAGATTGTTGCTAAATAGATGACTCTTAACCTGAATTCCCCAATCTTCAATTTTGTAACAACATACACTAATTATATATAAAAAAAATATATATCTACTATATATAATAAAGACATACCCCATCCAATTTTATAACCACATAAGTAGTTACATAATAAAAAAAAGAAGCTATAGGTCATGCCGTCTAATTAACTTTATCACAAGAGAAAACTTTCTATAGTTTCTACTGAAATTGGTATTTTTTTTGCCTTGTTTTCTACAATTTCTATAGGTAGTTTCGTTTGTGTCGTCCTAAATTTCCTCAAGGTTTATTTTTTTTCTTTATTATTTTCTCTTATTTCTTCTTTCAGTCTCGACCATAAGGACACTTGTGTATATAAATTCTAGTTAAAAAAATACAAATCCTAGATAGATGTCCAAATGTTCGGTATATAAATATTTATTTCTTGTAAAATATAATATGTAAATATAATCCTATGGTTACCAAAGCACAAAAGTTTTATAATATTTTTTTTATATGTATCATGATATATAGAATATAAATATGTGTTCTATATAATATAGAACACATATTTTTAAAAGAAATATGCTTGAAAAAATACGTCTAGTAATACAGTGTATTAATATTAATATTCTCTTTATTTTGGTAATATTTTTAATTAAAATTTCGAAGATTTATCAAGCCGTGGTGTATCGAAAATGTATAGTGACAAGTCATTTGCTTTTATGAACGACAGAATTAAAAATGCACCAAAATGTTGCAGTAATTTTGTATATAATGACATTTTCAATACTACATCAAATACTTAATTTTAAAGCTACAATAAAAAATATTTTATATATTAGCTGTGTTTTTTCCAAACGGGTCAGGGTCAAGGTTTGAAAACAACATGAAGGATCATATATAAATTTGAATAGGTTATAGGTGGGACCGATTTTTCATAATTTTAATTTTATGTAGAAATGATAATTTTTTTTATTTGTATATATGAATAGTTTTTTAAAAAGCTAACATGATAAAAACATCAGCAACATATATTTTTAAACTCATATTTTTACAGTATTTTTTAAAAAATAAATCACTAAAAAAAGATTTTTTCTCTAATTTTGTTTGTACCGCCATCTGTTTGTAAATATCCACATTAAATCTATTTGGGTCTCATTTTGCTGATCCAGATAAATATTTGGGTTATGTCTTTGTTGTTTCTATAGCTGTGTTTTTTTCATACGGGTCAGGGTCAAGGTTTGAAAAAAACGATAAGGATCATTTATTCGGGTTTCATAAATTTGAACAGGTGGGACCGGTTTGTCATCATTTTAATTCTATGTACATATGATAATTTTTTTTATTCGTATATATGAACAACATATATTTTTGAATTTTTTTATATTTTTACAGTATTTTCAAAAAAATAAATCACTAAGAAAAGATTTTTTATCTAATTTTGTTTGCACCGCCATCTGTTTGTAAATTTCCACATTAAATCTATTCAGGTTTCAAAACCTTGAACCAGATAAATATCTGGGTTAAGCCTTGAACCAGAAACCTTGAACCAGATAAATATCTGGGTTAAGTTGTTGTTGTTTTCCATATAAAAATGAAAACCTTGACCCAAATCCGTTTGAAAAAAACACAGCTAATATAAAAACTCAACCTGTTTTTTTTATGAAAATATAATACCTATTTTGCAAATTTAAAATTTCTAACACGAATGCGCAATAGCTTTATATAAAACCCTTGCTATTATAGTACCTTTGCCCATCATTCCCTTTACCAGCAATTTGCTACGCTTTTTTTGGGTATGCTTTTTCATATAATTTTTGTTGTCCATTGTTTATTTAAGAAAATGAGTGTAAAATTATGCAAAAGTTGTTAGGAAAATATCGTTTAAATATTTTCTAAATTACTGGTCGGAAAATACTATTTATGCGGACTTTTTTCTACGTAGATAATTAAACAACATACATAAATAAATATGTAAACAAATTAATAGGTAATCGCTGCAAAAATAAAAATATTTGATATATTTGAAGATCAAACATTTTTTAAATTTTTTTTTAAATTTAAAGCTTATGCCCGGTTTCACGAGAATCGCTTAAAAGCGCATCTATAACTATAGATAAAAACGATTTTAGTACTAAACATATTGTTCAGTGTCAAATGAAAACATTAATGCCCGGTTTCACGAAAATAGCCTAAAAGCGCTTCCATACCTTTTCAACTTCAAATTGGGAATAAGTAGTATCAAATCGGAAATAAGCAATGTCAAATTGAAAATAAGCAATATCAAATTGGAAATAAACAATATCAAATTGGAAATAATCATTTTCAAATTGGAAACAATCATTTTCAAAATGGAAATAATCATTTTCATATTGGAAGTAATCATTTTCAAATTGTAAATAAACTTTAAAAATTGGAAATAATAATTTAAGTTAAAAAAACATTCTCGTGAATATCGAAATCGGAAAAGAGCCACTAAAAGAGATCTAACATCTCGTGAAACACCATTTGCATTAAAAGCGCATCTAAATCACTAGAAGCGCTTTTAAAACTTTCGTGAAACCGGGCATAATAATATTATAAATAATTTTAATATTTATAATTCTATATTATAATGCTGCCCATACACTAGTCGTCCAACTTGTCGGCACACGTTACAACTTTTTGTACAACCATCGAATTTGTTTTTATTTTCTCCTGTAGAAAATAAAAATAATTAAAAATTTAATCATAAGCTCGCCCACAAAAATCAAAAGTTTTTGATATTTTTCCAACCTGTTGTCAACCATCAAATTGGTTGCACAAATGCCCCACACACGATACAATTTTCAAATTTTTAGAACCATTTTGATGGTTAAAAACTAAGTTGTACAGCCAAGTTTTATTGTGTATGGACAGCATAATAATTTTAATTTAATTTTTTTGCGAAATTTACACATTCCGGATTTTCATTTTCCGGATTTTCACATTCCGGATTTTTATTTGCCGGATTTTGATTTTCCGGATTTTGATTTACCGGATTTTTTTTTCCGGATTTTTTGTTCCGGATTTTGCTATGCAGGCTTACGTACCCAACCCATTAAAATACATATTTGAAAATTGAAACATATGAAAATATAATTTAAATATTAGTCTTTACTTTTTCAAATATATACATATATTCTTTTTACAAAATTAATCAAACTTCTCTATTTGTGGTCATATTTGAAAACGTTATATCTGAACAAACTCCTAGAATTGGAAATAATTAAGATTTTGTTTTAATAAAAATTATAAAGTAAAGTTTCATTTAATAGAAAAAATGAATGAATATTTTCCCTACTGTCTACATTTTTAATTTATAATATTTTTTCTTCATTTTGAATTTTTTTATTTTTTTACGTTTTGCTTCTATCCTATAATGTTTAGTTATAATTCTTTTACATAACTATATAGTAACTAAACAATTTACTCCATCAAATTTATTCATAAGAAAATCTTCTAACATAAACTTTTGAATAAGGTAAAATAAAATACGAGATATTATGCAAAAGAAAATAAACTGATTTATGTATATATAAGTTTTTTACTCTTCTGTTTTAATTTCATGCAATTAAGGACAAAAACTGGAAAATGTTTTATTAAAAATTCTTAATTATCCAAAATTATTAAATATTTTATGTTACATAGCTTAATTATAATAAATTTTCTTAAAAAAATTATGAAGAAAAAAGTGATTAATAAATAAGGTTAGAAGACAGTAAAAATATTTATTATTAAGAGGATATTGAGCTTAAAAAGGAATATAGTAATATTAATTATATATATACCTATACTTTTTTTTTTGTAAATAAGTATTCCAAAAAAAATTACATGAAATAACTAACTTTAAATATATTTTTTACAATGTATATCAACATATTAGGAAGAGATTTCAATCTGTTAAACTTCTGTTACATTACAATATTACATTATATCGTTCTCTTGAATCTGAAAGAAAGTATGTATATATGCCTATTTACTTTTTACAAAATGGTGTAGGTGTTATTGGTATTTATGGATAAATATTCCACTCAACTGCTGATTCAATTTTGTTATTATAGAATATAGATAATACAAAACATCACGTTTTTCAGTGAATTGTGTATACAAATACGCCTTAAGAGTAAAACACTGTCTAAAAGAAAAAGTATTCTACTTAATAGTAAATATTAACACACATTTGTATGCATAAAAATGTGAATTTTATTCTTTTACATTCAATTACGTAATAAAAAGATTTCTATAAATTTTTCGAAATTGTAAAAAACGAAAGACAATACGAAATCTAAGAATAGAAAAAGGAAATATGTATTGGGATATATTTAGGAAAATAGATAGTTTTCAAATATAAATTTCTAAATTGGAATTTAATATATTAGAAAATGTATTAAGTTTTCTTCTGGAGGCGTAAGTTCTCGTAAAATTATTTTGAAATTTGATTAATATTAAGATTTTTTTATACTGATGACTAGTTCTTTTAAGTTAATAATAAAGGATACTTAATTAATTTAAAAATTGTATTAAATAGTTTCTTAATTTATTTTGAAATTAATTTAATAATACTACTTTTGTTTTGATCTATACTTTTAATTTAGCACAACTTTCTAAGCCTTTTCTACAGTTTGAATTTAATATTTGAAATGTAGACAATTATTATTATTGAATGATAGAATCAAATCAAATAATTCTAATAATGGAGAATCATTGTGAAAATATAAAATATCAAATTATTTTATCAGAGTGTAATAAATGTTTCTAAATTTAATATTTTTAAATTTTTACAATTTCGTTATACTACGGATTTTAGTGTACATGAAAAGTAGTATTTTGATATAAATATTTTAATATACGAATCTGCAATTTGATATGCAACTGGCCATTGTAAGTATGGCTGGAATGTTTGACAGCACAAGGAGAAGATATTTATGTTAATGATCGGATTAGTCCTCATTGTCGAACTTCAACATAAACTTTTTTTTCCAACTTTTGGAATGACCTAATTTTAGAAAACTACAATATACTTTTTAATGAAAATGAAATGTAATATTTTACAAATCAATTATATCTAAATACATATTTAAATTTTTTCCTGAAATATTTTTTATGATTTAACTTCTTGTTTTATAATACTATTTTGTAATCAAGAATTTTATTTAATTTTACCTTAAAAAAGTATAAATAAAAACTTTAAAAATAAATTTAAAATTTAAAAATAACTTTTACTTACCTAAAAAAAATTCATTTTAAGCCCTTTAGGGATTTGTACTGAATCATTTTTCGTTTCTTTTTACTTGACATTATAACGAATATACCAGTAAAAAATACAATTTATTACAAGAAAAATAAAACAATGTAAAAAAGTTTTAAATGATTGATTGTCGAAAATTTCAAACCAAATCAACTAATGGATTTGAAAAAAAGTGTATAAAAAGTTAAATAAAAAAAAACCGAAATACATATTCCCAAAACTGATGAACCACAAAAATGTTGATTCAAATAAAATTTTCCTTTTTTTGTCGTTCGGCATGATTTTTTTTTTGTAGAAAGTAACCAACATCAAAAAATTGTCTGCATGGATCATTAGATTTTAATTTGGATAAATTGTTTTACATTTGAAATCTGTTCCTCAAAATTAAAAAAAAAAAAACTTTTGCACAAATTTGATAAAAAATTGTTGTGTGATTTTGTTGTTATTTTAAATTTTATTAAAGGTTAGTACACAACAAGATCAAAGGGAATTTCTATTATATTTTAAGAACCAGTGAAAATTTCCGTGGTTTCCAATTATGACAGTGATTTATTAATAGTGAAAAATTAGAAAATAATGCGTTTTCCCAAAAATTTTTAGATATTCTGTGCATATTATGCTAAATTATATTTTCTATTTGACAATATTCGTATTTGTAATATTCTCAAATAATTATGCCAGTTAAATTTTCATTTCTCTTAAAATCAGTACTGCACTTAACATTCAGTGAATTTTCTGGTTTTTTAAAGGAATATTTTACTTTTTCAGTTATAAAAAAAAAAAAAAAACAAATGATTCGTCTATAAATTTATTGATGCAAATAATATTGCAATGTGCAAAAATAGTCTAGATATTTTTGTGTATATTATTTATATATAAAATAGATGATAAATTTTATGAAAAAATGTTAACAATTTTTAGATAAAGTTTATTGTTTAATATATTCAAAGTAGAAACTTTATTATGGCAACACCAGATGTGCGTATATTTCAATAAGTTTTATACATAGTATATTTACAATATTTTTTAGGTATGCGATTGAAAATTTTCCTAAAACATATGTTTTAAATGATTTTCCCGCAGAAAAAAAATGCTGTATAGAAAATATTTCAATATTTTGCTATATGGAAATACAATAGTTGTTAAATTGCTTTAATTTTATGCTTCCTAAAAATGCTATGTAAAACTTTTTAGAAACAATTTAAAATATTTTTTAGTTTCTCAAAAAAAAAATTTCAATGTTTTTTTTTTAAACATACATGTACATATTTAAAGTGATGATTTTTTGTATATAGCATTTTCGAGTCAAAATAGTCTTTTTAGCACATTTCCAACCAAATTGGAAGAAATGTGTATATTAGTTTGGAGATACTTCCGAATAACGGGCCCGAGTATAGTGTTTTTTTTAGATTATAAATGTTATGGCCAATTTTAAGTTTTTTACGCCCTTTACCTTAAATTTTTAATAAATGTGTAATTTATCATGTAGGAACTGAAATTCGTACAGATTGTTGGAGAGGATACATAGATTTAAATCTAATTGGTTATGTGCATAAAACAGTAAAACATACGGAGAATTTCGTAGATCCAGAAACTAATGCACATACCCAAAGTATGGACTTAAAAAGACGTTTAGGCCGAGGTGGTATACGGAAATATAATATGGATTTACGTTTATGTGAATTCCTTTGGAGGAAAGAAGAAAAAAATAAAAATCTCGATATATTTTCAAAATTAATTTTTGATATTAAAATGTTATATTGTGGTTGAAAAAAGAGAATAAATCATAATAAAAAATTTAAAGTTTTTCCTATTTTTTATCCTTTTTTTAGAAGACTTTTGTTAGAACAAGTTGATTTAAAAAAAATTCTGAAGCTTTGCTCTATTACACTAAATAAAAAATCCATTTAATGCTTACTTTTAAGATAATAACGGTAAAATACTCACTACATCTCTATATCTAGTAATTTGCAATTTTAGACGACTTCTTAAAAAAATAATTAAAAGTTTTTTTTTTCAGAATATAGGGAATTTCATCAGCTACAATTTTGGGATCCTACAAATTGGGATCCTACAATTTACCGTTAAGGAGAAAATGGCAAAAATATGCATTTTTTAAATTTTTTTTAAAAAAAGTAATGCATTTTTCGGCCACTAGATGGCGTTTGCGGGTAAAATGACATCATTATTCGGAGTCCTGATGTCATAAAGTACCGTTTTGTAATGACGCCATCTTAAAAGCACGGGCCCGTTATTCGGAAGTACAGCCATTAGTTTCATTCTGTCTGTCCGTCTGTCCGTCTATCCGTCCGTTCACACAAACTTCTACATCTATTAAGATAGAGTAACAAAATTTATATCCGTAAAAAAGTATCCGTATCTCCTCTCCCCTTTCCGTTGTGGCCCTTCGAAAATCAAAAAATTACATTTTTAATTTACTTGTAAAATTATAACTACACAATATTTTTAAAAACAAATATTGAGAAAACTTTCGAAAATCATATTTCTTTAAAGTGCATTAATTAATAAATTATAATCATTTGCCTCACACTTATAATTAATCAAAATGCTTAATCATGTAAAATTTTGCAAAAAACCAACATTTTGCATATTTTTAGGAGCTATATAAATGGAATATTGGATATTATTTCATATCACATTCACATTATGTTAAATTAAAAGCAAAATTACAGAAAACTTAAATGATTAGTTTATATATATTTTTCTGGAATAATAACCTTGGAAGGAAAAAAAATTAGTAAAATCGAACAGGGACACATTTTTTACCTATGTATAACGTATAACCATATCATTTTTTACCTTTCCTATGTATAGTACATTGAAAATACTACTAAAAAATAATATATACGTATAGGAATTCCCATTGTTTTAGAATAGCTCATAGTTCTACATGAAGCGATTTTGAGGAAATGTGCTTTTGACAAACCCGGGGTTTGTTTATCGTATTTTTAAATTTCAAATTAGTCTTTTCAAGTAAAATCAAATTAGTGTCATTTTACAAAATTAAATTAGTGTTTTGTGTGTGGTGTTTGTGTATGAGACTAATATGATGTTTTAAAAAGACTAATTTGAAATTTAAAAAGACTATTTTGACTCGAAAATGCTATAACTATTTATCATCTTAATCTGAAAATTATATGTTATAGTTTCATAAATTTTTAAACTTAATATCGAGTCTAAATTTTAACAATATTTAAAAAATTCTGATTTTATAAAAATCATAAATTTATGTTATAATTATTATTAAACAACATAAAGAGATAAAATCATTTTATTTACACAAAATAACTAAAACTATAATAAAACATTAACAAACATTTTTAATAGTGATTGTTTTTAATTCAAAGTGATGTCCTTTTTTTTTGTATACCTTATAGGTATACATATAAATTAAAAGTTAAATTATATATTATATATATTATTTTCTTAATAAAAACGATAATAATATTTAGTCTGTTTCTGAAACTTAATTATCTAAACACGCGATCCGAAATAAACAAGCAAGAAACTGTCATTAAAGCAAAAATTAAAGATAAAAAAAAATAGAAAGAAAAATATTAACAAGAAAATAAATTTGTCTATAGCTATACATATACATACATATGTATATACATATATGTATATAAATTTATCTATAAAATTTATGTTTTAATGTTTAACTGACTGACCATTAATTTTCCGTATATTTTTTTTGTGTATATATTTTATTTCCTTTTATTGTTAAATAATCACCTACTAATATAATATTTGATCGCTACACACACTTTACATCACGAAACTATTATACTTTGTCAAAATATATTAAATAAAATATAAAAACAAAAAAGAAATTAAGAATAAATTTGATAAATTATATTGGAAGTTAATACGGGATTGTTTAGACTCTATCAACTATCAATTTAAATATCTTCTAAACTTTTTTAGAGGATATTTAAATTGATAGTTAAATTAGAGGACATGATAATTTAAGACAGGATTTGAAAACCTATAGGCTAACTAAAATATATTTTAGTTATCGAAATTCACATATCTTACACAGAAATTTCAAGTTAATATAATATAAATCAGATGGAGTATTCTTTTAACTGATAATCGAAAAACTGTCAAAAAAACTGCTACTTAGCCCATTAATTATGCACCACCAATTAGTATTGGATTAATTCATCATTCATTGATAACTTAGACGGTTTTTGAAAGATAAAATTAAAACTGAATGAAGTTTAGTGCATTTTCACACCTTAAAAGCAATGCCAAAGTAAGTTAAGGATGTAAAAATTTTATATGAAAAATTATTTCTAAATCTAAAATTATATAAAACATGAACACATTAAGAAAAGTAAATGACAGGACAGTAAAATTAAATTAAAAGTATATTCTTATTTTTTAATAAATATATTCTTGAATTATGATTTTCACATCAGTATGTACTTAATACTTGAAAAATACAAACATAATTTAAATATGTACATAATATGTACATATAACATATCACACAAAGTAACAAAATGTTAACCTTTTTTTTCAATTGATTATTTTTCTATATTAAAATAACATAAATATTTATGTTTCTGAGTTTGATGACGTTAGGATGTTTTTTTTATATGTATGTGACAACTCTCATCTATAGACAAAATGATTTTTCATATTTTATATATTTATAGAATTTTTGTCTATTGTTCATTTCATTAAAAGGATATAAAGGAGCATTAGAGTTAAAATACTGAATTGACTATAACATAAGTCCTCTTCTAAAATTACATACAAAAAACATGAAAGGAAATTTTCATATAATAAAATTTATTATCTAATTCAGGAACTTTTAAGGATAAGAGCATAAATGAAAAACACTTATATAAAAATAAATTATAAAATTATATTAAGAGTTCAGATTTTTTAACCCTTAAACAAGCATAATATGTAACAACAACAAAAATAATCAATTCGAGTTCATTGTATATACATGAAAATTTTGAAAATAATTAATTTGGTAATAAATATCATGACAGTTATTAATGAGACTCTATGTATGTATATAAATATTCGTAGTACCTTAACCTTCTTCATTATACCAAATTTTCTTGTATACAAGGTATTATAAAGTGTTAAATTTCTTGTTATTTTGAGTTGTAAATAAATATAAATTAATTTAAATTGATATACGGAGGTATAGTTAAGAATGTGTCAATCAAGAAAACAAAAAAATATATTTTTTATAAGCAAAAATATATGACTACTTTTTCATTTTTTTGTAGGTATATTAGGTCACATAAGGTTACTACGATATACAGTCTGATGTGAATTGAATATGTAATTTGATTATACTCCGATTTAGACTATAACTATAAACAATTTCAAATTGTGTTGCACATCCTGATTGCATGTATTTTTTGTAAATATATATATAGAAAATTAATTTCAATTTACTACATTTCTTAATCAATTATTTAGCTATGCGACTTTATATTGAGAATTTTATAAATCAAAAATTGTATAGGGACTAAATAAATGAACCAAATGATATTCTGTGAGACAATAAATTAATTTGGATTCCTGGCAAAAATTAATTTAGCCGTAGAAATTTATTGTATGTACAAACAAATAATGGTAGTTTTGTGACAAACGTTTCCAAATTTTCAATTGACATAATTTTCCCTATTCAAAGTTATTTTCATATCTCTTGGAAAAATCCAATATCTAAACCTAGAAAAATTATTCATGGAAATTGTATAACAAAAATAAAAATTTACAACAAGAACCATAATTATTTCAATTATAGAAGCTTAAATTAGATTACATATTTTAGATATGAATTTTATAGTTATATTTCAAAACCAAAACTTTGTAAAAAAAAAACTTAGATAAAAAAAATTAACAATATAAATTCTTAAATGTCGATTGTATATGATATCATAAAATCAAAACAACTTTACATTTTAATTGGAAAATCCAATTTTTGAAAGTAAATACCTCTCCAAAACACAAAAACTTCAATCCTTTTAATAATCTATATATATATTCGTTCGTACATACATACATAATATTACAATTTATGCAAAACAAAAATAATATTGTACTGTCTACCCAAAAATGTTACCTTTTATGATATTATAGGGTCTCCTTCAAAATACAAAAGATTCTTATCAAAAATTCCACACAGAAGGTATATATAATTCGGAAAATGTAATACATAAGCCTATAAATAGTATAAAAACCTTCTTGCATAAATATTTTAATTTCATATATTTTTGAAATTTACTTCAGAGGTAAATTTTAAAATTTAAAATTTTTACAGAGATTGTAAATGATGAGTTTTGTTTTTAAAAAAAACTCTGAATTGGTAAAGTTAAGGTGCACCATTTTGTTTGCGCAAAAATGTAGTTATAAATATGAAAAATGTAAAAAAAATACAAAGTGCATTTTGAAAATTTTTATTTTATTGTATGGTAAAAGGAGTTTTTGGAGTGGTTTTAGAGAAAGATATAAATCTTTAAATATAAAATAATAAATAATAAGTTTAACATATTATGTAGTCTTCTTTTCTATATATCATTTTACTAAAATCTGTTCATGTACATAATCCTTTCTGTAATATATTAAAAAGTTAAATAGCTTTAGCTTATAGCAATTATCAAATTTGACATGAACACTAAATGTAATAAAAGTCGATTTTTCGTTATAATAAGAGTATATATCAATGATTGTTTTTCAATGTACGGCATAGCAATATATAGTGAAAATTTTTAGTGTGTCAATGTGAATTTTCTGTGAAAATATATTTCATACTTTTTTAACCAATATAAAACTCTTCAAAATGTTTTACCTTATGTCTTATGACGAGGTCAGTGTAGATAATATTCTAAATTTAATATTCAGGTTAATCATTATGCCGAACAGAATCTAGAATTCTAGTTTAAAATCATTAAGTGGCGAAGGGAATGTATAATTTCCAATAAAGACGTGGAAGGCTTCCAAATATGTATAATATAAAAGAATTCAAACATGTCCTGCGGAAAATTTGACAGTAGTAAGAGATGACAGCGACAAATTTTACGTATTCAATTTTATTTAAGTAGTTTCTTAGATTTATTCTAATTTTTTCTCAGTTTAATAATATCAAAAAATATGAGATAGTTTTTTACAGATTTTTTACCATAATCTAGAAAATATTTTTACATTCACCCAGTACTCATGTTTCTTGCTTTAAAATATTTAAAATATTAATATATACATATATTTTATGAAATATTTTACAAAAAGAACTAATATGTATATTATATATAGTATAAAGTATCTAATAAAATATTTTCTATTAAAAATTCCAGACAAACATTTTCGAAATTTATTTTATTTTAAAAATTTTCAACTTAACTCTTACAGACGTATTAGGAAATACCGTTTATGGCATGTGATTATAAGAAATTTCCTTACCTTGTTCTACATATAACTTTTTTTTTCTAAAATGAATACCGGAAGTGATTTCTATAATGATAGATTAAGGTAAATATTTCTGCAAAATGGTTTTAATGTATGGTTACATTAGATTTTTTTTTTTGGTTAGAGAAGAATTTAAATTATAAAGATATATTTTTTTTTATATATCCATTACGTATATTATAATAGTATAAGAAAAATCGATAAAAAAAGCTTTAACGAAATTATTATCCACCACAATATTTTTGTTTTTTATAATAAATTAAATTTCCTGATTAAACAAAATAGTAAACCTTAAACTTGCTAATTTAGTTTAATTTAAATAAATTTAACCTATTAACATAGAAAAAATTATTATAAATAGACAATTATAAATTATAAACAGGATCATTTAACCTTTAATTGTACGTACAACAACAAGAAAAAAAAGTAAATTATTGTAATTAGTGAAACTGTTAGATCCTTTTGATGATATTTTTACACGAAAGCATTTTCATTTTTATTTTCATTTTTTTTTTCTTCGCTTGTCGGTGAATTATCCATTACACGAAATTAAACAATTTTCCTTAAATCTTGTTAACACACAAACGAATATTATTTAAATATGGTTGGATATTTTTTTATTTATTTTTTTAGAATGTGTTAATGGGAAATTTGTCTTGAATATGTGAACATTTGCATAAATTAAGGATAAAAAAAAATAAGTAAAAGAATTTTTTTATGAAAAACTCCGGGATAGATGTTTTGTGTAGTATAAGAATTTCATATTTATATTATTTAGTAGGATATTATTATATGGTGCTATGATTTTTATGGTGCCATATAGTAATTCTAATTGTATAAAGAGAAATATATTGGTATTTATATTACTGCTGAGTTGAACAAAAAAAAACAAATTATATAAAATTAATTTTTTTAAGAAATTTGTTTTCTTTTAAAAATAATGTCAACTTTAAAGAATAAATTCTATTTGTCATAATTTGTCAAAAATGTCATATGGTTAAAAAATTAATAATAATTATTTATATCAAATATTGTTAATATTTTTGGTCTATTTTCAGTAAGTCTTTTCGCCCTATATAATTTTTTTAAAGCAATATTATATTTATATATCATGTATTTATGTGATACGTTGAAAAGTTTTATATATTTCGAATTAGATACCAATAATGTAAATTGAAGTTGGTGCATCTGGATAACATACGTAAGTTTTAATATTACTCAGCTATTTATTTAGTATTCCATTAAGTCGTCTATAGTGTTTTTCTTTTACATAATTCCCAGCATAAAAGTAAAAATACACATTTTCTACATCCTCCATAAGAAAAAAAATGTAGAAAATATAGAAAAAGACTAAATGTTAAAAGCAATTGCTATAACATTTATTTTATTACTAAGAAATATTACATTTTAAAATATTTAACAGAATCATAAACATATAAATTATTATATTAGTTATGTTATAATCTTAAATCAAAATAAATAAATTATGTGTCAACATTTTCAAATCAAAATAAATTGTCAGTCAGTTTTAGACATTTTAGTTAATTTATATTTTTCTTTAAAATTATTTTTTTCATACAATAAATTTTTCTTAATATTTTCCATTTTTACCATTTTTTTATTATTAATATTTATTGGTTATTTAGGCATTTTAAATCCTTAACAAACGCAATTTAACTAAAAAAAACATCATCATAAATTAATAAAATAAATAATATCCATGTATACGAGTATATTTGAGAAAAAAAAAAATTGAAATTTATTTGACTTGTAAATCCTTTTCAAAGTTGTCAAAAAAGAAAAGTTAACTGCTCCTATATATAATACCATAAAATAACATAATAAATAATATTTAAAATAAATAAAAATTCCTTATATTTCTTGTAGACATTAAAATCCTTGAAGGCTCAGAAATTTGTTTTTTTTTTGTTTGGAAATCTGTTGCATTTACAACACAGAATCATTATTATTGTTGTTTGTTAACAAAAAATGATTGTAAAAAAAACAAACTTAGTAAGGAATGATTTTTTTTTAAAAAAAAAAAGAAAAATTTACAATATAAAAATTATATCAAAATTGTAAGGATTTACATTTATAAAACTGGCGGTGGCATAATTGTTACATTAAAAATTTCTTTTCGATAATAATGATCTCCTTTTCAATGAATTTTAATTGTGTAAAAACATGTTTCTTAACTGTTGCTTACAGGAAATTGTTTTAAAATCAAATTATGATTGTAGTTATTCAATTATTATATTTTCAACTTTGAATATCAAACTATATTATGTATACGTCATACGTTATGTATACGCTTTACTATACTACTTTTATCTAAGTTTTGAATAATTTTTATTAGATTTAAATAAGGACACACAATATTACCGTTTCCTGCATCTTCTACAAGTTTTTTCTAACAAAATTTCCAACTAAAAATATTGAAGAGATAAATTTAAAATGTATTTATATACGTTATATTTTTCGTAACTTCTTTCAATTTCTTTTAAATTTTGCACTCTTTTTGCACCTTTATACGCGCACTATAAAAATTATTGATATATTTTTGGATTCGTGTAAGGTACGAATAAAAATAGTCTAAAAACTAACATTTTTTTTGTGTGTTTGTGGAGCGATAAAATAAGAAAAACCAAAAACTTTTTGCACGCAATAATAAAAGAAAATGTCACACAAAATGTGGTTAAACTAAAAATTCCTTTTTTTATCGAATCTTTTTTTTTTACTTGTTAATTTTTCATTTACCTTAAAATATTATCGTCATGATTTTTATTGTTAAAGTTTGTCGAGCATTTTCAAAGCTCAATTGGAAATAAATGATGAGAAAGTCTTTAAGACTATTTATTTATTCAAGGAGAAGAATTCATATTTTATTGAAGTTGGAAGTTATAATATTGTATTCAAATCAGCGTTAAAGGATCATGTTAAGTATAATATTTTATTAAAGATATATAAAGACATCAATAAGTTCGATATGAATTTAAACCTATGAAAATTTAGGTGTAATGAAAATTTGGGGTTAAATCTTACTGTTATTATAAATACTTAACATATTTTTGAAAACAATCCTTAATAATTTTAATATTTATTTATTAATTATTCTTTCACAATCAACCATATATTAATTTAATTTATTTTTGGTTATTAGTGGCGTTAATATAACAAAAAAAATTTGAATGTGTAATAAATTTAATAGTGTTCACCTTGAATCGTTATGCGTCTCTACCCAAATAGTAATATATCAAAAAAATTATACATTAATTGCTAAAAAAAGAACTATAAAAAATAGCATATATATTTAACTATGACCTGCAAAAAAATAACTTCTGTTTTTGGTTTTGGTTTTCAAGTAAATTTTGTATTATGTATTTTTTTTGTGTCCCGAATTTGTCATGCAAATAATAAAAAGCTAATTATTCCTATGAGATTGAATAAAAATTTATTCAAATTTTGTTTGAGTAATGCGTGCACAGTATTCGTTTAGATTCCTCTTATATTATACATATATGAGTTTTGTGATGAAAAAATTTAACATTAATTTCATTTTACTAAAAAAAATTTGTACAAAACATTTTTTTTGTATTAAAAAAGAATTCATAAAACAAATAAGGAACCAAAAAAACTTTATTTTTTATCAAAAAAATATTAACTAATTTATATTATAAGTTACTACTTAGAACTACTATAGGTAGTAAAAAAAATTAAATTAGGTATATATGTATAGTTAAATACGAAAAAAAGTGTCCTATATTTCACAGGAAAATAAATTTATTTGAATAAGTTTAATCCTAAAATATCAACGATTAACCTTTATGCAATGTATTACAAATTTCTTTTTGGGAAATTTGACAATCTCTCAAAACTACTATATCTTTAATTATGCTAGTAATACTAGTAATTTATATATCAATTCCAAATAATATAATACATATATTCTAATTAATGTATAATATTTTCATTCAGTTCGTTTTAAATTGTTGAAGAACTTAAAAAATAAATATTTACCTTTTAAAATCAGTAAAAAAACCATCTCCTTTTATTGAACCAACAATTAAATAAAAAAAACATATTAAGTAGTGTTATCCTTTTCATTATTTTATTTATTAAAAATTTCTTAAATTTTTTATTATTTTTTTGTTTGTTTGTTTTAAATCTTTTTCGTTTAGGTCATCTGGCATTTTAATTAAAGTTAAATTTTAAAATTTAATTTTTCATTTATACATAATTAGTTATTATTATTTTTTTTCAAATACATAATTTCTTAGGTATAATTTTATCATTGTTTAGCTCCTACTATATTACAATTTTTATTTTGTTATTATACCATCAGTGTTTTCTATTTTTCTGTTTGCTATTTAAATATAATTAAATTAATTGATCTAATAAATAAAATGTTTGTCTTATTTTTTATTTATTTATCCCAAAATAAAAATTATTTTTTTAAAATATTTTTTTTTCTATGTTTTCATAAATTAATGCGGATTGGTTTTTTTTTAATATTATAATTTTTATTTAAAAAATTAAATTTTACTACGTTATTACAAATTTAATTACTTAAGTTAAGTTTTTACATAATTTAATTGAAATGGAATGGATTTTTAATTTTATAATTAATTATTTTTAGTAATTTTTTTCTTCTGTTAAATTTATATATTTTTAATTAAATTAAATCACATGCTACGCTTAATATCACGATTGTCCTTTCTTGGTTTTAAATAAAAAATAAAAAAAATATGTAGAATAAATTTTACTAAAAATGATAAAAATATATTTATCTAACGCTTACATACAAACACACTATCTATATTATACAGTCACTTATATAATATTATAATATTTCAAAAATTTTAATTAGTCGAACTGTCGGAAGTGTTGCTGTTGTAAGTGGTAATAATAAATATAATGCCAGTAAATAAACGATTGAATAATAATTATTATATAATATAAAATTTACATTATGGCTGTATAATTCGAAATTATATAAGCATTAATTAAATATAATTGAATTAAAATTAGTCTTTACTTTCTTTTATTTTTTATATTTTACATTTTTTTTTTCAATTTTCATATTTATTTATGTATCCACCAAATTTTATATTTCCAATATAAATATTTTGGTTTAATTCAGTTGCATTATTTCTATTTCTACTTTCTGAAGTATATTAACTCCGCTTAAATTATTAATTTTTATATAGACTTATTTCGTTATCTTTAATTTTCTAGAAAATTGTTATCGAAAATTTTAGTTTTGCAAAATGAGAAATATTTCATTAATGTCAATCGATAGTTATTAAAAGTACTTTGGACTTATGTCGAAAAACTTCTATTGTTAAATACAATTTGTGAACCAGACGCTTAATTCTGCCATGGCAGTAAACTCTCAAGGAAAAGAGTTTTGATCGAAAGCTTAATGGCATATATGAAATAAATCCTATCGAAAGAAGGAATAAGGACATTGGTTTCATTTAATTTCACAATATTTACATATTAATATTTAAATATTAAATTAATATAATTTAAAATATTATATTTTTTATTTAATTATACAAATTGTAGGACCTTTGTTTTAGTCATTTTATGTTTTTTAAAGTAAATAATAATAAAATTTTTGAATTATTTTGAATTATTATGTACAATTTAAATATTTACTTTAAGCTTAATTTATCTTTTAAGTATATAGGAATCGTGCTTATTTGAAATTTAATTAATTTAATTTTTTTTTAATTTGCTTTAATTAATATTTTTTTATTTTATTTTTTTTATTTTATATATTTACAATGATTAAGGTATCCATATTATTTTTTTTTTAAAAAAAGTACATATTTACAAAATAATTCCAATTCCTACATCAATATTTATATTTATGGTAATTATTTCCAGTTGAATTTTATTAAAATAAGTTAAAAATAGTCCAAAAATTAATCTGGAAAATTAGAAATAATATTGATTGCAATAAATTGACTTTTGAGTTTATGGATACTACTCAAATATTTTCAATATAAATTTAATTATGTATTACAAAATATACATGGAATATTTTTATCATTATCTGAAAACAATAATCGATTTTATATGTTGATCTTTTATATCTTTTAATAAAAAAAGAAATTGAAGCATTTTTCTTTTACCTAAATTTTTATTCACCCTAATTTAATTGTTAAGTGCACATTCCTAAAATATTGTTTTATTATTTAATCCTTTAAGGACGTACCATAATATAATTAATTATAATTTGCGAGTTTTTACTACATTTTTGATTTATATATTAAATTTATGATTAACTATACAATATTTTAAAATTAATTTTCTTCTTAAATATTAGTTAATATAAAAAGAAATTATTTATAATATAATTTAATTGACCATAAATAAATTAAAATATATTTTTATAAAATAATTCTAAAAAATGCAGTCAAAATTGGTAATATTGAAATTAAATATATAATAATTGGTTTGACACCGGAACTGCTTAAGGCGCTTGCATGACATAATAAATCTTCTGGAAATATTTCTAATATTGGTAATTTTCGTCCTGTTGTTGGATCATGACAAGTATTTGCACGTGCTCTCTATTAATTTATGACAATAATTATTATTTTAATGCATAAGTTAAAAATTTAAAAATAATATTTTAAAACTTACCTGCATCATTCTTTTCATTTCTTCATTTTGTATAACTTTAATTTGAGCTGATTCTCTAAGCCAACGCCTTAACCAATGACCAAACCATACTAAACCACATTCACATTCAAGTGGATTATTTGATGTATCTAAACCACCAATAATACTTCTTGTACCAACTGTATCCCAATATGTAATATTTGGATAAAAACTATCTGCTGCTAATGCTGCTATACGATTATCTGATATATCAATTGTTAAATGTGGTATAGAACGTAATGTATAAAATATACTTGGTGGTAAATCTGATATTTTTGTATTACGTAATCGAATTTTTAATTTATGATTACGTGATAAACCTTCAAATGCTGTACTTGTTATTGTATGTACATTATAACCATATATTTCAACTAAATTTAATTTTGTATTATTTATAAATTTATTAAATAATTCACCGTTTATAATATTATCTATAACATGTATATGTAATTCTTGTAATCCTGGTAAACGTGATATTATATCACCTAAATTTATTGATGATGTTATTTTTAATTTACGTAAACTTTTTAATTTTGTAAATATTATTGGATTTGTTATTTTTATATCTAATATATTTAATTCATCTAAATGTTTTAATGATAACATATCATATATTGTAATACGACGTATTGGATTATGTGCTAAATCTAATATTTTTATTGAATTTATTGGTAAATGTTCAATAATATTGCTAGCATTTATTATTTTATTATTTGATACATTTAATATACGTAATAAACGCATGTTATGAAATGAATATATTTCTTGTATATAATTATTACTAATATCTAATTGTGTTAAATATGGTAAATTTAAATTTGGTAATACATATAAACCCATATTTTTAATATATAATTGTCGTAAATTTGGTGTATGTAAAAAAACTTCACGTAAATTACTTGTTACTAATGGATTAAAACTTAAATCTAAATTTGTTAAATTATTAAGGAACATAAATGTATTGTCTGGTAATACAGTAATTTTATTATGTGATAAATTTAAATCATAAAGGAACTGTGAATTTATAAACATTGTTGAATCTAAATATTCTAAATTATTATTTGAAAATTGTATTATGCGTAATGTAAAACCAACATCTGAAAATGCTGGTACTGGCCATACAGATAATAAATTATTTGATATATCTAAATATTCTAATCTAGTATTCATAAATACTTCACGTGGTAATGCACGTAATTTATTATTACATAATTTTAATATACGTAATTTTTTTAAATTTGAAAATTGTTCAACTTGTAATTGTTCTAAACGATTTAAACTTAAATCTAAATATTGTAAATTATTTAAACCTTGAAAACTACGTCGACGTAATGATGTTATATTATTTTTAGATAAATTTAATATTTCTAAATATTCTAAATCACCAAATGCATGATTACCTAAATTTGTTAATATATTACCCATTAAATTTAATACTCTTAATGTATTACCTAAATTACTAAAACTTAATGAATTTGTAATTAAATTATAACTAATATCTAATTTATATATATATAAATATGAACTTAAACTATCATCAAATTTTGTTATACGATTATTACTAATATTTAATTTAAGTGGCATTGATGAATTTGATATAAAATGAAACATTTTTAATGATACTGTACATAATGTATTATGCATTAAATCTAAACTAATTAATGATGGTAAAAATGCAAATGCTGAATCAGATATATTTTTTAATTTATTATATGATAAATCTAATGTTGTTAAATATTCTAATTTATAAAAACTATGTGTTTCAATATAACGTATTTTATTTGATTGTAAATTTAATGTTTGTAATTCATCTAAATTATAAAATGTTTTTAATGTAATATTTTCAATTAAATTATATGATAAATCAATTTCAACTAAATGTTTATGAATATCAGATATAAATAAACCATTTGGTATATATGATAATTGATTAAAACCTAAATTAATATAAGCTAATTCACGCATTGTTATTAATGATTCATTTTTAATAAATTTTAAATTATTATTATCTAAACCTAACCACATTAATTCAGTTAATGGACTTAATGCATCCATTGGAAATTCATCACGATACATTGCAAATGATAATTCTAATATTTTTAATGTTTTTGATACATTCTCAAATACATATGGATTTGTATATACAATATCATTAAAACTTAAACTAATTTCTTTAATTGAATTTAAACCAGTAAATGAACCAAACTGTAATGCTGTTATTTTATTATTACGTAATAATATTGTTTGTAATTGATTACCCCATCCAATAAATATATTATCTGGTATCTCAGCAATTGTATTATAACCCATATTTAAATATGATAATTCTGTATAATTACGTAATCCATCAATTGGTATATATGTAAAATTATTACCACTTAAACTTAATACACGTAAATTATATGAATAATATGGTAAATTTGATAAATGTGCAATATTATTTGATGTTAAATATAAATATTTTAATTTATTTAATTTACGTATTGCACCTGGTACACCTTGTAATTGATTACGTTCTAAATCTAAATATTCTAAACTTTCAGTAATACCATCAAATGCATCAATATGTATTCTTTGTATTTCATTAAATGCAATTACTAAATGTACAATTTTAAAACCACGAAATATACCAATTGGTATTATTTTTATAAAATTCTTTTCTAAATTAATAGCACGTAAATGTAAATCATTGTAATTATTTTGAAACCAATCCGTACGAATTTCATCAATTAAATTCATACCCAAATCTAATTTTTCTAAATGCATTCGTATTATACGTATATCCTTAAATGATATTGTTTTAATTAAATTATCACGTAATGATATTATCCTTAAATCATATAAATGTTCAAATATTTGTTGTGGAAATATTGTTAATAAATTTTTAGATAGATCAACAGTTATTAATGATTTTGGTAAATATTGTCCAGTTATATGATAAATACGATTATTACTCAAATCAAGCCATACAAGCTTACGTAATTTTGAAAATGGTCTTATAATATGATTAAAGTTTATTAAAGATAATGATGATAAAGATGATCCAGATCCAATTGCCGGAGATGATAATATTCCAGATGTTAAAGGAGAATATGAAGATATATTTCCTTTTATATCATCATGACTGCTACTGATTAAACTTAATTCTGTAATTTTATTACCAGATAAATGTAGACTACGTAATGATTCAGATAAACTGCCCCAGTTGCCGTCTAATGATGTTATATGATTTCTATATATAAAATTAAATTTTCTTTTATAATGAAAAATGTTCATATACATTTGTATGTAGTTAGATATATAGAGATTAACATTTCAAATTTTTAAATATTTAATTTTTTTCCTGTATATACTTACCGTTGTGCAATTAATCTACTTAATGTATGCAGATTCCGCAATGCTTCTAAAGGTAAATGTTGCAATTGATTGCCTGATATATCAAGAGTTAAAAGACTGTGTGTCATGGTCCTGTAAATAATAGAAATGTTTTTACAAAATTGATTTATATTTTTTGTGTAGTTGGTTAACAATTTTCGTAATCATTTATAATCTGCCAATTTTAGAAAAATATGAGATATAATTTAAGAACTTTTTAAAGATTTTTAAACCTTAGTTTATATTATAGCTGTACGATATTTATAAATGGTTTAGGTTTTAAAACCCCGTCAATGTGGAAGAAGAAGCCACTCTAGATGTGAATGGTGACTAGAGGTGAATGGGTGAACGTAATCGAAAAGAAAACTGAAATTTCAAGAAACGAAATAGCTGTCCAATATATAAACCTAGATTAGTCCTGTGTATATCTTATTCAGTAATTGTAATTGTATACAGAACATAGTATAAAACTGTGATTAAGTATAGTAAGGTAATTACGCAGGAATGATTTGTGAAAAGAAAGTGCGTGCAAAAGAAATAGTCTTCAAAAGCTTCGTTATTGAAGATATATGGAGTTGGAGCACTAAATACTATGTTATGTATTGAATTACATAAATAGTTAATGAAAATGTTGTTGTTTATTAAATTTATAAATTATAAGTTGTCATTGTGTATTTAAATACAGATTACAACAATTAACTACGTAGCAAAAACCTAAATTTGTCCATATCGTAAAAAAAAGTTGTTGACATTCACTTAAACTCTCTGATGGTAACAGATTTATAATTATTATCTCCATTTTCACAAAACCTTTATTCTTTATATATCAAACGCATAACAAATTTACTAAAGGATTTAAAATTCATAAAATTTTAAAACTTTTCCCAAAAAAAAATCCATCCTAGTAAATTTTTTTCTTTGGTATTTATGGTTAACGTTTAATACTTTTCATGTAAATGTACACTCGTTTCATGTTTTTGGTATGTGTTTCTTCAATGTCCTTGAACTACTACTACAAAATTACCATATATATAAACCAGCAGGAATAAAAATATATTAACTCATAGTACTATACTTCAAATTCTTTATACGACTTTACTTAAAGTAGGTCGACAGTATGATGATATGTTCAAAAAAAAATTGTTAAGATTTTTTTTTTGTTTCCCTATAAAAGAAAATATATAGTCCACACACATACGTATATATGTATATATATTTTTTTTTTGGTAAAATTATTACCATAAATTTATCTAAGGACATTTTTACCGCTTAGGGATTTCATATTGTGTTTATGTATTCCGTGTGTCATCTGACAAGAAATATGAAAATGTTAACGAAAAAAATAAATAAATATATATGTAAAAATAAACTAAAAAGAATTAAAATATCGCATGTGTCGCACAAATAATATTCGAACTTACCCGTTGTCGGTTACGTTTACATTTTTTTCTTTGTGCAGGGATGAATTTTAAACTTTATGAAAGTTAATTTTCATATTAACCATATATAGTTTCCTTTCAAATGTTAAATTTATTTGGTGAATTGATTTACATCACTCAAAAATTTTGGTATACAAATATTTTTTAGTTTTGGTTTTATGAAATTTTTTTAATTTAATTTAAGTTTATTTGGTAACCCTATATATCCAGGTCTCATGTTTCTTCATATTATAAATAAAATATACAATCCTACAAAGAATATTCATTGCCATGTACACAATTAAGGTTTTTGATTACAAAAAAAAAATTGTTAGGTGAAATTAATGAGTGCGGCAGTTCTTTTATTTATTTAATATTTTTGTTGTTGTTGAACCTATTTATATATGCATGTAAGCGTTTCTAATTGGTTTTATGTAAATTTTATTTGTAGATTATTTTAAAAAAAATTTTACTTTTCTGAGGAGTTTATTTTGCAAATGATTTCGCGGAAAGAATATTTTTAGAATTATTAAACCGAATTGTCAGTATTATGTTTGAAATATACAAAAATATAAATATAATTTAAAAATATGTAAAGTTTAAAATAAATGTAATATTAGATTTATGGTATATATATATGAGATATTATACGTAGACTTGATTTTAAAATGTATGTATTTGATTGGATTTTTGGACCCATAAAATGTGTATTTTTAAATAAAGGAAAAATAACAAATATTTTAGGACCCCATTTCACAGTCAAATAATTGTAACCATTTATTCCAATTGATCACACTTTCTAAAATGTAAATAAACTGCACTTACCCAAAGCTTCTCTCTGATATATGTTGCAGTTTGTTGTCCACCAGTTTTAATGTTTCCAAACGTAATCCTTGAAACGTTTCATCATCTACATTCTGCAAATGAGTCCTTGACATTTCAATATATCGAACTGAACTTTGTAAAAATTCTGAAAAATAAAAAAGGATATTTTGATATATAAAAATGGTATATAGGCTGAGCTACGAAAAAAAACTACTTGGAAAGAAAACAAACGGATTATTTTTTAGCCTATTTATTAAAATTTAACTAGTACGGTATAGATATGATATCGTCGGCCCCCTGCCAAAACCGCGAATGTGCAATATTACAGTTTCGAGAAAATTGCGTTTTAATTTTTGCCGATTTGTGAAATTCCTATATAAGCGATATAGAAATTTTAACATAAGCGATATAGAAATTTTTTAATATTAAAAAAACTACGACGAATTGCACATTTGTGGTTTTTGCATATTGTAGATTTTGAAATTTTACAATTTCTGGCATTAAAAACTCAATTTCATAAAAAACGCACATTCGCGGTTTTGGCATGGGACCGACGATATTATTATTATTTTATTAATTGAAAAAAATGAAAAATCTTTTTTTTTTCTATTTAAAATGCAATTTCCATTAAAGTAATTTAAAACCACTCAACATAAAAATAAAACTCAACAATATAATGATATAATAAAAAAATATATATTTTTTTGAAAAATTAAATTTACCATGAAAATAAAATACAAATTCAATTTAAATTTTCAAGGATCAAATTTTTATTTTTGACATCAAATTTATTTTATATAAGTGAATCGTTTTCAGTATGTATTTGTATGTTAAAATTTTTATATTTTGAGAATCATTTTTTTTGCTAAAGTAATAGACGCAAAAAATGATAGTTTTAATGCGTCAATTCAATTTCAGTTATTTAATTTAATTTAAAAAAATAATTTTTATGGTATTTTTACAAGGAAATTTATTCTATAGTTAAAATATAATAAAAACACACAACAAACGTAAATCCTTTGATGTTGAAATTAAAATAACCACAAAAATAACAGAGCATTGTAAATAAATAAAATATAGGGATTCGTTGTAAGTTTGGAAATTCACGGGTCCGGTAAGAAAAAGTAATTTTTCCGGCATTTTATGGGCGTTTATAAAATAATTTTTCCCTGAATTTTATGGTTGTTGAATAGTGAAGGCAGACACACTTATTGTGTACTAGTCTGTAGTAGAATATTACGATTTCTTTTCAGTTCTGATTTCTCTAATGTGATAAGGTTTAATCAGTTTTAAATGATTAACTAATAATTAATTAAACTATAACCAAAGCCGTATACGGCTTTGCTGTAACATTGATAATTTATTTAACATGCTGTAACATTGATAATTTATAAAAATTAAAGCCAGCAATTATCTTGTTGGAATTTGGATTCAACAACAACAAACTATAAAATATGGGTGATCGTGGATCGATATAAAATTGGATGGTCCGAAATTCTATTTTTGAAGTCTATAATGTTTTCAATCAGTTTTATGTCTCTAAATCCTTTAATAGTTAAATTGTTATTAAATTAAAAAATTGATATCTCAAAATAAGTAAACTTATTAAATGCCTGTAAAAATCCATTGCAATATTTATTTGTTTTCTTTTGGATTGGTTCAACAGCCTGATATGAACCTTAAGCAAGGTTTGTCGGACATTATATTACAATTATATTTTATATTCTATTAAATTTATTTAATATCTAGTAATACCCTGAGGTTCTAAGTTTATGTAAACTTTAAGCTAATTTTAAATTATTTTTATTTAAAATTTTATAATTATTTGTAACAACAACTAAACAGACAATCTAAAATTAATATTCCCAATATTATAAAAATTTCTAATAAATTTTTACTATAAAAATAAAATATTCAAACATTTTTGTATAGTTTTAAATTTAAATATTAAATAAATAGAAGGAAAATTCTTGCAGCTGAAAATTTCATTTTCTTAAAACTGCATTTCAACAATTTATACAAAAGGACTCCTTTTTTTCTATAGAAATAGTGCTATAGTTGTTTGTTCCTGTAAAGAAAGTAGATTTTTAAACTAACAATGTTCGGCTGGGTATGCGTAATTTAATTTTCTATAGTTAAAATAATTTCTCTTTTTTTTGGTTAGTTGTAGATTTTTTTACTTTTCAAATACGATAAATTTAAATGGAATTAGAAGTATTTTTGTTTGCTGTTTAGTTAAAATATATTATTTTTGTTGTTATTTCATAGCTCCTCTAAAAAGAATTTTCTTCTTTCAGGCGTAAATTTTCATAGTTGTAAGATGGAAAATTGTATTCGCTGTAGTAGTTAGTTTGCATAAAAAAATAGAACCAAAGAAAAAAATAAAATATAAAATTTTGTAGGTAAATATTTTTCTGTATTATATTATTTTATTTCGAAAGTATTTTCAAAGCAATTTAAAAATGGAAACGCTTCTATACGTTTTTGTTTTGTAGAAAAATAAATGGTATATTTTATTTTTTCTCTTCTAGCTTTTTTAATATTATGGATTGAAAAGTTTTTAAATAATTTCATTTATTATGGGAATAAAAAAATGCTTTTAAAGTTTAGTCAATTGTAGAGATGATTTAAATTAAAAAAAATGTAGAGAAAATTTGTGGGGAAAATTAGTTACGTTAATGCAATTTCACTTAATTTTTTGGCCTGTGATGTTGTAGTGGAGTGTATTGGGTATCGAGATTGATTCTCCTCAAAAGTATCGTATAATTTGAAGTTTAATTAAATTATAAATTTGGATACTAAATTGAAATACTGGTAAACTCTTAATTGTTGTCGCTTAAATCCAAAGAGGTTTATTTTAATAATTGATATATTTATTGTAACTATTTTGGATACTTCATGGGGTATAAAGTTAATGCCTTTGGAATCATATAAAATTGAACGATATTAAAAAAATTTAACTGAATGTCTGACACAAAGCTTACTTTTCAAACAAAGTTTATAGGGCTAAAATCATTTAGGACCTGTCAGATATAAAAATAGACCCACATCAGCCAGTTAAGCGAGGAAATGAAACTATTTTGGAGGGTGAAATGATGCCACACAAAGATATCACTAAAAAGTAAACTTAATCATACATATTTGAAAAGGAACTAAACGCAGCCAAATTATTCGAATTTATTAAAGCAGTTATCATTTTTCGCTTTTACTAAAACTTTTCCCCAAATGTAATTTTAATTATTAATCTACTAAGCAGATGAATTGGTTCTGTTCCTTGTCCGAAGAAGCTGAATAATTTTAGAAGTTGGGACGGCTTTACCCAAAAATTTAATATTATGTATATACAATGTCATTACTTTGATATAATAATATTCATTTAAAATTTAAATCCAAGCGCTGTCATTAAATTAGAATTCAAAATATTATTCTGACATTAAACCATTTTTTTTTGTCACTATAATTTTGCAAAAAATACAATAAATCTCCTCCAAAAATTATATATAAACATTATTTTCGTTTGAATATAAAACTTTTCCCGTAATAATATACGAACTCATAATAATGTAATAAAAACGCACATAAAAAAAAACCGAGATGTAAAAAAAGTCCTTAAAATCTCATTATCTTTGTAAACATGACTATACATTCTATACTTAAGTTAAATATTACACAGTGTACAAATAAAGCTTCAAATTGGATTGTAAAAGTCTATATATAAATATGCTAAAAAATATCCTTGCCTTAATTTTAGGAAGTAATTTAAAGATTTTTTTTTTAAATTACCGGCCGAAGGTTGAGCTTATGAAGGATAAGAGTAAATTAAAAAAAACTTTAGCCTATATAAACGAGGCTACAAAAAATTCTACGAAAATTATTTTTTTTGCCCTTGAGGCTAACAGAAAAAAACCATTTTTTTTAAATAAAATTTTCTTTTTCTTATTTTTTTTTCTGACGCAAGTGAGAAGGAATAACAAAAAATATTTTCTAATTCCAAAATAAAAGAATAGAAATATTTTTATGACTGAAACAAAAAAAAAATGGAAATGATAAAGATAAATAAATTCGACAATTGACCAATGTTTATACAGATTTATAAATGAAATTCAAATTATTATGGTTATGCCTTAGTAGAATGACTGTTTAAACATGAAAATTATTCTAGTATTAAAGAATTTTAAATATTGTAAAATAAATAATTCTTTTACCTATTATGGATAAGGATACAGTTTAGAGTTTACATATTTTGAAGATATTTTCATTTACTAAAAATTCATACTGTTGCTAAAAACTGAATTTAAAACAATTTTATTGAGCAATTGATTATGTTGAAGTTTAAGATTTATTAAATTAAAATTTCAGTTTAGACTGTAATTTTGAAATACTATCACCCAAAAATAATAATGAACTACATTTATTTGCAATTTGAAAAAAACTTAAAAGGTATATTATTTTCGAGTCAAACCTTTTAGTAGAATGATTATCAGTTATTGAAAACGGGTTCTCATAGTTATATTAGTAGATTTATTTATCACTTTTGTATTTACGACTTTTGTCACCTATTACTAACTTAACTGAATTCCTATTACTAAAAAATATGCATAATCGCTGTCAATTTTTTCAAAGATTAAATTTTCAATTCATTAGTATAAATAAATAGTCTAGGTTTTATTTTATAGGCTGTGAGTATTTAATTTACATACCAAGTTAATTAGGAAACTAAATAAATATAATGGGTTTTTTTTATTTCCAAATTTTGTGAACTTATGACAATCAATTTTTTATTTTTTCACTTTTATTCTCGAAACCAAATAAACATAAACAATAATAAGAGAATTCATAATTCAACTGATAGTAAAAAGGACGAAAAAAATGTTTCTTTTTTATGTAATAAAATGATAAAATTGTTAATTTTGTTTTATATATTTTTTTTGTTAATATTTTTTGTGGTCATTCTTTTATTTCTTCTTTTCTCATCTTTGACAAATTTTAACAATAACTTGTTTCTTTTATTATTATTATTTGTTATGTTTCTTGTTTATCCTTTTTTGATTAGGTGGTCAAAATAAAATGGGAATAGGAAGTGATGTGTTTCTTTTGTTTGTGTATATGCTACAAAAGCATTATTAAACCACACAAAAAGGAAAATTGAAGAAATTTCTTCATCTCCATATACAAAAATTTATATAAGATTTTTTTTTATATTTACCACAGGATCAAGGATATTTACCTGCGGATAGAGATAAGACTAATGCAAATAGAAAAGAGAAGATCCTAATGATAAGAATTTTATTGTAGTTTTTTTTTTGTATATATGAAATTTTTTGTTATTAAATATAGAAGAAGAGATGAAGATGAAGTCCCCTTGTCTCCAAAATACAAAAGTAAACATAAAAGAATATATGTATATAAGAAAATTTTTTTAATGATGCTCTCTAAATCATAAATATAGCTAGAGTCGTAAAATAGGACGAATTATCCTTAAGGTCTCTTCCATTTAGCATCATCATTATATCATCACATTTCTTCTTTCAGATTCTCTCCATTCCATCTCACTCTTCTTCGGTTTACAGTTTCTATACCAAAGGACATCATTTGTTACAACTTATTCAGGTTAGATTCTTTTTTAATGTTATGTGTCAAGTTTATGTATGTATACATAATTTTGAAGCGAATGAAGCTTTATAATGTGGTTTTTTTTTATTTTGGGAAACTTTTTGTTGTTTTTCGTATATGTAATTTTTTTTCCTTTTCGTGCTTTTTTTATTTTTATTTTTTCGGTTGGCTAATTTTATTATATACGGAAGTTTTGATGACAGCCAAAAAATTTAAGGTGTTATTATCCGTGAAAAGTTTTTTTATTTGTTAACATTTTTGCTTTTGGTTCTTTTGTGTTTGGTGGGAGAGGGAGGAGAGTTTCATTTTTATTAATGATTTGGTAAGTTTAAATGACATTATCATTATGAAATTTGGGGTTCATATATATGTACAGAGAGGGGAGTGATGTATAATAAGTAAATTAACCAGATATTATTTGGATATATTTTAAATCCTTTTCTTTTCTGTGTTAGATATAATTATATTAAGGTAAATATAGTAAAGTGGAGTAAATTTTATGGAGATGACAGATTAAAATTTATGTTACTAAATGTTGTTTTTTGAGGAACATTTTACTAAAATTTTGTGTTTGATTTAGCATAATTTAATATGAATTATATTAATAAATAATGCATGATGCAAAAAACTTTATTTTCACTTACATATAACTCACATAATTTCCAATAGAAATTCAAATGTTACATAGAAAATATTTTCAGTAAAGTAATTATGGTTTGGTAAACTAAACTAATGTATATGCTTTTAAAATATAAATTATTCATTTATGTAATTTCATCATTTATATTGAAATTAGATTAAAATTTTATTTTAATGGAAAATATTTAAATTTTACATTACATAATTAATAAATATTTAATCATTAAAAGAAATAATTATGCATATTCACACAAAGTTCAAGGCAACTAATATCTTATCATTCTTCTTGACTTCGTGGGTCAGATGACAACTAGTCAATGATTTTACTAAGTATTTCTTGCAAATTGAACTTATATTAATTGTTTATATGAATTTGGAGATTCCTTATCAAAATCTAGAAAATTTTTATTTTCATTTTGATAATAATTTAAAACCGATTAATTTGGTAAGAATATGATTCATGTTTCTCTAATATTTAATATATGATCTAACGATTAATTTTCAATTATTGATTACACTAATTTAATTTTTTATAAATATTTTTATCATTATTTTTCGGATTTAATATTATTTTTTCCTTTTTCAATTATATACAAAATATTAAACGATTTATGAAAAATATTATATAATAAATAAAGCAACTTAACAAAAAGCTTCTTTTCTGTTCTGAGTAATATAAATTTTTTACATGCTTTTGTGTTTCAATTAAGGACATTTTTTTTCTCAAAAATCCCTTTG
The DNA here is from genome assembly GCA_949752835.1 of Empis stercorea. Taxonomy (NCBI): domain Eukaryota; kingdom Metazoa; phylum Arthropoda; class Insecta; order Diptera; family Empididae; genus Empis; species Empis stercorea. The sequence goes on from OX457089.1 coordinate 18,703,153, forward strand.
TAATGGACTACTAAAATGTTAAAACCTCCTATTTCTGTAATACCAAAAAAATAACAATTTTAACAAAATTGAAAAATTTACCCCCAAGTCACGTTTTCTTATACTACAAAAAAAAAAAGAAGAATATTATTATTTTATAATGTATATACTTAATATAGAAATTGTAAGGTTTGTTTAAGAACAAAAATTTTATGCATATACTAACACTAACCGATAAAAAAAGCAACAAAATAAAACAACAAAAATATTGAAATTCAAGGATAAAATGATAATACACAAACAACAAGAATAAGATACAAGAAGGAATATACTAAAAAATAACAAATCTTCTCTACGATTATTCATATACATATATGTACATATACTTGTACATACAAAATATAATATGAAAAACTTGCAAGTCAGCAACAGTAGATTAACAGGAATGATCTTATTCTAAGGACCAATTTTAACAATCAGGATCTTTTTATTTTATCTTAGGCATTATACTATTACCACAGCAAAAAAAAGAACTATATATAGTAAAGACAATTGGTAACAAAAAGAAAAAAAACTATACATTTTCATGAAGAAAATGGAAACTATATAAATATATAGCTAATATTTTCTTTTTTTGTGACAAGGAAAACAGGAAAAACAGCAGATAGGATTTATATATTAAAAAAAAACTATGTATGCATGTAGATCTATTTTACTTATGTTAAGTAGATTTTAGTTTTATTACGAACAACGTATTGATAAAAAAATGAAAGAATAGGTAATTTCCTTTATTAATTATTATAACTTTTTTGTTTGGTATATGATTTTAAAGAAGATTATAAATACAGATTAAGTTTAAACTCTTTACATACACTATGTTATGTTATATTGTAGTTTTACACAAAATTTACGAAATATTATAATACAGACAGTGATTCTTTTATATCCTTCTTACAGCCAAAAAAGAAAACAACAACTTAAGTACTTAATATGGAACTTATAGATATACGTGGAAGTGCATCAATATATAGTTAAATATATACATATATGTATATATACACATATATTTATTAATATTTTAGATTGACGTATACACAATTTGGACAATAGTCTTTGAAGTATGAATATTATTTAGTAACTGAGAATTTTTTTTATGTATATTCTTTTGTTCTTTTTTTATAATTTGTTTATTTTGGTAAGGATAAGAGAGAATATACTCAGGAAATTTTAAATTTTACTTTTCCGATTTGACAATTTACCAAACAAAATTTTTCTAAACAGAAAGGATATATTCAATGTCCTTGTCCAACAAAATAACAGAAAAATTAATTATTAGTATGTATAACAAATTTTTATATATATTTTTTATGTTTGCCTTTTTTGATTTTAGTAAAATACTTATTTTTATATTTTTGGTTTTCTAAGTTTAAGTATTGCTATTTGTATATCTTCACTGCAAAAAATCAAAAAAAAAAAAACTGCCAAATTGGAAGAATGCTTCATATCACTTCTTTGATCCACCTATAGAGTTTAGAAAACAAAGCTTTAAATACAAGATATATTTTTCCAAAACTCCTAATTTTGCACAATTTAAATTATAACCAAGTTTTAATAAATAAGTAATATGTGTTTATTCTTGAGATCTTTGCCCTTGTAAAATTAAGAGGGTTGAATGTCCGGATCTAATTTTTGTATACAAGGTGAAGAATAGTAGATTATAGTTTATATTTATAATATGAAACAAAACTCAACACTTAATTTCTAGATTCCAATAATTTACACTTTATTTTGTCGACACTAAATATGTATTATACATTTTTACTGTCGCCAAGCAAACTTAATATCCTCCTAACTTGGACTTCAGTTAATTTTATTTGTCTATAATTTGATTGAATTTCTAAGCGTTAATTTCCTTTCTTTAACATTATTACCCAGAATTGTCTATAAACTCTAAGAAATTTTCATTATTAGAATGGACTTATTTTCATTCATATGTATTTATTATACGTACATGTAAAATTTAAAAAGGATATTTTGCATTCAAAATTTCATTTTGTATGGTAGTAATACTAAATTTTTAGTGCTATAATGTACATACATATTATTTGAAAAGTTGTTATTTAGCTCGTTTTTTCTACCATTAAGACCACATAGCATTATAGTGAATTTAATTGAACATTATACCCATATAAGACTTTAGATTTTTGTCACCCTTAAATATACTTTATTAATTTTAGCTTTTTTTATTCATCATGTATTAAGTATTTGGAAATGGAAAATTGCATGATGAAAATATTATATATAGACAAACTAACAACATAAAATATTGTTAAAGTTTAAAATGTAGGTTAGATTTTTCAGACAGCTACATACTAGGAATTAGTAATAATAATTTCCTCTTGTATTTCAATTTTAAAAATCCTTTTTTTTTTAATTTTGTTGTATGAAAATAATTCAAGGTTTTTAAATATATATGGTAAACTAAATTTTATTATTAAAGCTGTTCAGATTTTTCTAAATTGTTGTACAATATTAGATTATACTGGAACTTTAAAAGAGAATTGTTGGGGTCTCTTAACAGTAAAATTAAAAATATATAGTGTACAATTTTTCCTATTAAATTATAGTGTAGATGTTTTACTTTTAATTTTCTTATTAATTTTAAGTGTAAATGAAAGAAAATAAACATATATGGATTTATATAGAGTTTTTATTAGGGAATTTGAAGTAATTAAAAGTGACGTAATGCTTTGACTTTGATAGAAGAAAAATAAAAGAAAAAATAATGTAATAAGGCAAATTGTGTATATAACGAAGTAATTTGCTTCTTTTATGGAAATTTACTAACAAAAATATTAGGGTACTGGCATAGTGATCGCGAGAAGCCGAGCCGAGCTGAAAGCGGAGCTGATAGACGCGAGAAGCAATGCAAGAACATGCTCCAGTGAATGCGAGTTTTTATTAATTTATTTTCTAGTTTGGTGTTGATAGTTGATTATAAAATATGGACTCATCCGATGAGGAATTTTTTTGTTCAACTTTTGTTTTAAAAAATTTATTTGTTAATGAAAGGCAATATGGAGTCCATCCATTACAATTAAAAAGAAAGAAATTTGGAAAATTTCATCAGCTATATAAAGATTTAAGAAATTACCCTGAAAAGTTTTATGAATATACAAATATACTCGAATGACAATTCCTACATTCGATTATATTTTGGATAAAATAGAAAAAATCTCATTACGTACTTATAAATTTCACGCATACATATAAATTTTGGAGCTGAAAACCATTGTACAACAAGCTTTCTCCAAAAATAATGTATACCTAGATAAACCACTTCAAACATTTTGATGGGTATCCGGTCAGTTCCTAGAAAATAAATTCACAGAAAAATTATTTATAGAAAAATAATTCACAGAAAAGCAATTCACAGAAAAATAATTCAAAGAAAATTTGTAAAAAAAAATTCACAGATAAGCAATTCACAGAAAAGAAATTCTAAGAAAACTATTTTTTTAATCAACCTCACCCATCACCGCGCCAGTTTCTGTGAATTCGTTTCTGTGAATTGTATCTTCTGTAAATTGCTTTTCTGTGAAATGTTTTTCCGTAAATTGCTTTTCTGTGAAATGTTTTTCTGTCAATTGCTTTTCTGTGAAATGTTTTTCTGTCAATTGCTTTTCTGTGAAATGTTTTTCTGTAAACTGACCTAAATTCGAATAGTCTAGATAAAATATAGTTTTTGGTAAAAGCACAAACAATAAATTCCTATTGCCGATTTTCTTTCATATTGAAATCATGTATCGAAATTTATTTGGTTAAAAATAAAAATATAAAATTATAAAGTTAAAAATAACTTTGTCAAAATCTTAAAAAATATTGGTCGCAGAATACCCTTATCGCTGACTTTTTGGTAGATAATTAAATTACCTTGCCAATATGAAAAAAAAAAAATTTGTGTTCGCATTAAATCCGAAAATATTTCCATCTGAAATTGAAATAAATAATCCAAATATATTTCTATTGTGTCTGTTTGGATGTGTAGAGTAGATCACTCATGGTCATCATGGGTGATATGTTTTGAGCTTGACGATATTTCTCACTCATTGAAATTTGGGAAAAGAGTTTTTGTCTCTGATTATAATGGTATCTAGCTTTGCTAATACGTCACGATGGGGAGTTACATTTCGTAAAGAATAAAATAAAATTTTGCTCTACATCAAATGTTTGAAGTGGTTTTATCTAGCTATACATTATTTTTGCTTTCTCGCATTGCGCTTTGAAATCAGATTTGCTCTCGGCTCCGCTCGGCTTCTACTATGCCGCAATCATGCGAGTTTATATGAAAATGTATGTGCAGACTTTTTCGGCACCGGAGCTGATAGACGCGAGAAGCAATGCGAGAACATGCTCCAGTGAATGCGAGTTTTTATTAATTTATTTTCTAGTTTGGTGTTGATAGTTGATTATAAAACATGGACTCATCCGATGAGGAATTTTTTTGTTCAACTTTTGTTTTAAATAATTTATTTGTTAATGAAAGGCAATATGGAGTCCATCCATTACAATTAAAAAGAAAGAAATTTGGAGAATTTCATCACCTATATAAAGATTTTCCATAAATCCACTTAAAAACTTTAAACTGAATTGCACAAAAATTAAAAACAAAAAAATCTCATTCAATACTTATCAATTTCGGCGCTGAAAACCACTGCACGTGCACACACAACACACAACAAGTTTTCTCGCATTGGGCTTTGAAATTAGCTTTGCTCTCGGCTCCGCTCGGCTTTTACTATGCCGCAATCATGCGAGTTTATATGAAAATGTATGTGCAGACTTTTTCATCGGAGAGCTCTCGCATTCATAAGGTTTCAATATAATAAGTAAAAATAATATAATTATTTTATAATGTAAATTATATATATAATAATTAAATCATTTTTAATTAACCATAATTAAAAATGATTTCAACCAAATTTATTTATATTAATAATGTTTTATTAACATTAGAAAATTACATAATTTTTATATTTTTTTATAAATTAAAAATATTTCAAATTTCTAAATTTCTTTTTTCATATTTAATTTTGGGTTGTTTAATTAATAACTAAAATCTCTGTGGTTGTAATAATTTAACTATTTTGCTGCAATTTTCGTAATGATGCATTGAATTTTTATGTACTACATATTATAATAAATTTTTAATTATGTGACAATGATACAAAATTGAAATAAAATAAAATTTTTATATGTATATATGTAAATGTATAATTTTATTTTCATATTATTTGAACAAATTTTAAATTTTAAAACATTTGAATATATAAATAAACACGAAAATAATACGTAAATAATTAAATTTCAAAATTTTGTAATTATGTACACATAAATTAAGGAGTATGTTAACGATATAGATATTTAAAAGACTATATTTGGTAGGATAAGTGTGGCAATACAATTTTATGGAATCTTACAAACAAACTCACAAACTTATTATATGTTTGTATACCTATTACTTATTCATATACATAGGTATGTATGTTTTTTTAACGAGATGAAATATGTAAATTTTTTATAATTTTACTAATTTGATGAAAATTTATGACAAATTTCAAATTTTATCTTTTACAATTTTTTATATATTTATTTGCGATATAGAAATTATCCATTTTTATAATAATAAAAAACGTCATAAAAAATTGTCATATTTACAATCTGATAATATTGCCCTACCATTAATTTTCGATACTATAAAAAATAAATTCTCACAAATTTAATCAAAAAAAAATTGTCAATTTTGGTCGAAATGTCATTTTCAGGCTAACGAACTAATGACTTTTATGGTAAGATACAATTATTATTTAATACAATCATAATGAAATAGCCCTTGCCCCATTTAAACTGATTTATCTAGAATTTTTAAATTTTAGATATTTATTTTATAGATTTAAATAAGATTGTGAAAAAATTTAAAATAAAATTATTTTATTTCGACACTAATGTTTTATCAAAAAAAATTCTTCTAAATATATACAAATATGTAATATTATTTTATATAAACAAAATACTTTTAGTTAAAAATTTTTATTATAAAATTTATATTTTAACTTCAAGTAATAAAAATAAAATTGATTTTAGTTTCTGCTATTCAAATATTTTTTTCCTATTGAATAATGGATTAATAATTGACATTTATCACGAATACACTTTAATATTGTTTATAAAATAAAAAAGGATAATGACAATTTAAGTTATTTTATAATCATATGTACATAATATAGACAAAGTTATATATATACAAATATATTAATAAGGAAAAAATTATAATTTTTTTATTATTAATATTTAATATAGTATATTTGAAATGAAATAACAACAGATATAAATCATAATTTTATGAAAATAATGTTAAAAACTTTTTAATTATATTTATGAAATGTTGACAGAAATTATATAAATTATTTACTTATTTTACAAAATTTATATGACTAGAAAAAATTCACTTGAACGATTCTTATATGTGTTTGTTATCCAATTACAAGATAACATTTCAGTATGTTTAATATATTATTAATTATATTTATAAACTAATTACAACTCATAAGATTTCTTAATTATATCACAGACATTTGAAAATTACAAAAAAATACAAGAATTTACTAAATTACTCGCTGCACATATTAATTTTAAAGCAAATAATTGTTTTTTGGCAAGCTAATTTCCATTTATATTTCAATCTATATTATTCAACTTATTAAAGATAATTTTTCAATTAACAATAATTTAATAATAAATCTGCAATGACCTAGATTATCTATATATATTAGCATTCACGTCACGATCTCGATTTCTCTTTAAATCAATTACTGAATATATACAATTACTTTAGAATGAACAAAATTATTTCCAAGTTGCAGGTAAATGCATTGAAACAGTTATATTTCATATTAAAACAAACTATATTTTTTGGAAAATTAAATTTTGTATCAAATAATTTTATACTTTATATAAAAAAAACAACATAAATTGTCACTTAAACTCGAAAATGCACTTAAAATGTAAATTTTCCATTACAGAAAATTGCAGTCAATAAATAATAAATTAAATTTTAAATAAATACTTTATTTATAGGTATAGCAATCATAGTAAAATTAAAATATAAAAAGAATAGAAATGAAAAAATTTAATTTCTATTATTATTATTTTTTTTTGACATAATTGAAAAGAAAACATGCAACAAATTTTTTTTATACCTAAAAAAATTGCTTAACAATATATTATATTATATTACTAATTAAAAGTAAATGCAATTTTGACATATTTCTAAAGTTTAATTATGGCATAGCATAAAATTGCAATTAAGAAATATGTAAAAGAGATTTTCCAATTAAATTATTAATTATGTTTTTATTTGGAAAATCAATTATATAATTTAATTTTGGGAACTACTTTAGTTATTTTAATAATTTAAAACTTATGGATAAAATTCACAAACAGAGTATTTACTGTGTCAAAGTTTTATTTAAAATGATGCGCATTTATTTCTTGGTTATAATTTATTGCCAATATAACTAGCCAATATAACTTTTAATTGGCAATTTAATCATAAGTTATTTTGAATGTAATTATTTATCAAATTCAAAGTGAAAATTTATTATAAAATTAAAGAAAAACTTTCTAAATAAAATTAAATTTTCTTAACAAAATTTTTAAATTATCTTGTAATTTATATTTCTATATATGTACTCTTAAAATAATTTATTTAAATTAAATATATCTATGTATATTTTCCTTTCATTTCTTATTCATCAGACTTCTATGTATCGTATATGCACATATAAAATTGCAACCAATTTAACCAATTAGCTAAAAGTTAATTGTTTCAGGTGCTGTTAAAATTTCCGGAATGGTAAATAGGTATTTTAAAATTTATAAATAATCATTAAAATTTCGGAAACCATATAATCGGAAAAGGTAAATTTGTATATAAGCAAAACAAAAATAACAATTTTCAACATTTACATATATGAGTATGTATATAGATGCATTTTATCCTAATATGTTTCTGATGATTTGAAAATATCGGATGCAATGATGTTTTATAAGGGAAATCCTTTATAAATAAATATATACATATATACATATAATGTGCAAAATATATTATAAATTTTGGTTATTTCCAGATTTTTGGTTCAGTTCATATATCAAAATAATTTACTATAATATATAAATAAAAATTTTCTTTATATGACAGAATGTTTTCCGGTTACCACATTAAACTTAAATTTAAAATAAAACATTATTATTCATATACATGTAATGTACAAAGTGACTACTATCATCAACAAAAATAGTTTTAAATTTTCATATTTATTAGTAATAAATAGTTTCAAAAATGAAAAATTATATTTTTAGTCACCTTGTCACTAAAGAAAAAACCAAAAATTAGAATATCCCAGACAAGTTGACCCACACACAAAATAGTTTTACTGATGTATAATAGATTTCCGGTAGAATTGATTTAAAATTTTATTGACGTTGCTTTATTGGGTATAGAAAGCTATGCGTTAAGTTCATATACGAAAATTTTATTGCATATATTTTAACTATACATATATAATACATACAAGGCATGGAATGCAATCACAGAAATATTTTTTTTTACATTTTGTTGCAACTTTTTATATGTTAGAAATACCAAAAGTCATGAATAACTTAAAATGGTTTTAAAGAGATATATAAATAGATAATCAATATTTTAGTTTAGTGAAAATTATAGTATACTTGTAGTAATTATAAAGGTGTATATATATTTGTATAAGAGCAAAATTTCCACAAAGTAATTATTATTTAATTTAGATTAAATTGATTCAATTAAATCATTGGTTTTAAGACTTTTATAAAAATATTGGTTTTCTGTTAGTAATTATAAAAATCAAATTGAAGGAAAATAAATTTCATTATCATATTAACGAATATCAATTTAATTAAATACAAATAAAGTCGTGTTTAAATGAACTGAATTGTGAAACGAGATAAAGAGCATGAAACAGAAAATATGTAGAATAATAAAAATCAGCAAGTCCTGTCTGTTTGCAAGGCTGTGAAATTAGGTTGCTGAAGTCGGATGGTATCATGGGTTTACCCTTTATATAGATAATAATGTTAAATCATCGTAATTATGAATCCAACATACACGTATGAAATAAAATGTTATCTTAGCCACAAATTTAAAAAATGATAGCTAAGAATTGGATACTGCTAAAAATCATCATTAAAAAAGTGAAGAGTAAATAAGTGAGTGTAATATTGATACTACACATAAGTTTAGTTCTATACTAACAATTATAAATTATAAAAGTGATTTATTTAAAATCTAAAAAACATAAATTGAGTTTGCAAATTCATTATTTATATCTTGAAATAGCAGGACATTCAAAATATGTATTAGTGAACGCATATTAATGTCTATTATAGTAAATCAATTTATTGATACCAAGTTGACTGTATTAATTAATTGTTGGTCTATTATTTATTTCTCATTTCCACACTAAAGCTAATATATTATCTGGAAAAAATCATTCAACTATATGACCTAAATTTACAAGTTTATAAATGAATATTACAAAAAACTACATCTAAAAAAAATTGTTGACGATATAAAAATAAGGATAAAAAAAATCCACAAAAAATATTTTATATATTGACCTTAAAACGCTCTATCATTAGACCATATGGAAAATCAATAAAACGTATTAGTATAGTAAAACGTATAAATATTAGCATTTTTTTCTGTTTTTTTTTAGTCAACATAATTTGATATTTGTCTACTACTTGAACAAATTGCTAAAATATCAACAAAAAAAAAGTATTAAGATTATTGGAAACTTGTCAAGATTTATTTATATCTCTATGGATAGATATTTTCTCAATTATTTTTTAGTGATTTAAGGTTATTAGGAAAAAATAAATTCTATAATAACTATTTTCTACTTTGATTTTCAGAAATTAAGTGATAAAAGCAAAATAAAATAATGTCTAACTGATTTTTTTTTTCGTTTATATTTTCAAAATGTTAAGACTATTTTTAGATTAAATCGATAAATTTTCCTATTATTATTATATTGCTTCATATTAAATATAATATGAAGCTTTGTGGTGCAGAGCAAATTTCGAAAAATTTTTTTTCGAGATTTTGAATTTTTTCTTGCGTTTTCGATGTCAGAGAATCAGAATCAGCAAAAAATAATTTCGTGTCCGCCGTACGCCGTACGTCGTACGCCGTACGCAAAACAAAAATTGTCTTTTTGAATCGCTTAGAAATAGTACTAAAACACATTCAATTGAATCAAAAATTTACAGAAAGGTAAACTAAGGATGGAATTTTATGCTTATGGTATCCTTTTCCGAATAAAATTTTGTGCATGTCAAAAAACACACCTTAATATACAACCCCTCAGCGGGGAAGTTTATTAAAGAAGTGAGAAATAGTTTTCTTCATTATACTATTATACACCTTCTACATAAAAATCAGCCTCATACCTGTACCCCCCTTCATTTTACTAGTGAAAGAATTTTTATGGGACTATTAAAATTGTATTTTTAGTATTTAAAATGATCATAGCATATGAAACATTTAATATACAGCCTATTATCTTATAAGTTAGATATAATAGGTTAGTATCTTTCGAAATCATTCAAAATTTTCACCCCTTATATTTATAAAACAAGATGCAACACCTCCTCGGGGAACTGGATTGAAAAAATAAGAAATAAGTTTTTTTTAAATACTATTTTAGACCTTATGCGAAAAATTTGTTTCCGTACCTGCAACACACTCTATTCTTCATCGCTTAGACATGCAACATTTCAAAATTTATTATATAGTTTATGAAAATTTAATTTTTGGAACTTAAAATTACTATAAAATAAGCCACAGTTTAGATATTAACTTGAAACTTATAAATTGGGTGCAATAGGTTCGTGGTAATCCAAATCACTCCAAATTTTAACATGCTGCTCTTTTTTGGTGGAGGAGGGGGTATATTTAGAAAACAAGCTCCATGCCTTCCGCGGAGGGCTAATTTAAAAAAATAAAAAATACTTTTTTAACAATGAAATTTTACACCTTGTATAAAAAAATCAGTCCGACCCCGTCAACCCTCTTTGTGTCAGTTGTATTTGAATTTCGATATTTTCAAAGTAAAATTTTTAAAATTCAAAATGGCTATAAAATGGTCCAGAGTTTATGTACGACTTTCTTACTTCTATGCCAGGTACCATAATTTCAAACCTTGCGAAATCACTTAAAATTATAAACCACCATCTTGTTAAAGTAGAGGAGGGGGTGTATTAATGAAATAAGAAATATACCCTATGCGGGAGACTATATCAAAAAAATTAAAAATTGGTTTCTTCATAATACTATTCTACACCTTGTACATAAAAACGAGACCTGTACCTTCAACCCTCTTCATTTTACAGGGGTAAAAATTTCGACATTTTAAAAATTAATATTATATTGGATATACAATTTCGAGTATTTATTTATTGAAACTTAGTAATAATTTCAAATTGTACAACATTGGTAGTTTTGAAAAAAATATTACTTTTAATTTTATATATATTACGTGGTTCGTGAAATTCAAATTTTTCGCAAAGGTCTTAGATTAGATATTAGCTTTGAAATATAGTTATAGCGGACCCTTCTTTAAAAGATTTCCCCACCTACCTACGAAAAAAAAGCTGCCAAGTTGGAAGAATGCTTTATATACCCTTTTGATCCACCTAGGATTTACAAAACTCCCAAAGTTGTACAATTTAAAATTACAATCAAGTTTTTATAAATAAGTACTCGAATTTGTAATACCATATTTATACTAAATACTCGAAATGTAATATATGTATATATGTTTTTATTCTATAAATTTCGAACTTTTTGCCCCTGTAAAATGAAGAGGGTTGAAGGTACGTGTCTCAATTTTGTATAGAAGGTGTAGGTGTGTATTTTTGAGAAAACAATTTCTCATGTTTTCAATCCAGTCCCCCGCCGAGGTATAGCAGCCTGTTTAATAGATATACCCCCTCACCCATATGAAAAGGGAAAATATTCAGTTTTCATAAACTATATAATAAATTTTGAAATGTAACATTTCTAAGTGATGTAGCTTAAGTTAGGGAAATAAATTTGCAGTTAGGGAAATAAATTTTTGGCAGAAGTTGTAAGATAGTATTTTTAAGAAAATAATTTCTCATTTTTTCAATCCAGTCCCCCGCTGAGGTGTTGCAGCCTCTTTCATAAAATTACCTCCTCACCCATAATAAAAGGGAAATGGGTAAAATTTTTGGCGGACACGGATGTTTTTTTGCTGATTCTGAATCCCTGACATCTAAAACGTCCAGAAAAATTAAAATCTCGAAAAAAAAATGTTCGAAATTTAGACTGCACCACAAAGCTTCATATATTTACAATATATGAAGCAATATATATATATATATATATATTGTCTTATATAATAAATTCAACCATTCGATATAGATAAGAATTTGATCATTTTTACCATTCGTATAAATTTTATATAAATAACATCATAAGTTTTATATAAGAACATAAAATATATTTACTTTTAAATTGTGAAAAACACGTAGTTTTATAAAATATTATAACTTTTAGTTAATTCTTTGTTTTTATTAAAGCCTAGGTTGATCTAAAAGGGGATATGAAGCACTCTTCCAACTTGGCAGCTTTTATTATTATTATTTTGAATTATAACCTACAAAAAATATCGTTGTAAAAAAAAAACAAAATTTATAATTTGAGATTTCATAATTTTCAATTAATTAGAAATATTTTTGTAATAATATAAAATTGTAATTTAAATCTGTCTTAATAAAATCAGACGGGAAAATAAAGTGTAGTTACTTTGGAGTCGTTAGTATATTATAAATTATAAAATATCAAAAAGATTTTGCAGTGCTTCAAAAGATATTTTTAATATCTTCATTTACTGACCCTTGAAATTCAAATTATGTTCTATGGTTTGCTAAACTTTTTAAATTGATCCTAAGCAGACTACTAAACATCTTCAAAGTGGCTAAGCGCTATAGGCACTCTAGATAGTTTACTTATTTCTTCCCAATCTGTTCAACCGCTATCAAAAATCGATCCTAAATTTATTGTTATATCTCATTTTCACTAAGAAGAAATAAATATTTCTATTTTATAATAATTTTATAAAACAAATAAATATAAATATTAATAAATAGAAGAAATAAGATAGACATGAACCCTGAGCAAAGTGCAAAGTAAACGTACTTTTACCAAGTAATTTCCTTTCAATGATGGAGTTTCCTATTTTAATTATTTATAGAAAATTGACATAAATTATTAATTTCACGCTGTAGTTTAATAGCAGTCAATAACATCTAAATTTATTGTTAATAATTTTGACAAATATAACCCTTTAACAAACTTAATCAAAAAAATTCAAAATATATACAATTAAATTGCAATCAAAATCGAATAAAAAAAATGCAATGCATTAAAATTTTAATATTTGGGTCAAGATCCTTTTTTTTACATATACATACATATTAAATATATAAAAATTATCTAAAAGTCACCCAAGAGGATATAAGAAGGATTTTGTAAATATCATTATTTCCACTTCTACTAGGATAAATGTCCTTATAATAAAACCTTTTCAAGTGGAAAATGAGACTAAGCTTTATTATATAAATTTTATATTATATACTACGTATGTATATGTATATATTAAATTTTCCGCACAAAAACAATGAAATAATCTATAATAATATTATGTACTATATTTATAAATATATAACTAGATCCTGCAAGAGGCAGGACAAAAATATATTTATTTCTTTGTTAACTTTATTTATATTTTATTTTTCCTCTCTAAAAAAAAAACCATAAAAAGGTAAAAATAAATCATTTTCGGCAGGATTCTCTTTATTATTACGAAGACACTAAATTTACTATGGAATAACAAGAAATTTTGCAAACAAATTTTCATTTTACTACATGAAATAAAAACATAACAAATTTTCTGTTCATAACCCAAAAAAAGAATCAACAAATTTTAATCGAAAGCCTAAAAATGAAAAAAAAAATATGTTTTGTCATTTTCTTTGTATTAGATAAAATTATTGTGGTTAGTCCTTCAGAACATAATGTATAGAATTAAAATTTTATCAACAAGAAAAACAACAAAACTGTTATGCAAATCCTTAAAAATCAAACATAAAATGTTGTCCTTTTTCTTTTGCAATATCCTCAATAACAACAAAAAAGGTGAAAGAAGAGAAAAAGGTTTTCTACATAAAACAATTTTTTTTTTAAATATATTTTTTTTATTCAATCTTATTGCCAATGAGACAATTTGTTTCCAATATCCTTGCATACATCCTTATTGTACCAACAACAAATTTCTTGATGGAATTTAGATTTATTTTGTGGATCATTCAACTGCGAATATTTATGATAAGAAATTTACTTTCTGCTTGTTTTGTTGTTGTTGATCCTTAATACCTGTGCCAATAAATATGCGGTTCAAATACATCCTATATTTCAAATTAAAGGATGTATAAAGTAAAAAATATTTCCATATATTTTTATTTTTTGGAAAATTTATGCATTTAAAATGATGATGGTGATTACAATGATGATGATGAATTTTATTTTTATTTTTTTTCGGGTAACGTTGGTGTATAGAAAGTGTTCGCATATTACTAGGAAATTTTAAATGTAGATTTCATTATTAAAACTTTAATACTTTATATAAAAAATTGAAGTGCAAAAAAAAAATCATACAAAAAGTTTTAAATTGAGAAAAGTTCTGTTTTCCATTTTCATTTTTTTTTTAGAGAGAATTTGAAAATAAAAACTTTACCTTTTTATTGGCATCGTACTTTAATAACAGTTGTAATCTTATGAAAAAAAAAATAATTTCGTTTTGGAAAATGTTCTTCATTTTTCTCAATCTAAAATAAAACTTACTCTAGTAAAAAAAAAACTATAATGACAAAAAATTTATAAATTATGTCTTACGTGCTGAATTTAGAAACTCATAAATAATATTCATCCGCAGTAGTAGAAATGAATCTACCTACTATTATATACCTATATATAGGACACACAGTGAAGAGTTTTTGTATGCTCTCCTTTTTTATATTTGAGTTAAAAAAGTTTTTCACTGCCATAAAAATCGTTTTGTTTTTGTACTCTTGATGTTTTTCAATATCCTAGAACCTAGAGGACCTATACTAGTCTAAGGACTGAACTATATACTAATATGAGTCTCGGTAAGGTGAATCAGTGTTAAAAATAGGAAAAGAATTTGTTTTTGTTTTATCGTCGTCTTCACCTGATGTTTTTTTTTTTTTTTTGCATAATTTATATAGCAGAGAAGCATCAGGAGCAGGAAATTAGTAACTAAAAATGAAATTGATGAAATATAATTTTCTTATCATATTTTTCCATTTCTATTTTACTTTTATATATAGAATGAATTTAGAATTAACGGATTTTGTTTTGATCGAATATGCTTGATGGTTTCGTGAAGAAAATTATAGATTTGAAACACAATTTGAAAATTTGATGTTGATGTGCAATGAAATTTTTTTCAAAGTAAAATTCTGCTAAGTTTCAGTCATCCTTATATATGGAAGATTGTATATAAAACAAAAATTTACTTGAAAACCCCACAAATTTAAATTTTTTTTATATATGTATGCAATAAGAGTTATTGAGGCGTTAAGGTTTTTTGTCAGCTGTCGATAAATATAATATTTAAATGATTTAATGGACTTTATTCAGTCAATTTTATAATTTATGAATAAAAGTTTAAATATATTTTAAACATAATGTATATATACATATGTATATATCTTATATACATATGTATATATCTTTTTCCTTTTATAGTTAGGTGTATACGCGGAAATAAACGATAAAAATAGTGCAAATTTAGATAAGGAATGAATTAAAAGAAAAAAGTGGAAATTTGATCAAAAAAGATTATTATGGTAAGTAATATTTTTATATGTATGTATATATATTTGCGATATTTCAACTTTATACAGGTTTTATTGTAAAAAGGATAAAAATCTATTTAAATAAATCAGTTTAAAAAAAATCCATGCTTATGGTTTTGATTCCATATATCTCCTTATGTTCCGATTAAAAATTGATAAAAGACGAATCTGACTTTGTCAATTGATAAAAATTCCACAAGTAAAATAAATATTCTGTCCATCCTTTTTAATATTACAATATATTCTAATTTTTTGTATCCTTGTAGCTGCGGAATGAAAAAATAATGTTTGTATTACAAGAAAATGCCGAAACACTCTTCTGGCATATTATCATTTAAACTCATTATTTCTTATTTTAAACTGAGTCTACACTACATAGATTGATATGGTGGCAATTAACTTATGCTTTCCAATTTTTATAATAATTAGTTTAGATTTTTGTTGCATAACAAAAATATAGCTTCACACTAAATCGTTTATTGCGATATTATAGTAACGATGCGATATTATAGTAACGATTTATTTTTAAAAAATATTTTAATTGGTACAAAAATACTAACCTCCGAATAAATAGTTCTTTTTTTTTGTAAAAAAAACCCATTTTTCTTGCATTCCCATAAATAAAATATACTTAAATTATTATTTTTAATAACATCATAAAAAAAAATATTGACATTAAATTCAAACAAAAACATAACAAAATTTATTAATGTGTTTATACGAAATTATGTTGCCTCCATAATTTCAATAAATAAATTATTATTCACATTCTCATACATATATGGAGTCACTATATACACGTAAAAAAAAGTAACATGAATTTATTTAATTTAATTTGTTTACCTTATGGTCCCAATTTTTTATAGTACTTTTTTTTTTTGTATTTATGTTATACATAAAAAAAATATTGTTATTATTTTAAATGTATTTTTATTCACAAATTTTGGTGACCTACTACTAAGTCCTTGCTTAACATACAACCAAAAAAAAAGAGATAAAATAAAAGCAAAATTATTATCCTTACAAAAAAAAACAGCAAAAAAACATTGTATGCGCTTAATTTTATCTCTACAAATAAGTTTTTTTTGCTGTTGGTATTAATTAACACATGGTCCTTTGGGTATGAGTTTTGATAAGATATTTTTACTATTTGTTGTAGGTCCTTTAAAAAAAAAATAAACAATTCCACCCAAATATAAGTGTATTTTAAGTACTTTTTTATGTATTTGGTGTGGAAATAGGATAATTTCTTTTGGTTGTTAGTTATTATATTATGCTGTGAAAAAAAAAATAACTTTGGTAAACCATAAAATAAGCGTATACGTAAATACACATACACATTAACTAAAATATAAAAAACTAAACTTATTTTATTTTGTGGTTTATATAAAACTCTTGACTTTTATTTTTTTGAATCTTACCATGGGGACATCATTTAGTTTAATTGCACATTTACACATATTCTTATTACATATACACATATGTAAATTATCCTTAAATTGTATATGCAATATTAAAAGTTATATTCATTTTGGGGTTAATAATTATATTTTTTGTATGAAATATATGTATTTATGTGTGTGTGCTTCTTGTATAACCTAAAAAACTAAAAGTTAGAAAAAAAAACAACAGCAAGAAAAAACACTGATAAAATATACAATAAAAACTGTATAGGCAAAAAAATATGTAATATAAATGTGAACATTTAGTTTTCTTTTCGTTTTTGTATAATTTTTTTTAATAACTTTTTTTCCTATATACGAGAAAAAAGGATATATGGTGAGGTTAAAAGTTAGTTATGTGGATGTGAACAGGGTAGATTTGAAAAAAATCCGAGATTTACAAGAATCTAATTTTTGAGTGGAATGTTTAATTAATTCTTTTTTGAAATAATCTTAAGTGTGTATAATTTATTTTGGGAATTCTAAGTGAAAGAAAATAGGATTATCATTGCCTGCGTAGGATTTTGGGCTTATCAAGCCTTGAAATGTTCACAAAAATTTACAAAATTATTCAATCTACGTGAAAATTATATAATAAATTGTCGTCCCTATATCCCGTATGAAATAATATATACGTACTATTGTCAGCTGAAAACCTATTTTTAATTTATAAATACATATATCTAATTTTATGTCCAATTAAAAGAGAAAACCTAAATGCTAAGTTTACATATATTTTCCTGGAATAAAATTCCTTGGAAGTATTATGTATGTATAATAAATTGATGTATGTATAATAAGTTTAATTATTAATTAAACAACATCCGAAATTTAAAAAAGGATCGCAACGATAAAAGTCAGCGATATAATAATGACATATTACGTACTATGTGCTTTGTCCTATTGTCAATACCATGTAACCTGCCCATATAAAAATAAAATACATATAAATGTGCAATGACAACTTCAATTTTACACATTACATAGTGCAGTTTTACACTAATAAATTTGATTAACTAAAAAATTTATTAAATTCTTGCAATTTTTTTTTGTCCATGTTAAATCTAAATTTTGGTTCTTTTTTTAAAAAACCTTGTACATGTAATAATACTCCATCCTAATGACTGAGAACTATACGTGTACACAATGCCATATTTGTAGATTATTATAATACTAGAAGCCGCTAGGGATTTTTTGTTTACAATCCTACGCTGCTAATTTAACAGAAAAATAACATAGTTACATAATATATTTTTACATACAAAGTTTTATCATCTCGCTTAGAGATATGTCAACTATAAAAAAACTTTTAATACTAAATATTTTTGTTATTCTCTATTTGTAGTACAAAACTAGATATGTATTTTTTTTTTTTTTTTCATAAACAGATAATTTGCATAAATTTAGTTGCTTTATGCATTTAAATATAATGGAACATAACATATTCGACATTATTATGATTGCACATTTAAAATGTTTAGTACAACTGAAACTTTAAGGATTTTTATATTATGGTTAGCAAATTATTTTGTGACTCCTAAAAAGTTTTAAACATATACAAATTTTAGACTAAATAAAAATTTATATAAAACTGAAAATTTTAAATTAAATATACAACAAATTTTAACAAAAAAAAAATCTAATTTTCATTTAAATATACAAAGAAGTACAGAAAAATGTTTACTTGTCGCCATTCTGGAAAACAATTTATGAAAATTATAAATTTAAAGTTTATTGTTTTAAATATCTTTTTTTTCAGTTATAAGTTTGTATAAGAATTATAAAATTACGTGTTTAAACAAACATAGTTTTTATTTTATTTTTAATATTTAAAATAAATAAAGGATAAAGAAATTTAAGGAATCTGAGATTGTTAGGGTTAATTGCTTTAAATAAATTCAAAAACTAAAATAAAAGCCAAGGTAAAGGTAAATATCACATTATAGTTAGATTTTGTTGTGGCCTTTTTATATGTATGTAATATGTGCCTATGTTTATCTATTTTACATGTAATATTATTTAACCCTTTGCCCCACAAAAATAAATAAATGGGTAAAAGGAAAAAAGGTTTAATACAATATTCTATATAATTTATACATAAAATTTGTTATTTTAAAAATTCTCTTTTTGTTATAAAATGTGAAATTTTATTAGAATTATAATGCTTATATGGAAATAATATGTAGAGAGGGTTTTATTTCTAAATTAGAGGTCGTTAATTTACAGATTAAATTTTTTTTGTTGGAAAAAGAACAAATTCTTAATGGCATATTATACAAAATTATAGGTTTATTTAAAGAATATTTTGTGGTTTGTTTTGTTTTAGTTTATTTATAGATAAAAGAAATTATATTCTTATTTGTGTGTTAGTTTATAATATTTGGTATATATTTATGAAAAGATATAATATTATATTTGAAAATCTAAGGAGATAATTAAGTTTTAAGAACGATTTTATCTAGAAAAAAGGCTTTACTACTGCGTATATCAAAATATATTTATAAAAACCTTAAGAAATATAATTTATATTTGTACGAAGAACTAACTATTAACTAATTTACAAATTTATGAATTTGGTGTTTAAAATTGTTTTTTTTTGTAAAATATTTTCCAATTTTTTTATTATATAAATTGATCAAATTTTTCGAAAAAATTAACTTAAAAAAACTGAAAAATTTCATAAATTTAAAAAAAAAAATAAGATACATTTATAATGCTTCAACAAATAAACTTGAATCAATAAAATAGTGAAAATAAATGCCCACAGTTATTTGCATATTCATAACAGTGGTAAACTATATTTGTCAATGGTAAAGGTATTTTTGAATTTGAAATGTTTTAAACAAAAGTGCAGAGTTACATTCTCGATGGGCGAAAATTAGATTGATTTCTTAAAAATTGTTTTCTATTGAATCTATCCATAATAAAAATTTGCCAATATCGAGTATCGCTGTCCCTGTGTCAAATACGAATACGACACTGAATGCAATATTTCGATAAATTTAACTATTTTTGCTTATCGCTGTCATTTAAAATTTTGGAATCCAACAATTTTTATGTTTTACGATACATAGTACCAGTGATAATCAAAATAGTGACAATTACCTATTTCTTCTGTTCATTTATATTTACAATAGCATTTACTTTTTTTTGGAAATATTTTTTGTATAGTAACAAAATGGATTATCGTTTTTTACATATCCTAATACGAAACGTTTTTATATCAAAGTGAATTTGTATTCACTAATTTATTAATTTTTTTTATATAAAATTTCCTCTTCAAAATACAAAAAAAAATTATTATATTCAACCCCCATAAGTAAATTATTTTATATTTTTTTCCCATTGAGCATATAAAATATAAATTTAGCTAGTTTAGTTTTATATGTTTTTGTGTATGAATCCTTTTGGGAATATATACATATATATTATACAGACAAAAAATAACTTTGTGTATATAATTATATTTTTATGTGCACTCAGAAAAAAGAGAGTAAAATTCAAACTAATAGTTACAAATAAAATTCTATGTATTTATATCGTTTTTTTTTTTGTTAGAAACAATTTAATTTCATATTTTAGTAAAATAAATAAAATAAAATATAATTTAATCGAAAACAAAAAAGGAAAACATAGTTCAATAACAACATTTCTTTCTGCTTTTTTTTTTTGTTGGTTTTGCTAGAATATCCTTAATTAGTACTTTAACTTATCCTAAATTGTATTTATTTTTAGGTTACTTTTTTTTTGTTATTTATTTTTTTATATACATATTTTTTTGTGTTCGTCCTATTATCCTTTTTTATTCTTATCTACACATATCAGTGCAAAAATAAATTTTATATGTTGACATACTAAACAAGAAAGAAAGAAAAACTCTCATGCATTTAAAATAAACAAAAAAAAACGGGTATCCTTTTAGTACTTATGGTATATATAATACATATCCATATATATATATTTTATGTAAATTACGGTATTCTTTAATTTTAATCCGATTTAAAAAGCAATAAAAAATAGAATTGTATAATATGTAGGTCCTTTGAGGATATTTTGATATATTTATTTAAATAAGGATACAAAGTTCTTCTATATAAAATAAAAAATAAAAATAAAAAAAGGAAATCATTAAATATGTATAAAGAGTAAGGACAATAGGTCCTGTCTTCTTAAAGTTCGTTTTTTTTTTATATAAATTCGTTTTTTTTATCATGCTTTTTAATGGCATTAAAACTTAAGACTTTCCGGCAACCTTAAATTGGACCTGTGAAACTGGTGGTATACATAAAATTTAGTAAAATATTTTAAATAAATTTTCTAACTCTATAAACTATTAGCAATATTGTTGAAAGTAGAGATTTAAATGGAAACATTTTTTCCACTTACCATCTTACCAATGAAATTTTTATTTTAAACATTTTTGTTACTTGTGGATGCGTGAAATATTTTTCATTATAATTTTTTGATTATATGAGTATGTATATTTTTTTATTCTAATTTCAAGGTTTAATTTCATTGACTCTTTGTGTTGTGGTTTATAATCTATGAATTATTATTTAGTTGGTTTTTTTACTAAACATTTTTTATATTAAGTCTATATAATAAATGTCAAAAAATAGCTAGCCATATTTAAATTTGCGTGTTAAGCATATTCGCGTTTGTATATTGTTTTTTTTTATGATGGTTATACATATAAAATAAAGATTATTAAATTTAATTTTTGTTTCAGTTTTCATGTTCGAATCAATGAATAAAACTAAAATTAAATTTATTTATAAAAATATAAGCTATAAATTAACAAAAAAAATTATGAATGTTTTATGTGTTTCTAGTTAAATATAATCAATTAATATTTTGGTCTAAAAATAAAAGTATGTTAAATTGGACAAAATAAATTTCTAAAATTTAATAATTTCCATTACAGTAATGTGAGTTATCTCTGGCAGCATCGATGTACTTCGGTTTTGAACCTTAAAAAGTCAAATTAGAACTTTTAATTGTCGAATTTGACGCCAAAATGATATAAATTTCAGATTTTTGCTCAATGCTGATACTTTCATGAATTTAAATAAAAATTATTCTAGTAAGCTATAACAACGGCTTAATTTTATATGAAAATAAGTTTAATCATATATAAAAAAATGATTTCATTAGCTGTCGAGCCAATACTTTGCCATTGTATGAATCCATTAGCGACTACAATAAAGATCGATTACAACGATTGTTGGAACGTATAAAATCAACGCCAATAATATTATGTTCGATTCTTTATTATTGAATTTCAAAATCTTGAAATTTACATAATTATATATTTTTATTATTCTTATTTGGATTTTAAAATGAACTGTATACCTAAAATTAAAATAATTATGCCTCTTATGCTAACTTTAAGTGTATTGAAAGCAAAAACTAGTGAAATATTGTCATGTAACTAACTAATACAAATTTTAAATTTCTTGTTCGGTTTATTTGAAATATTTTTTTTTAAATCTCTTTTTGTCATTATCGAAGGTAAAAAATATTTCTTTGCCATATTAAATATACTTTTGTAATATTATTTATATATGTATATGTAATATATTATATTCTATAAAAAAGGATATTCTAATTTTGTGGCTTTTGTATATAGTCAACTTTTGTTAGGGTTATAACCATAAAATAATCCATATATGGGAATCCCCAAAAGTCATGCAAATATTCATTTTCAAGGGTTTTGCAAAACAAAAAGAAGAAAGTAAAATATAATCTAAACAAGCATAATACACGCTCAACCCAACATTGCATGCAATTTATTACGGACTGTATAAAATTAGGTCAATTTAAAGTCCATTTTAAATTAGATAAAATTGACCAAAAAGAAAGAAAAAATACTAAACTAAACAAATACTCTTATAAAATTAGAATTATTAAAACCCGCTGAGAATTATACATATTATATTTTATTATAAATTTAACATTTCGAAGTAGCATAGTAAATAAGCTATATAATATCCTTGTCCTTCTTATGATGACAATTTTGAAAATTTTATGGAATTGGTGTTTGTACTGTTAAGTATTATATTATATATGTATAGCAAAAAACCATAATTTGCTTTATACTTCATTTATAAAAGACTACAAATCAAAAAGTTTTATAATGTTTTTATATATTTTTGTTGGTTATTCAAGAATATATTTTGTAGATTTTAATTAAATTTAGATATTTTAAAATGGTTTTATGTCGATTGGAGATATACAAAAAATAAAAAAAAGGATTATGAAAAACATTTTGTGTCACTTTGTGTTCAAAAAAGTCCTTTTTTTTTTGACAAAATCATCACATAAAAGGGTAAATTAAACATTAAAAGAGATCAAATTAAAAAAAAACTAAAATTAAATTTTAAGACTTTTTAATTAGTTTGAAAATTATTTTTGAAAAAGATAAATTAATTTATTTTAAAGAACTTTGTAGACTAATTTTGGTTTTCATCATTTTTTTGAGTTTTCTGTTAATTAAATACTTTTCAGCTTTTTAATGATTTTGTAAATTTAATAATTGAGGAATGTTTGTAAAATAATATTTACAAATATGAGATTTATTTTGATATGAAACTAAATTTATATACCTAAAAGTATAACAGTAATTTAATTTACTTAAAATTATGCATCTAAGTTTCATATATTGTTATAAACATGTAAATAATATTTTGGCAATATTTAAATTTCACTGTAGGTTAAGGGATTGTGTCCATTCGAAAATGGTAAGAATTGAAGATCCTTCTACAAGTTCATGTCGGTAGATCATTGGATGTATAGAAATATTTTTGTCAAAAGAGTTGGAAGTAGTTGTAGCAAATTGCCTGAAATGAAGCGTAGAAGTAAACTCGATTATTTATGTTGCTTTGAATTCTTATTGCGAGGATTAAATGCAATATACAGTTATTAGTAACCACACATGTACTTAAATTAAAATTTTATGAAATTTCTTTTTAAATTATCTTTTTCTGAAAATTAGAAATAAAATTTCCGCTACATAATTTTCTTATAACATTAAAAGAATCAAAGTTAGTGTATCTTTTTCTATAAAAGACGTAAAATACAAAAATACAAAATATCCTACCAGAAACAGACATATTTATATATAATTAATGTTAAAAAAAAACTGTTCCCAAAGCTAAATTTCAATTACTACTCCAAAAACAACTAATCTAAAAATCTCCTGTGCATAAATACTAAATCACTCTTTTTTTATATTTTATATCCTCAAATCACGTAAATCATTTTGTATATTTATGTGATACTTGAAAAGATTCCAAAAAATATATATCAGGACCAGTCAAATAAGGAAATATTTTCTACGTAAAAAAACAAAATGCCACAAGGATAATCCCATACATATTTGTCATGATTTTTATTGCCTTAAATCATATTTTAATATGTGAAACTCATAAAATAGGATGACGCGCATACATTTATATATTATTTATGCACATATAAATATTTAATACACTTAACATTTTATTTAGTATTGGTATAATATGTTTTTTGTATATCACTTTGTATACACTGTTGAGATTTTCAATGAAATTATATACAATAATATGAAATTTTTAACGGAGAGTATATCGAGACATAATAAAGATAAAATACCAGAAAGTAATCAATCTTTTGGTAATTTAAATTTAATGTCCTTGTAGGGGAATTTGTGATATTACCCAAAATTTATAAAAAAATATATAAATATTTTTTAATAATATATACATTATGTAGTTTAAATTCGGGGAATTAAATATTTAATTGCATCTAAGGAAAATTGTCAGAAGGATTATTCCGAAGGATTATTTTTTACGCTAATAGAAAGTGTACTATTATACATACAATACATTAATATTAAGAGTATTATTATGACATTTTATGCAATTCAAATTAGTTTTGTTAAATTATTTACAATAGATAAAAAGGATTATAATTATAAAGAAACTAAATTACAGAAATTCATTTTTAAACCATATTATTTTCTACGTATAACTCTTTTATCTGTGTATGTAATTTGAATGATAATTCAATAACTGTAGTATTATTAATTGAACCTACTAATTTTTATATTTTCCGATTCCGAAAAATAAGCTGCTTTATAATATATTATGTAGAAACTATTTATAGCAACAAGCGAAATTATATAATGAGATATGTATTGCCGGCATGTATATGGACTTAACTCCAGCTTAGCACACTAGTCAACCCTAGTCATTTTGAAATTATATGAAAAAGAAAATCATTTCACTCCTATATACAAAAAAAACTCTCCTTAATAGCAAATAAAAGAAAATAAAATTGATCCTTTTATACGAATTTTATAATGATACATAAAGTAGGAGTTATCACTCGTGACCCTTAGTTTTTAATAACAAATCTTCGATCATTCCCAAAAGCACTTTAGGATTTTTTTGCTTTTGTAGTCCTAGTTTACTGTGTTTTTTTTTTTTAAATAAAATATTTTAGGGATAATTTTCTTATAGCATTTGTGTACAATGTAAAATTTAAAAATAACTTTATTCTTATTTCCTGTTAGGATTTTTTAGTTACTGTGTTATTGCATATTTTTGGGCGTAAGGTTAAAAGAATTGATTAAAATTAAAAGGAAACTGAAATAAGGATATAATACATATTTCATGAAGACGGAAATAATGTTTTAACTTTGTTGTTTTTTTTGTGAACTTAAAAAGGCGCACATAAAAGTTGAACTTAAAAACTTAACCTTTCGGCAATATTTCTATAATTTTTTTTATTACTGATTACTGTCTTCTTCTTTTTATGGAAATGACGAAATACTTTCAGTTTATTGAGCTAGAAATGAAAATATTTTCAAATAATAATGATGATGTCAAATCAAAATAAATTTATGTTATCTATAAGTTGAAAATTATTTATAGAGAAGATAAAAATACAGGGAAATTTTTAAGAAAAAAGAAAAAATTAAATTTATTTTTAATAAATTTTAATAATAATAAATTTTTATAATTAATCATAATTTAAAAGGTAAAGCAAACTTATTTGGTAAAAAATCGATACTATATTTGTTTCTGATCTTTTAACTAATATTTATAAGGGCTTGTCCGCACCAAAGAAACAAAACAAAAATGTTTTGGAAATGATTTTGAAACGTTCTAATACATTTCTGAAATGTTTTAGTAGCATTTGGGAAATGTTTACAAAACTTTTCCGAAATTGTAGAAAGGTTTTAGAAACGTTTCAAAAACATTTCCAAAACATTTTTGTGTTGTTTCTTTGGTGTGGACGCAGTTGATCAAAGTTTACATTGTATATTGTTTCTAAGAAACGTTTTCCAAATGTTCCATATGAAATGGGAAAAAATAAATGTTTCTTTATACTCTTAAAGTACAAACATGGCTAAAGTATGGAATAATGACAAAATTTTAGTGTTAATACAACTTTATCAAAATAAAAGTGTATTATGGGATCCAACCCAAGAACATTATAAAAAAAATAAAAAAAATGAAGCTATTTTGGAAATTGCCACAGCTCTAAAAATGTCATGAGAAGAAATAATTAAAAAGTTGCATTCACTAAAAAAAAGTTGCATTCATTCACTTGGGGACAAGTTGCTAATACATCAAAGAGTGATATGAATGTCCTGTGGCCAAAAAGCGAAGAGTGATAGCTAATCGCTCAGTAACACATATGCAAGCTTGGTAATTAGTATTTTGTCTTCGAATTTTGGGCCCAATTACACAAACAAGATATTCGAAATCACTGGTAGAAATTCTTGTAAAATTTCTAAAACCACTCAGACTGTCCACTTTCAGATCATTTAAAAGATTTACTCCATTGTAAATGGCTCTACTTTCAAAAATCTTTCTCTGCCAACATTTTCTATTCTTTTTATTACATAACTACATCGCATGCAGCAGAAAGTGTGGTATCATTCGGTTGAACCATTTTTACGTACTGAATTTATGGGAAACAAAAAAAAACATATGGGCATTGAATAGTTTTTAAAACATTTATTATTATTTGGAAATATTTTTTAAATGTTTACAAAACATTTCTTGGGCTTCGAAAACATTTACAAAACATTTAATTTAATTTAGTTTTAAACATTGAAAAACTAGATTTATTTATAAATGTTTCTAGAAATGTTTAAAAAACAATGTTTTTTGTAAATGTTTCTTTGGTGCGGACAAGCCTTAGTAACAAAAGTTTATAGAATTGATAAACATTTATGAGAGATGAAAATCATGTAGTGTACAAAGTTTTTTAGTATTAATGCAATAATACTATCACTACTTGAAATGATATTATTTGAATTAAGAAATTCATCATTTCTCAATGTTTAACGTTCATTTTTTTAATTATATATATTTTTTTGTATATCCTTTTAATCGTTTTTGATTTTCTATTTTAGTAAAATGCTGTTTCTACTCAAGTAGTACAGTTTACGATAACTTCACATTTGAAGATCGGTTTAATCATCTATCAAGATTATTCATCAAGTTATTAATTCCCTTTTGTACCTTGTTGACCTACCAGTTGGGTGACTACGGCTTCTAGAACCTAAAAAGTTTTAATCCAATTAAGTTTTATTTATTATGAATAACCAGTGCACATTTTTTTCTGAAAGTATACGACTCATCCATTTCTCACGCTATATATACATACATATCTATTTTAGTATCAATTGTTTGAATATCTAGTAAACAATTTAATAAATGGTTTTTAATTATGAAATAGCTACAACAATTTTTTATCTACACAGAAAAAAATGAAGTGGATTTTTCAAACACTCTTCAGTGTTTGAAAAACTTTTTATGATTTTACTACTTTTTTCTATGATTTATTTAAATTTTCATTGAAACGTAAACAACAAATAGTCAAATCAATAAAATTTTAGATAAACCAGTAACATATTTTATTAGACCAACTTTTAAACACAAATTTCAATGATTTATACACTTTTTATTTGACCAATTTTTTCTGTGTAATAATAAATAATTTACACTTATAGACTATAAGGTTAAAAAAAAAACAATTACATTTAACAAAAAAAAAAGCAATTCGAAATGCCATTACCCTAACCACCTTCAAATATTTTGTATACAATTTTTTTTTCCAATATTAAATTTCATTTAATTCTTTTATTATTTTTTTCTGTTTTTTGTTTATAAATATTTTGGGCATCGAGGGCGTAAAACAAAAAAAAAATATAACACAAAACAAATGAATTATCCATATCTATCTATTTTTCCAAAAGTACATTTTGGTATTTTTCTGTAAAATATTAATAAAACCAATAATATTCTTTTTTTTCTATCGCACACGAATTTATGTTCAAATTCAAAGCTATTCGATATTTTTATTACAATAAAATAAAATTCGTTTTTTTTTTGGTTAAATATGTTTTCTCATTTTACTGAAAATGCACATATGAACATTTATTAATACTTTTTGGTTTAGTTTTTTTTTATTATTATTCACCAATCCTCAAACACTTCTTCATCTCCTTGTACCTGACAGTATCTAAAATTTGTTTGGTGTTTTTTCTTGTGTGTACAAATAACAACCAAAAAAGATAAAATACCCAAATGTAAACAATTCGAACCAGTATGTAAAATGAAAAAAAACGATATTTCAAATTGAATACAACAAAAAAAAAATCATTCAGAAAAAAAAAATTGGAAAATATTTTTATCCACTGATTTTATTTTTTAGAAATACTAATTTTTTTCTTTTTTGTAAATATAATAAAAAAAGGATATAACATATATACGTTTTTCAATAAATCCGAATCTTGCGTGCCATCATGCCATTTTAGAAAATACAATTTTTCCTTTTCACCCCTTTTTTTTATTCGTTTTGTTTTGGAAAATATTACATATAGATACACTAAAAAAATTATATAGGTACATACATATATTTGCCGCAGAAGTTGAATGGTGTTTATAGGGAATTTGATATGCTATTAGTTTGATGGTTCGAAAAGTGGTACAAAGATTTTTTTAGTAAATAATATTGAATATTATTGGAAATACAGTGAATTTTATTTTATTAAACAAACTTGGGTAACCGTACACCATTTCAAATTCATATTTTTTCCCAAGTACATTTTATTGAGGAAAAAATATATTCTTAAATACGTTCTATATCTAATGATTTTCGGATAATTTTTCAATGAGGAGAAACATAAATGACATAAAAATGTCCTTAGGTATGAGAATTAAAAGAAAAACTATCGTTCCATAGTTTATCGACAACTCTAGTTATAAAGAACCATGATCTGAGAATGAACCCTTAGTAGTTTCAATTTATTAATGAAAAAAAAATTGTAGGTAGAAAGAAGTCCTCGAATTCCATAATATAATGGAAAAAGAGTAATTTACGCACAAATTTAATGATAGATTTTCGAAGATTTAATTAAAAGAGCAGTTTGCTATTGAATCTTCCAACCACAAAAAATTTCAGCCAGTTTAATTACGTTTTTAGAAATGTAGAAACCTTTTAGAAGAGATATTTTGGAATCAGGCACATTAAAGTTCTCTTACTAGAGCCAGACCAAAACCGTATATAATATATATTATATACGGTTTTGGCCAGACTATATATATTTTTGCCTAATTCCTTCAATATGTGTTATTTCTAATCCTGAAATAGTTTTGTACCAAAAATTCAGAAGCATTATTTCATTACAAAAATGAATTCCATTATCTTTCCTTTGACGTTTTGTAAAAAATTGATCGTTTTTTCAATTCCTTAAAATATATACATATACCCAATTTTAGTATTCTCATAGGAATCTAAAATATATAAAAGGAAAAAGTGTGATTGATCATATATATGTACATATGTATATATAAATTTTTCATTATTATTATTGTTATTATTTTTCCTGATGTGCACAGCTTTAAGCTTTTTTTTTATTTTTACATTTCTTATTACTATTATGATTATTATAAATTTATGAAAATAGCGCGCAGCGAATTATGTGGGAATGCTGAGAACACATCATAAATGTCTTGTGGTATATGTGGTTTTCCTTTTATTGGTTTTGTTCAAAATTTTCATCAATTTCTTATTATTATTTGTTGTATTTTTCCTTCCTAAAAAAAAATTCATTGTTGTGAAATGGAAATAAGTGTATGAGTCAACAAAATATCGGAAAAGGATCGAAAAAATTGAAAGTTTTTTTGTAGCCATTATTAATACTATCTTTATATGTATGTACACATAAATATATTTCATAAGATACTTTTTTTGGTTTTCTTTAGGTTCTTTTTCCGTTATATGTCTTCGCACATAAAGTAGGAAATATCGATATTAATTTTATATTATGTATATATATATATATATATATATATATATATAAATATATTTGGTATTTTGAATAATAATACATACTCAATTGACTGTAAATATACTTTTAGTCTGGGATCGTTTGTATACAGAGAAGATTGAAAAATTTTCTTCACATATTTAAAATAACTTTATATTTATGAAATTTACATAATTCTTCTTTCTTCTTTAATTTTGTTTTTGGTTCAGGTTGTAATATATTAATCAAGAATGATTTTCAAAAAAAAAAAATATTCTTTTTGTTTATTTTGATATTAAGAATTTTGATGAAAAAGGTGGTGTAATTTATTTTGGATGGTTTGTTACTTCCAAATAAATTTATACAGAAAAAAAGGGAAATTTTTCTCGGAATGATTTGTAATAAATCCCCAGGTATATAAATGAGAAATTTATTTTATGAAATATTTTTTGTTTTTTTTTAATAAATATTTTTATTATTATTGAAAAAAAGAAATTATATTTGAATGATTATTAATTTTTTTCAAATTTATTTTATTAAAAAAAATTTACATATGTAGGTAAATTATGTAGGAATAGTATATTTTGAATAATGTTAATTTTCAGATTGTAAGGACTCAGATGGAGAATGAGGTGTCCATAAATAATTTTGAAATAAATTGGTAAAAAGTAGTATGATGAGGTTATTTAAGAAAAATATAAAAATTCGCCAAGTTAGAAGCAATTTCTCTATCTCTAAAGAAAACTCTGCGTATAGTAATTGTTTTCTCTTAAATTAAGCTTAAAGACTGCATATTTTTTTTTTATCATTTTTACTAAAATTATATTAGTTTTTGGCTTGTTATTTCAGTTTGAGTTTGATCAAAATTTTTCTGATCCTCACTGTTATTCCTACCAAAGATTTTGTTTAACTTGCATAAGTTGATCTCGGTTGGAAATTTTTTTAGTACTCGGTCCAGTACTGTATTTACTGTTCACTGCAGACCAACCTATCAATGAAGAGACTATAACTGCTACATTTGCGGATGATACCGTTATTATGGAATCTAGCTCCAACTCAGAATATGCTTGACTTAACCTGCCAAACAGCCTAAATAACATTCAAGACTCGTTAAAAATGTGGCGAATCAAAGTAAACGAAAATAAGTCAGTATACATGTAATATTTACCACAAGAAAAGAAACATACCAGTTTATATAAATAATACCAAATTACCCCAATCCAACTCTGCAAAATATTTAGGTGTACATTTGGATCATACATTACTTTGGAGAACTCCTATTTTCAACAAAAACACCTTATAATAAGATTCCATACCACGTACTTGGGAAAAAAGAAAAAATCAGAGCTTCACTTGAAAATAAAGTAATGAATTCCATTTTCTTTCCTTTGACCACTTAGGAAAAGCATCATTAAACCTATTTGGACTCACGGTATCGAATTGTGGGGTACAGCCAGTAATAAGAATATAGATATAATTGAACGTTTTCAGTCTAAAACGCTAAGAAATTTAGTTAAAGCACCATGGTATGTTAAAAACAGCACGATACGTAATGACCTAAACATCAAATCAGTAAAAGATGAAATTAGTAACATCGGTTATGAAACTATAGATTATGAAACCATTCGAATGAACTCTAGCCAATTAATTACAAACCAGTAACACTCATAGAAGATTCTGACCTCAAAACAAAATTTAACAACTAAATATAAATGTACATTTTTTCTGTAGGGCATCATAAATAAAAAAATAAAAGGGCAAATGTTATCGGTCAATTATCTTACGTCAAACTTAAGGTCAGATTCATAAAATTTGTTGGTTATCTAATTTATTAAAAGATAGTTACAAATAAAAAAAATGTTAAAAAAAACTATATTTTTTACATATGTAGTTGTTCGAAAATTGTAACAATATAAAATTACGAAAACGACACCAGATACAGCTTTCTATATTCCACAATGCGAGGAAAAGGATCTGACGAAGAAGAAAATTTAATAGGCAAGTTCAAGCTTAACAGCAGGACTTTCGACTATGAGAAACAGTAATTAATTTAAGTATGAAGTTGATTATGGTCTCTCAGTCCATTCTGTCGTATTTTTTATTTGACTCAGAGATTTTCATAATCAATATTATTATTGAGGTTGAGAAATGAATTAATATATTATTCAAGTTCACCTTAACAGCTTTTCTATAGTTTCTTTTACCTCTAATTTAAAGATTAAATTTCGACAAATTTCCAATATTTTTTTATTGTATTTAATCACGAAAGAAATAACCTAAACCAGATTATACAAATATTAACATTTAAAAAATCAATTTTCACATAAATATATAACACCAAACTCACCAAATGGAAAAGGAAAACAAAAAAAAATTGTTATTTTTGTTTATTATTTCCATACATTAATCTACCCATACATAATAAATGTGACATTCAATCGGAATTATTAATAATTTAATAATAAAACAAAAATTATAATATTGATTTCGATTCCATTGGAAAAAAAAAACAAAAAGAGAGATATTAAATATAAAATATCCGTAAAATTGCACTGATTTAATATACCGAATATAAAGTGTTGAAACTATGGCTACCACATTTTTTTTTAAGAATTTACCTAGCCACCCCACAAACCAAGGTAAAAATTTATAAGGTTTCGCGTGACATTGAGCTGAGCAATGGTTTATGTATAATAATAAATTTCGTAACAAGAACAAAAAAGATTTATTTGTTTTCGCAAAATATAATTATGCTTGCTTCCCTTATTATGATTATTATTCTGCGCAAAAAGAATCCATTGATTTTTATTATCCAACTTCATTCAAATTCTCCTTTTGCCTTCCCTTTTACCTATTATTATTGCTATAATTATTAAATCGTTATGGAAAATATTTTTAAACATTATGATGTTATTTAATTATAAATAAAGAAAATCTGATTCTCCGATAAGGTGGAATTAAACACATAAACAAAAACAAAAATAATATTTATTATATTAAAATAAAAAATCACAGGATTTTTTTTTATATAATTTAATTTTGGATTATCTCCCTCTTTCTCTATAAAAGATATTATAATATTTTATCCTCTTAAAAAATCATTTTTTTTGTATAATTTTTTATCCCTGTTTTATAACCTTATTTGGAAAATCCCATTAGTTGGAAATTATTAATTTTTTTTTTTTTTTAAATAATTTGAAAAAAAAAATATACATAAGAAAATTTTGTATATATAATTATATGAAATATAAATCCTGTAATTTTTAACTAAAGTTTATAATTAAATTATTAATATATAAACTAAATTGAATTGAAAATTTTTAAGCCTCAAGTTTGTGTCGATTACAAATCACATTACATTGATGATTCCAAGGGAAACAAATTATGCTTGTGGTTTACCATTCATGTAATATTAGTGAGTTTTAAAATTATAATACAATTTCAGAAAAAAAACATCTCTGTGGTAGGCCTCAAATAAGATCATTTCTCACACTTAATAAAATTAATTAAGTCAGACTTAATAAAATTAATCGACTATGCATAATGAGAGTTTGACTGATTCGATATAATGTGGGTATCATTATTATGATTACAAACTATACTATACGTAGATAATAACGAATAATTTTTAACATATTTAATAATTTATCTCCCATTAGATGGCAGAACGTTATTAACTTTAAGTATAGACTGATTGATAAAATGTGATTATCTCGAATTACAACATTTATTGTATCTATCGTCCCTCAATAAATGTCAATATTAATTTTGGGAAAAAATTTGTTATTTCAAATTATAATTTTAAAACTAATTTTCTAAAATGCTTGCCAATTATTAAAAATAATTAAAATCATAATTAAATATAATTATAATTCAATATAATCCACCATAACAAAAATAATTATATAAAAAAAATTCACAAAAAAAATTTTTATCTCATAATTTTAATCTATCTATATTGCAACTTTTTTTATTTTATATCATCAATAGCAAGTGATTATCACTTTAGATAAAATAATCGGTTACAAAAAAAATATATATTTAATCTATATTTTAATATAAAAATATTTTAATAACCTCCAGCATATTTAATATTATATGTTCATAAATCAATATACAATTACTATTTATTCAAATGAATAAATATTATTTATTTACCCATACCAAAAATTCATTATTATTTGATTTGAAATTATATATATGTATATATGTATTTTACAAAAAATACATATATACTTATATATAATTAATATTTATAGCAAATATAAATATTAATAATTGTGTAAATATTATAATTATTTATATTAGGAACAAAAAAGAAACGGAACTTACCAGGAAATTTATAAAGTTCAACCTCATTGCAATTAATTTCAATCAATGTTGATGTTTCATTTGGTAAACCTGCACACTGGCACATACTATTTAATGGGCATGCATATAATATATCTTGATTTGTATTTAATATTGTAATACCACCAGATAATCCACCATTATTACCATTTCCACCATTATTATTATTATGATTTGTATTAACATTAGTACCACTATTACCACCACCACCACCAGTACTACCACTTCCTCCACCAGCCGCAAATCTTGCATCAAATTTCCAACAATCAACTGATGTTTTAAACCAATACATCATTGATATTGATATTATTATTAAATTTGGACGATGATTTTCCATCCTATAAAATAATAATAAAAATGGTATTAAGTATACAAAAAAAAAAAAATATTAATAAAAAAAAAAAAATTCATTTAATTAATTGTAAAAAAAACCAGAAATGAAAAATTAAAATTTTTTTTTTATAGATTATTAAATATAAAAAGGTTTTAATTTAATTTTTTTATATTTATTTTTTTGGTTTCGATAAAATATGTCAGGAATTTTAATAATATTGACAGGAAAATGTATTTATATTGAATAAATAAAATTCTTATACATAGTTATAAAATATTCTTTTTCATTTATTTAATTAAATGTGGTATAAATTTTTTTTAATAATATTTAAAGGAGACCGAGAGGGAATTATGATTTATGCTTAAAAAATAATTATATTTTCAGTATCATTTAATTTAGCTATATGAATATTGAAGAAATTATAAACGATTTTTTTTCAATTTATTAAAATATTTATAAGTTAAAATTAAAGCTAGTAACTTATATATATTTATATAGCTCCAATATTTATAAGCTAATTCCAACATTTATAAGTTAAAATTACAGTTAGTAACCACTCCAATTTTAATTAAACAGTGAAAAAAATTCTAATGTATACGTCACACATTATAAGTTCATATGTTAGACGTCAGACATGATAAGTTTATATGTGAGATCATGTTAGGCATATAAGTTATTATTTAATATAAAATTTTAGAATATATTTGTTTATATTGATGTGCTCAATTAGATTCAATTGAACCGAATTATACATGTAACAATTACTTATATACCCAAAGATCCTTTTTACACTTTGTATTTCAAACCAGTTTTTTACTTTGTCGTGTAGGCATAAATAATTACGAATGAATCACCAATTGGATAATTTAAGTAGTCATTTATATGCTGTCGGTGGCCATTAAAATTTATTGATAATAACATATTAAATTTATAAAATTTTAAAAAATTATAACGAAAAATTACATATATGCATCATTACAAAAGAGATGAGCCATTAATATTTTTCGTTTTTTAACTTAGTTCTTATATGTATATTTCAGAAAGGTATTCAAATTTTTCAATATACTTTCTATCCATTAACTATATGAGTTTTTAATATATTATTATTATTATATTGTGATGCATAATGTTATCATGCTAAATTATCATAAAATTAACACATAACCAGTTAATACATAAAATTTAATCCATTGCATATAAATTATTTGAGTCATCTTTCCCAAGGAGATTTCGGTTATCCTCCATGCAAAATGGTTTAGTCATACAAATTCTAAAGTGTTGAATATACATTAACTGAGACCTGACAGCCTAAGTGCAGCCACATTTTCACCTGAAATATCTTAACGCATACGAGTAAAAAATTTATATTTCATATCATATATGTACATAAATTATAATTCAAAATTCAATTTTTCTTTTTAAATTTGCATTGTTAGCAAAAGCAACAATCTAATAGAAAATTACTTTTCACAAAAAAAAATATATTGAAAATGGATTGAAACATTAAAGAAAACTAACAAAGCATTAAAAAGCATATTACAATGGAATAAAAAGCTTTCCACTTCAACAATATACTACAAATTATTTTTCTTTCATAGCTTTTGTTAAATATTAAAAAAAGAAATTTCGTCACTATTTTAATTCATTTTTTCTTCTATAAAATAGAAATAATAATTTTTTACTCGATAGCCTTTTGGCAATATTAATCCTGAAATAATAATCATAATATACGTACAAGACAAGGCAACAAAAAGAAAATTATTTGTCAAGAAAAATTAAATGAAAAACTGAATTATTATAAGAAAATAAAGATAAAGTTTTTTTTTAATAATAATTGTTGAAATAAAATTTTCTTTTTTGCATTTATATTTTTAAATTTGTTTCAATTGTATACACAAATGAAAAGTTTTCAAAAAAATAGTTATCATCATATCGCCAAAAATAAAATATAAAATCAAAAATTGTTTCATTTTCCGGTGACCTCGTTTTTATTTTCTCACTCATTCAATTTTTTCCTATTTAATCTAAAAGAACTTCAGAATCAGAACATTCAAAGAAGAAAAACTTTAAGAGTTCTTATACATACATTTTTGTATTTGATTGATATATATTAAAGAATTTATAATTATTTAAGAACATTTAAAGGAAAAAATTTAATTTAAGTATATAGCTTTTCACTCAAGTTCTAGTAGTGATTTTGTTTTAATTTGGAACTTTTTGTGCATTTACCTAAAAAACAAAGGATAAAGTAAATAGGTATAGAGGTTAACAAGTTTGAGATTTTTTTAATTTACATACAATAAAATTTAATTATATACCATTTTCATATTAGTAATCATTTTCCAAATATTTAGAAATTTTGTAAATTATTTTAATCGTTAATATAAATATTTTTTTTTGGGTTATACAATATTATTATGCTACAATTAATGCCCGCTGGAGTAAACATTTTATTTACCATGAAATTATTATATACCATTCGGTACAACACTGGAAAAAATACTAATTTGATACTGAAAATACTGAATACTGACACAATAAAGTTTAATTTTTTCAAATACATACATAAAAATAGCTATACATACAGAAGGTTATGGTTAAGGATCCAGGGAAATCCACATAAAATTAAAAACAGATAAAACTCTTATTTTTAGATCGTTTATTGACGTATTTAAATTGCATTAGTTCATCTTGTACTGACACAGTCTTCTCTTGAGAATTCTAAGTGTGTAATTTTCTGATTAATTCAAATTAACAAAAGTCTAAAATCGCTGTTAAAAATGACTAAATTAATCAGAAAAATATGTACATAATAAATATTTTTTAAATTATTTTTTACTTGTATGCTTGCTTAAATTTATATATTAGATTTTCCAAAATGGTATAAATATGTAAATGGATTTGTTTATTTGTTATATATTATAATATATAAAAACGATTTACCGCATTTCCTATACTTACTGATCCGATTTTGGTTTTAATTTTATTCTTTTTGCCTCAAATTTTATTTAAATGGACTAACAACAAGTAAATAGAATTAAATTCTCATAGAGAAATAGGCTTAAAAATTACCATACAGAAAATGATATGTTTTATAAATAAATCTGGTTAAAGGATTTAATATAATTATATATTACAAATAGTGAAAAACAATAATGCCTTTCTGTAAATGTCAGAGGATATAATTTGAATGTTAAGGAATGTAAATTTGTTATATATTTATTCATTAAAAAATTTAATTAAAATTCTGGATATAATAAAAGGCGTTAATCAGTGAAGTCAGTAAATGGGAATTTTATAGAATTTATTTATTAAATATTTTAAATTTTAGGCTTAAGCTTAAACTATTATGTATAATATAGTGGGAAAAAATTGAATTAAAATATTTTTTTTTCATTTGAATTTAAATTACTATGTTACAGATAAGTTAAAAACATTTTAATAAGAGCACTGTATTCCTGTATATCAAATTCAAATAACTGAAATGTTTTAAGTCAGTACCTCTGCTTTTCTCTATTATATTATAGCTGATTCACAATGTAATTTCGTCAACACAAATCAAAGCAAGCGCAAAGCAAAGCGACGGTATAATAATTTTTCAATTCACAATGTGTTGGTATTTCCAGCGTTAAATGACTTTTGATTTTCATTTATTTCAGTCAATTGTCCATTTGTCCATTTTTTCCACAAAAAAATAACAAAATAAAAAAAAACATATTAATAGTATTAAATACTACTAGAATTGGTATATTTAATATACAAATCGTCACCTCAGTTCTTAAGTGTTCTATGTCCAAAAATAAAAATGTTGAGAAATTGAAATTTATGATTTAGCATAAAAGTTTTAATACTTCTTGCAACAATTCAACAATTGTAATTATTTTTTATAAATATTTCATTTCTTTTTTTATATAAAAGTGATAACAAAAATATTTATAAATAGTTATAATTTATATTTTTTTTAAAAAACTAGTGATCGATGTCGAATTGGATATTAACAGTATATTATATGTAGACCGGTAAATTATAAATAACTTTTGAACATAACTTTTCAAGAATATCTTGGAAACGATTTGTGATAGAACAAAACGTTTTACTCCAATCGAAAGATCGTAGTCAAATTAGTAAAACTGCATATTTAACTCATTTTCTCAAAAAATGGTCTATTGAACACTTAAGAACTGAGGTGACGAATTAATAATTTTTTTAAACTATTTTTTTTAAATTAAATTCCTTCTATCTAGTTTTCCACAAATACTTTTGAGAATGAGAAATATTTTTATTATTATCTGTCAATGTCAATTACTCGCGTTGATTATCGTAAAAGTTGAAAGTTGGCCAACTTTTGCTTTGTTACGCGTCGCGTCGGCTCTCTCTCTCTTCATTGTGAACAGAAGTATTGTTTTCATATAGTTCAACTTTTTAACTTTGATTTGCGTTTCGTTGCTTTGCGCATCGTTTCTCATTGTGAATCAGCAGTTATACTATTTTATTTTGAATCAATTAATTATACACGATTCACAGAAATTATTTATATTCAAAAATTGTATGGTAAAAAATTTTGAAATTTAGATTCATGTTTCCCTAAAACTCAATAAATATTACAATGTACAGACTTAAATTTAAAATAATCAGCATTGTACTAACAACACTTTCAATAAATAAAACTTTAATAATTTCATTTGATTGCATATTAAAATATTTTAATTTTGCAAGAAATATTGAATTTTTATGAAATTATAAATAATAAATTTAATAAATTTTTATTTTTCATTGATGTCATTAAAATATTTACAATATAAAATCCGCAAATTATTTATGTAAATAAATACATTCACTTTGTTTAATGGCACACATAATATATATAATAAAAAAAAGTTCACTTTTCAATTAAAATATATTTGTGAATTTTGCCAAATTATTTTATAAAAACAAAATTTTTATAATTCAATAAAATTCATTTTTCAATGGGGCTTTTTATGCTATTACAGATTATAAATTTGTAATAAAATGTTTTGATTATTTAAAATAATAAAAAAAAACGTTATATAAATGTATTTATAAATATCGTTTACATTTATATATTATAAACAGCTTAGAAAAGAGAGAAAATATATATGTATGTATACATAGATAAAAGATAAAAGGACATTATATTCAATTTAACACTTTTTGTTTTTTGTCCTTTTAATGCTCCTGGTTTATTGAGTCCTTTTTTTCGTTGCTTCGTTTTTGTTGTTATTGTTTGTGAAAATTCGATATAATAATTGGAAACATATCCTCTCTTTTTTTTTATTTCAGGACAATTTTGTATTTCAATTCTTTTGTATTGGAAAAATAATATATACGTAAGAATTTTATTTTTTTATGCTACAATGTTATATATGTTATTTTTTTATGTAAAAGATTTTATAGC
Organism: Empis stercorea; assembly: GCA_949752835.1. NCBI lineage: Eukaryota > Metazoa > Arthropoda > Insecta > Diptera > Empididae > Empis > Empis stercorea. The sequence continues at coordinate 18,744,042 of OX457089.1, forward strand.
TTTAGGACAAAAAATATATATAACTTTTTGGAAAATGATTATTTGTTCATGTACTATTAAATAAATATATTATATAAAAAAAATGTATAAGGATCTGGGTTTGTATATAAATTTTTGTAATAAATTTAATTAATTTTGGATTTAGATTCTATAGAAAAAATATATACTTATATATAATCTAAGTATTTATTCATATAAATCAATATTTGAACTTTTGGTAACAATATTTGTTAAAAAAATAAATATTTACAGGATGAGTTATAGTTGAAAAATTTATGTAACCATAGTTTTTATTATTATTAAGTTTTTTAGAAGCATCAAATTAAAAATTTTTTTCGATTCCGAGAGCAGATTGCTACAGACGAATAATGATATGTTGACAAAAAAGATTTTTTTATGTTTGCAGGAATAATGCTCTGGGATGACCTGTATAAAAAATACTCGAAATTTAAAAATTAATCTAGCTACACTAAATATAGCTTGATTTTTTTTTTAATTCCAATGTAATCGACATTCAAATCGACATTCAAATTTTTTTTTTAAACAAAAATCGACACTTACCTATTTTTTACATATGATATCTCAGTGAGCTGCTTTGGCCCGTTATTTGACTTAGTCAATTATTATAAGAAATAAACTATTATATGACTATAATATTATTATACGAAGCAAAGTAGGTTTCCTAGATGTGGATATATAAGTATTTAGCTCTTATTTTAAGTAAAAAATGGGAATATAAAATTATGTTCATGCTTTTTAACACATTGCCTAATTTCATCTATTGTTAATCTGGATTTTCACTAATTCACTGATTACATTAGACTAACTTAAACTTCATTGTAAATTTGTCTGCCAGTAGAAGAAAGACATTTTTATACCTTTGCCACAATCTTAAATCATAAATATCCTGAAAAATATTTGTATTTACTATTTTATGTACGTATTTTAATTTTAAACAATAAAATATATTCGGATACAACCTGTTTTTTTTCAAGAAATCCAATATAATCGTAAAAATGATATTATCTAATATAAATGTTTACATAATATATAAAAAAGTCCTTTTTTTGTTAATTTTATCCTTTAATGACCAAAAACTTTCCTAATATTTTTGGAGCTTTAAATTTTTATCTATAGCACATAAATATAGAACAAACAAAAAATATGAGTAAAAACTTTACCATAGGAATAGTACATTTATCCTTCGGTTGTTTAGTAGAGAAACGAGAGAGGAAATAAAAATTATTATGATGATAGAATTTATTTATTTTTAGATTTTCAAATTTTTGATAATTTCCAAAAAAGTTTTATAATGTATTAATTTCATAATGTTTCAAAAAACAAAAGGTAGGTTAGGGTTTATTACAAGAATTTACCGGATTGTCTTCTGGTGCTTCCTATCTATTATATAGGTATGTATATATAGTTATCTGACATTTTCATTATATATGTCATATTGTAATTTTCATTGTATAATGCTGCAAAATAAAGATTAGACAAGGTAAAATGATAGTTTTTTTTTGTTACTGAAAATTGAGATAACTAAGAACCAACACAATATTTATATTAATTATTAAAATGGCATTTTTTGGGAAATTTATTTATTATTGAATATTTCAAGATGGTAAGACGTTATTAAATTTTGACAAAAATATATATTTAATTTCACTTTTTCAATGAAATTAGTTTACTGAAATGAAAACAATTAAAAATATTTGGCAAAAGTTTTCTCAAATTTGGAAACTTTATTTAAAAAATTTATATACATAAGTAAAAGTTTTAGTGCAAATGGTTTATCAAGTATACTCGTATAATTAAATGATAGAATTAAAATATCATTTTAAATTTTATAGCAAAATTTAATTGTTGCAATTTTTTATTTTTACTATATATTTTTTCTTCTGTAAAATTTCCACCTGGAAATATTCCTTACAATAAAACTGTTGACATAAACTTTTATTCTTTATGTTTATATTATTTTACATATAGCATAAAAAAATAAAAAATTGAATTTCATTTTTAGTTCTTATTATTTTTTTATAGATATTTAAAAAGTATACTCGTATAAGGAAAAAAGTTATTGTTTTTTGTCTTGTTTCTTTTGCATTATATATACACTCATACATGACTGCCAACAAAAATCAGAAAAGTTGTTAAAAAAACTGTACAAGCCATGCCAATGTAAAAAAAAGTAAATACAAAATTATCCTAGACGAGTTTATGCTAATATTTTTAAAACTTTTGATAATAAATAAACGGATTAAAGGGAATTTATTAACTTAGAAGGATCATAAATAAAAAAGTTCACATTTAATATTATGTATGAAAGTTTAAACTAAGAGTTACTAAGCGTGTTTAATAGTAAAATAATGACATTAGATTTCATATAATTTTTATTCAAATTCAAATTTAGAATTCGATTTTCTGTGAAATTAATTTTGTATTAAAATATTTACAATAAATTCGTAAAATTTTTAATTGTGAAATAACTACAAATGATACCAATTTAAATTAAAAGAAAAGTAAAAATTTAAATTAAACAAATCATTTTTGAATTAAGTAATAAATAATAACCTGTGTCACTGTCATTTTTCATTATTGAAATATTATATAAATTTTAATGAAATATCAATTAAATCTCTCCTCTTACACAAAGTCAGCTTGTGCAATGGCTTATTTTAGGTATAATGACTCATTAAATCAGTAAAATATAATTAATATTAATCTTCTTTTTCATATAAACAAACATGTCAGCCATGAAAATTATTTCCGTATAATATAATAATATGAATAAAATATCAGAAAGTAATCAAAAAATATATAAAATTTATAAATAATATTATATTAAATATACAAATTATGGTAATTAATTTTAATTATTTTAATTCAAATATTTATATAAAAGTAGAGGTAATATTAAACGGATAATAATATTTTTTTTTACTAATTGTAAACCAGAAAAAAATTAATGTTTTTTTTTCGTTTTTTCCAGGGATACTGTTTGAGCAATTTTTGGTATATCTGTCAATAGTTATTTTCTGTTTGTCAACGGTTTGTCTGTTGTTCAAATTTCGGTATGTTTGTAAATTGTCTATAACAACTAAATTGCTATTTAAATTATTAATTTCCTTCAAAAAATTATATTTTCCATTTTCGAAAATTTGAGTAGCAAATTTATCAAGCAAAAATAATAATTTTTAAATGTAAAAGGATTAAATTTACTTTTAAATTATGTTAACTTGAACATTTTATAAATAAAATATTTGCCTTAACACTGAAAAGGAAAAGAAAAATAATTTTAAACATAATTGTTTATAAGAATTAGTAAAAGTACATATAGATCAAATTGATGCCAAAATTTCCATATGGTTTTTATCTCTCAGTTATGTAGAAAAAAAGCTCATCAAAATGTACACCAATTTGACTGTGTTTAATAATGTTTTTGTTTCCAGTTTTTACAAATTCAGGTGAGATTTTAACATTTACATATGTAGAAATAAAATATAGGAGTATTTTTTATTTATCAAAAACAGAATTTTTAAATATTTTTACATTTTGTATTTATCCAATCAGAAAATTATAAAATATACATATTAATAAATTTATTGTTATTTTTATATATGTATTTATATTCATAATATTTTCAGGTTTTATGTAATACCAACAAAAAAGAAATCCAATTTAACAGATTTCAATATTGTTGTTTTTTTACATATCCCATACATAATTTATATTTGGTTTTGCATATGTAATAAAGTCGCGAAATCTGATGGTTTTTTAAGAGGTGTTTTTATAAATTGCTTTTGCAATGAATATTAAATTAATAAATATATAGTTGGTTTTTTTTTTGGAAAACAAAAATCTGTCACGTATATAAATTTATTTTTCCATCATAGAATTTTATTTATTTATTTTTTAAAAATTTCCATATTTTAAATAAAAAATAAATGTACATATATAAAAATTATCATAAAATTTTATAGACTATTAATGATTCGACATGATGTTGGTTTTTTGTGTGATGTTACTAAAAATTTGATTCTGTATATTGAATTTTGTGAATAATATTTCATTAGCTTTGTGAATATTAAAACCAAATTATGTGGGTAGTATATGTAGTTTTTTTCTATTTTTCAACTAAAATTTTATGGAAAAAATCGTTTTAAATTTAGTTACTTTTTTGTGAAATTTGAATGTAAATGACCAACTCAAAAACCGTTATCGTACAAAATGGTGGTTATAAATTTAAATATGAATATTAAATTAATAAAGATTTTCAATTTAAAGTTGAAGTTGTTAAGTGACATTGTACGAGAATCAAAATTGTACTTTTCCTCAGTTGCTAAACATTTAAGGCCGGCGCACTATTGGGGCTTTAATCGATAGCGTTAACTTTAACTTTTATTGACGCTAGCGGAAAAAGCCAGACTTCGCACAATTGTAACGTAGATTTTTTTTTATATTTGTCAAATTTTCATAATTTTTATGTTTCCGCATGTTTTTGCCTCCCATTGTTAAATTTTGCTTTTTGCCAAGTTTTTGCCTCCCAAAAATTTATTTTTCACCGATATTTTGCCTCCCAATATTAAAATAGTCTAGCGCTGGCGTTAATTTTTCAAGTTGTTGAAAGCCAGCGCTGGAGTTTTTTTCGCCTAGCGTTAACTGCTGATATTGTGTTCGCTTATACCAAAAAGAATATATTCTTTTTGCTTATACATTGATTTCCATATGTTGAAACTTTTTTAAGTTAAAGCTTGGGCTACAATGTGCCGATCAGTTCGGTACCGATCAGTTCATTAATTTCCAAATCGATTCGTTAAGTGGGCTGGCTACATAGCTTCCGACACCAACCGATTAAATTTGTCAGTTTGAAGTTTTGTAGTGTCAAAAAAAAAATTGGTGACGTTTTGTGTCGAAAAAAAAAATATTTTTATAAAAATGGATAATTAAATGTTTGTTAAATAATTCAGGATATAATTTAATATCCTCAATAAACTTTTCTTCATCCATAATGTTGAAAATAGTGGCGGCGATTAACCTAACCTAAATTATATTGACTGACATATCATTTCTCATGAAGTTAGCTTCAGTAGGTTCCGTGAAAGTTCAATCGTTCCGAAATCTTTCCATTTGTTCTGTTCCGAATCGATCAGTTCCAACCTATTGTGTTCAGCCAATCGATTTTCCATACAAAATATATGAAGACGTCAAATTTGGAAATTACTGAACTGATCGGTACCGAACTGATCGGCCGGCACATTGTAGCCCAAGCTTAACTCTATGGATTAAAGCCGCAATTGTACGCCGGCCTTTAAAAGGTAATAATTATGTCCTCTCAAAAGGGAGAGAGTAGCCAGTCAAGTCACCGTCGTGGTGGGACGATAGATATAAGTCAGTCGATTCTAAACTACTAAAAGGTGCGGTGGCTCGTTCATTCGAGGCAGTTAATTAAATTTAGTTAAGTTTAGTAAATCGTTTAATACAGTTATAAAACTATTACTTCTTGAAGTGACGCTTCAAGTTGTAATGTTTTTGCCAAAGAACACAAAGAACTAATATCACGAAAAAAAATTCATTAATTTATTTATATTAATATATAAATTTGTCTTAATGCAGATAATGTGATTTAAAAGATTTAACCAAAGCCGCCGTATATTACGATTTTGATTTAACCGTATTAAAATTATGTTTAAAGTTTTTTATCTAAATTATCCATTTATAGTTTTCATTTGAAAAAATAACTTAAGAGTGGCGTTGGCGTAGCAATTATAACTAATGAGCGCATATTTTAATTTACTGTTCTTTTCGTAATAGCGACAATGATAATTCGCTAACAAAATTTGTTGTCTAAATTGTTTTGCCTATATGTATTATACCAAAATGTATACTTGTGGTTCGGAATCCACATATAACTATTTACAAGATAATACTGACAATCAACGCTAATTTCTATGCATTACTGTAATGCATTTCAGTAATATAGTTAATCACTTATTACAAATGACCATTTCTTCTACATATATTAAGAGATAAATTATAACTATTTTTCCTTACTATAATTATAATTTATACTATACAAATTGTATTAGACAGTGTCAACTTTTCTATGTGTTTTACAATTTAGTACATACCAAAATTTAAATTATGTATGTATATGTGAATTAATGAAAATTATTTGGAAAAATGATTATAAATAATACAAATAAATTAAATTTTCAAAAAAAAAATCTATGTATATAAATAAATCTAAGGCATATACATATAAAAGTTGACATTTTCTTAAATGTATCATATTTAAAAATTAATTTCCCTTTTTAAATATTTATTAGAAAAGAAAATCTTCTTTAAATTAATCCAAATTTTCCTGTTTTTTTTCTATATATTTTTGGAAATTTTTTCCGGAAAAAAGCTTTTCAACGCTCTTACACACAACAACAAAAATAACAAAAGAAAAATTATATATTTTACATCCTGATTTTTATATTATTTATCTACATACATAAAATCTAATATCTATAGTATAATATTACATAAATATGTACAGTAAAAATTTATTGAATTTTTCAATTTAAAATCATAGTAGATATAACCAGATTAAATTCATTTCAATCAAATTCATTTGATTCAATTTTATATTTTACATAGAAAAAAAAATATTTCGAAAATTTATAATAAAAAAAATGGTGGGTAAAAAAGGAGGTAAAAATTATTCAATTCAATATTATTCTATTGATTTCATTTTAAAGCTTCAGGCATTTCCCAACATTTTTGTTGTTTTTTTTTCTTCCTCTATCGTGTATTTGGAGAATCAAGGATATTTGTATTAAAGGGTATCGTAAATGTAATCAATTGTACATCGTTATATACTTTTAGCCAAATGTAATAGGTTAAAACATGAATTTTATATATCCATAAGAACAAATTGAACCTCTATACAAATTAAGGTTTATTTCCATAAAAAAGTATGAGCTTGTTTTCTATTATTTTATGAGTGAAGCAAAATATATTTTGTTCTATTTTGTTTTGGGTGTGAGTATTCAATTTATAAAAATTTGCCTGATTTTTTTTGTAGGTTAAAAAAAAGGACTAAAACTTAAGTTTAAAAGGTGTCAATAATTTTGTTTTTTTTTGTGCAGAGCATCAGGTGAAACGAAAAGAAAAAAAAACTTTTCCGATTTGGTTTTTTTTTTTAGAAAAATTTATTTCGAAAGGGTTTCCAACAAAAATGACTTTTTTAAACTAAGCTATTTTGAAAAATTGATACAAAAATTATTTAAGTTTACTATTTATTCTTTTTGCTTTCTGAGGTTGCGAAGGAAGGGCGAAGGTTTTTCGTAATTTAAATAGCTTATAAAGGTAAAGGTATACAAATAGTATAATTTTGGGGTTTTTTTAGTTGTAAATGTTTTTGGGTTAGAACAGTTTTTTTTTCGGAATATAAAATTAGTTATTAAAGTGAAAAAAAATATTTAGATGGGTATATAAATAATAAATAAATAGATTTTTTGGTCTGAAATTGGATATTTGAATTTTTTTAAGTGATTTTTTGTTTCTGTATAATTTTTGTTGTTTATTCTACACAGACGAAAATCATTTCTTAATATTGTCTTGTCTTAATATATTAAGACAAATCAATATAATTTTATGGAGACTAATTAATATTAATAAGTTAGATATAGTATATTTATAAAATATAGAGAAATTATGAAAATTACTTCATTAAGTAAATTTAAGAACAGAATAGAATGGATATTTTTTAAGTCATGTGTTATTATATTTTGAACACGAGTTTCCCTGGGTGTTGCCTAGTTTGATGGATTTTCTTGTTCAAATATAAATAGACACTTCAAATAGGAATTATCTTCATAGCCTTTGTAAAACTCAACAGATCTTAGATACAAATCGATTAGGTGTTGACAAATCGCACAGATTATTCTAACAAATTTTGTGAACGCATAGCATAAAAGTATATAAAAAACTTTATTTACAAATTTTTAAACGACACGCTATAAACCAGCGAATTTCCCCAATTTGGCCACAACTAAATTGATCTAAATTAATTTCTTATAATACTAATATGTATTAAGAAAATTTTATACTATTGCTTTCGCATTCGCAAAAGTATAATAGATGATAAGAAAATATTTGCAATTGAAGAATGCAACGATTACTCATTCTGTTCATTCCTTAAAATAAGGTGTGTACTGAAAAGTTCTCAAAAATAATAAATTATACAGTTCCTTTGCTATTAAAATGTTCTTGTTGAGTTGGTTGGTGGTTATTTTGGGGTATTTTTGCTTCCTTAAGGTCTACACAGCATTTCTCTTTTTCATCGTTTGGACGACCACTTCTTGGTTTATCTTTGATGTATTGGGTCTCCTTAAACTTTTTTAATGGTTCGCCAAGCGAAGAAATATGAAGTTCCATCTAATTTGGCTAACTTTTTTATAGGAAAATTTGAATTTTTAGAAATAAATTCTAAAATTTTTTTGGTGCCCTAATTCGTTTTGATTCATGTTTACATGAGCAATAAAATAAGTTAACAAAACTAATTTATAAGGTCATTAAATTTACATACTACAGAGAAAAGTTCCAGGCCTAGTAGATGACGTTTCTCATAAAAAAGGGCAATAAAACTGCCTTTTTTAATTTTGAGAACTTTTCGGTACACCCCTTATTTATATATATGTATATTGCAAAAGAAAATTTCTTTAATAAGTATTTAATAATGATAGTATAATAATTGACTTTTCTTCACTTTATTACTATAGCAACATTTTCCATTCATTTACAGCTTACAATATGATACAGAAAAGTATATGTTGAAATTTTTTGGATTAACAAACATTATTTTTATTGAATTTCTATTTCTTGACTTGGTTCTAGAGAGGGAATTTCACCTTTTCAATGCTATTATAGCTGAAAATATACAAAAAATTATTTCTATTTAATGCTTTGCCAGGGGTATCAACTTTGACATGTTTTCTCTTGTTATATACATATTTGTATAATAGGGAAAATTCACGTCCTTAACAAGAAGAGTTGTTGATGTAAGATTTTTTTTTGTATCTGGTAGGTATTTCTTTTATAAAAGGATAATGCGTATACAAGAATATAATCCAAAAAAAAAACATAATACAAAACATATCCCAAAAAAAAAATTCATTTTAAGGGTGAATAAAATGTAAATGGAAATAAAGAATAAAAAAATATAATGTTAACTATTATGGATAATATTATAGATGAAATATTGTAGCACGTAGTGATAATGTGTGACAGAAAAATAATTTATTTTACTCTTATGGGGCCCCCAGAATTTGATTATTGTTTGCTTAAGGAAAGGTATATACACAAATCTATATCTATACAAAAAGGATATGTATTTAGTTATTTTATTTTTTTTTATCTAAAAACTCTTTTTAAAATCCCCACCGACTAAAAAAAAAAGACCACGCTTTTGTTATACAGACATCTTTGGAAATGATTTGGGTGCGCTTTCCTATTCTCCTCTGACCAAAAAAAAAAAAAAAATAACGAAAGAAATTTTATGTCAAATTTTATTTAATGGTTTCCAAACATACACAAAAAAAAAGTTTGTTTTCATAAAGTTTTTTTTTCTGTGAAAGAACATGTTATAAAGGACATTCAGTATGTAAATATATATTTAGGTTAAAGAATTACATGATAGATTGTTGAAAAATTTTTGGTTGAATTAAATTGTAAAAGTTTTTTTTGTACGCAACAACTACAAAAAAAAAGGTTGGATATTATTTAAATAAAGTTTTAAATTAAGTTATGTCTTTTAGAACGATTTTTTGATGTACGAGAGCGAGAGTTTCCTTAAAAAAGGAAATTTATTAGAATTTTTTTTCTATGTATAACCATTTTTTTTGTAAGTTTAAAAACTATTTTGGTATAAAAAGGACATAACAAAACTTTTACTATATAAAATAAAAAAAAATTAATATGTGTATCACAAATTTATATATGTATGTTAAAGCTTCTCAATATACTATAGTATATAATTAAATTTTTGAAATACTTACGTTATGTCCAATAAAATTTTGCCTAATTTATTTAAAAGCTAAACTGGAATGTGTATATAGTTGGTTTAGTTGACTCTGGGAAATTTATAACTTGAACCACAAATTCAAAATCTCAAATTACGATACAGAATGTCATGAACTATATATTATATATAATACGACCCGGTTATCGTTGTATTTCTAACTATCTATAAAATTGGCCATTAGCAAAATTTGATCACGGAATAAAGTTTAGAAGGTTAAGGTTAGTAGTCGTTTCAAGACAGAACCATTGCCACGGTTAACCGACAGGGACAAATATATATACATTCTATTACGCCCCTTAAAACTATAATCATCTACATAATTTTGGTACTTAAAAAATATCTACTATATTATTCTCTAACTGCTAAAATACGAGAAGATATGAAAACTGAATGGTAAACAAATCTAATTGACTTCACTAAAAATTTATTTAATTCAAAAATTACTAGTTACTATTTAAATTCACAAATAAATCATTTCAAAAACAGCAGGTTTTCAGATTATTACAAATTAATTAAAATATAAAAAAATACGAAGAAAAAAAACCACAAAAGAGAATAATTTCCAATTCAAATTTATTTCTTACAATTTTCATGTCAACATGCCAAAATATAAAAAGTTTATTTTTGAAAAAAAAACTAATAAAATTTTTTTTTTAATTCAAAATCACGCAAATTAAAATAAATATATGTTTTATACATATTTAACAGGATACTAATAAACTTAAAATTAATTCATTGTCAACTTTAATTAGGGGTTGGAAACCTTTTATTTATTTTTTTATTTGTTCTTTATGTAAAACGGGTTAAATTGGCATTGAATTTACATTTTTTTATTACAATTTGTAAATTTCTTTGTATACAAAAAAATATCTGCATAATATAAAATGCTTAAATCATAATTTTATAAATTTGATTATTTTTATATGTAAACATTTTGTTATCCTTATAATCCAAAATATAAATAAATAGTAATTCCTATGAAATCAATAAATGTGTCAAAAAAAAAACAACATACAATTATACAAAATATACTTTTAGAATTTTTTTTAGCTTTTTTTGGAACACCATATTATTTTCTTATGTATATATCACATTTTTTTGTCTGGCTGTCCTTCTATCCTTGCAGTATACAATTTTTGGAAGGAACTTGAACCATGCTCAAGTTCCTTTCAAACGCATCTATAGATGAACGGAAACTTGATTTTATATTAAGTAAACGTTAGACCACAAGTTATAAAAGTAATTTAGAGTATAAAATTGGATCAAACACTTTAAATGGCCTTGCGCTTATTAGAATTGTTAGATATTTCAAAATATGATGTTAGATGGCATAAGAATGGAAATAACGCTCACAAATTGACTATTGTAGTGATGTCCTTACAGGCTTCTACTAGTCTAAAAATTAACTTTACTATGTAAAAAATTAGAAAAATTTATACAACTTTATACCAATTTTTAAGTGAATCTATCGCTTAAAAATTTAGTTACGTAATTAAATTAAATGTTAAGCGTTATACGCAACTTTATATCTAACTAAAATATCATTATTAATGCTGAGAATACTCACAATTGTTCAAAATGTTATATGTACATTAAAAAAGCCCACTACACTTTGAAATTTTTATCGATTATTTAAGTTGGTTGATTTTTTTGTTGCTGTATATAAATAAAAATATATATTGTAGAGAAGGCCAATAAATATAGTGTCAAAGGAGCTTTAAGTGAAACGTGACAAAAGTTCATCTATAATTATTATATTATTTAACGATATGCCATTAACTTTACCATAGTACTAAATATTATTAACTTTCTGTGTTTTTTATCCACATAAAAAAGTATTTTCCAGATACAAAATTATATTTTATTTTTCTTATGCTGTGAGAGGGTTTGGGTGTAACTTAATTAAACTTTTCTCGCAACAAAAAAAGTATTAGGCCCTAAAAATAAATTTTGTGATTTATAAAAGCTAAAATTACCTTCTGCATTAAATATTATAATTTATTTTTTATTAATCTTTTTTGTTTGTTATTAAAACACATTTTTTTGTTGTTGTTCTTGTTGTTGTACTGATTTTTGGACACGATTTAAATAGTCACGTAATTTATTTAATATTTATAAATAATTTTGTTGTTTTATTTAATTCGAGATGTAATTTGAAATATATTTTATATAAATATTAATAATATAAAGAAATTATTCTTAGTAAATATATTTACACCATTTTCTAATTTTTGCAAAATAAATTTCATTGTAGAAGTTTATTCATTTTTATTATTAAGACAAAGCTTTCAATTTATTGAAGTAATATGAAACTTATACATTAGTGTACAATTACAAAAACCTTTAAATAGAGAAAAAAAATGAATGTCTATATATCAAATGACTGATAATTTATATATTAAATTTTCGGTCTTTTTAATTAACAAACATGCAATGTGTCTCTCTAGTCTAGTATAATACAATTTTGCTATATAATTTTACTCTTTAATATAGAAATGGTAAAAATTAAATTATTTAAAACCCCTGTGGTTCAAATACAATATGATATTTATTATGCCGTCGGTGGTCATTCACCAAATAATATTAAAAAAAAAGTAAAATTCGTATTTACGGTTTTTAGTACATTTAGATACATATATATATAATTTTAAATAATATATGTGAAAAGACAATTAAAATGGAGAAAATATTATTACAGAAATTAAAGATAAACTTTTACTAAATTATACGATTAAAGACTTACAATTTGATATAAATCATTTAATTACCTAAAGAAGTTTTTCGATATTATAATAAATATTGTATAAAATTATTTTTTATTACTAAAATTATAAATAAAAAATTATTGATGAAACGGCTTTAAAATCTGATATTTAGTTTTCTTTAGAAACAATTTAGTTCTGGTAGTCAATAATAACTAATAAAGTATATACAATTATTTGTTTCAAAGTTTAGTAACAAAATTAAACGAAATTAACGAAATTTATTATAGGATAGGATAATCTAAAGATTTTCAAAAAAATTAACAATTATTGTACATTTATAAAATCGTATCCATACCTTAAACATAAAATCTAGCTCAAATTAAAATATTGCAATCAAATTATAATATTGCAATATTCTTATTATATTATACATATGCCCAAATATATGTTTATGATTATGTAATTTTCCTTTCCTTTTTTTGTATTATTTATTTGTGTATCACTCCTGACAAATGGCAGAACTTGACATTGTTGAATTTTTGGTTTTGACAAATAATTTAAACAAAAAGCAAGAAAATTCATTTAATAAGAAAGTAAACCAAATAAACTAACTTGAAATAAAGAACAAAACAATATACAAGAAATATATTTTCTTATTCCTTTGTTAAAAAATATTTAGTATATGTTTTATTTTTGATGGTTTGTGGAAATTTGATACTAAGAAAAAGAACAAAAAATTGTATATGTAGAAACACTGAAAACTTTAACATTTTTGGTTTGATGATAAAATTACATATAATATGAAAATGGTGAAAATTAAACCCGAAAAGGACTAAGGTAAAAATATATAGTAATATATATATTTTTATTTTTATATTTATCAATTATTTGAACTCAACCCAAAAACCGAAAACACTCAAACTTTTTTTTTTGTATAAGAAAATGGTGACAGAATAGTTAAGTAGATTATTTTTTTTTTCTAGTCTTGATCCTTTAATAAATTAAATAAAACAAACCTGTATAAGAAGTCATGGACATTTTTTTGTTATATGTATATACGAGTATATATAATTATATTTAGTTACATTTTTTTTATCCACAATTTACTATCAAAACACAGAAAAAGGAAAAGTTGCAAACAAACAAAAAATTATAGGACAGAAATTAAGGATATCCGTTTTTTATTTTGTTGAAAAATCGTATTATTTTTTGTTGTTTTGATGTCATTAAATTTCCGATTTTTTTAAATGAACAAAATAATTTATATATACTTTTTTACGGGTAAGGTAAATAATATTTGCTATTAGAAAGGTTTCTTACTTGAAACGATAATGTCCATCATTCGTCATAATTTTTGAAACTAAATGAAATAAGTAAAAGATGACAAATTATTAATATTAAATTTCTTATTATTTTTTTTGGTATATATTAATTATTATATATTTTCCATAGTTATATTGAAGAAGGAAAGAAAATAAGAAAATTAGGGGGAAAATTGGATAGAAAATTGATATAGCTTAATAAATTTTTGACCAAATAAAAGTAATTTCATTTTGTCGTTAATCCTGAAATTGGAAATTGAGAATTTTGTTTTTGTAACTTGTTTAAATTTAAGGTGAAATCATAACAGGTATAATAATGTATCTTAAAATCCGACTTGGTTTGCTTATGGAATATATTCTACTAAATTCTAATAGAAATAAAGGTTAATTTGATTTTTCGGAAATATATATGTTGTCAAGTAATTTTTGTATGGAATATGGACATAAGCTTTTGGAAATATGATGAACAAGAGGTTACTTTTACGGGCCTCCTAATTTTTAAATTAATGCGACCTTTTTAAATTACAGCATTTTTGAGTCAGAGAAAACTCTTGGTTAGACAAATTTTGCATCTTATATAAAGTTGAATTCAATAATATATTAGTAGTTTGCTTGAACCAGAAGATGTATCAACTAGAGTTCCATGTTCTGCACCTTTACAATTTACAAAATTTTAAGTATATTATTAACTCGCCCACATCAAAATTATCACAAAAAAATTGCAAACGTAAATGTTATTTTTAAATTATAGCAACTAAACGTGGAGAATAATAACACATTATAAAAAAAATCCTTTTTAAATTATACTTAAAAGAAATATAAATGTAACTAAAAATAATAATTTTCACTCGATTGCAATTGCAAAATAAGCATTAAAAAATCAATTTGCAAAAAACCTTTTTTCTAAAACTTTTTATAATAATTTTTCTTAGTTTTTCTTCCTTTTTTTTTTGCAACCATTTTTTGTTTGAAAAGGAAGAAAATTGAGTTTGTTTAAAGTTTATTCCGATGGAATAAAAGGCACTAATATCCAAAATTAAAATAATTATTATTTAATTTAAGATTTACATGAACAAAATCAAAATATTAGACTAATTATTAACTAGGAATTAACTTGGAAACTAATAATCGAATACCATTGTTTTAAAATTCAAATAAATGGATTTCTCAGTTGAATTTGATCCATTTGTATTTCAAATTGTTCTTTTTTACAATTCCAATTAGGTACTTTTCAAAAATAATGAAGAATCTTTGAAAACTGAGAAATTTAATATGAAAAGAACATACATTTGAATTGTACATGTATCAATTTTTCCAGAAAATGCTATCTAAAATTGAAGTTTAAATTGAGAAATTTTCCAGCTTTTTATGATTGATTTTCGAGCTTTTTGAAATAATATATTGCCTAATTTTTATATATATAAATATTCACAAACCCATTTACTTTCAAAATAATAAAAAAATAAATATCGTATATAATTTTTTTTATGTTAAGATTTCCACACGAATAAATTGTTCAATCTTGACTGAATTTATGTATATAAAATTATTTGGTTATATTAGTAGTAGTGTATCAGAGTAATATAAGTATATATGTACATATATATTATTTCTAGTTATCATGTTTTACCTTTATTACAGCATTTTTCAAAAACGTTTCAAATACATTAATTTTTTTCTTCTTCTTATATTTATTCAAATGAGACTACTCCAGTGTGTACTTTTTCCACATGTATAAAGGCTCTATCCAGCTTTTGAGCATAAATGGAATACAATTTTTTTTTCGTTCTGTTTTATGAAATATACTTAATTTTATATATTATAATTTTCATTTTTTTTATATAATAATATATTTTATTTATTTAAAATATGCGTGAGTTTTTTGTATAAAATTTATCTTTTTGTTTATTTTAAATTTTTTAAAGTAAAATCTTACTGAATTTAAAAGTAAAATACGAATTTTCCTTTATTAAAAAATATCACTCTATGGAATTGCTTTTTTTCTTTCAGAGGATATATTACAGATCCAATCAAAGAGTTAGAAAACTATTTTGATATTAAATCAAATAAGAATAAAAAAAACATAATAAAGAACAATTTTATTCAAATTAATAAAAGGTAACCCTTTAATCCTTTATTTAAATAATTGAGATATTTTTCATAGATTTGGTATTTTTAGAATATGCTCAAAAAGCCATTAATTATATTAATAATTTATATATAGTTTGCCACATACACATTTCATAAATTTATAATCTGTAAAATATTTTATTGTTCATACATAATAAAAAAAAATTTCAGGAAAATTTCTTTCTTAAATATTTTATAATATTTGAGTAAATTTATATATTTGACTAAGATAATTTAAATATTATAAAAATATTTAAATTTATATTCTTTTTACATAAAATTTTTACTAAAATTTTTCTAGAAATATTTAAAATGCTTACTAAAAATTAACTGAAATGAAAATTTAAATATTTGAAAAATAATTTATTTAATATAATAAAATAAATAATATTATCAATGGTACATAAATTAACCAAATTTTCAAATATTAATAAAAAAAATGAGTTAACAAAAAAAAGTTTTGTTGTAAATTTCCAAATTTTTTCACATAATATTTTTTTATATGAATTTAATTGCAAAAGACAGATAATACGTGTATGAATTAAATATTAAGGGTCTTATGAATCATTAAAAAGAAGGCAATCGAAAGTTGAAGAATATTATTTTTGTATACCATTATTTTCAAGAGGGAAATTTAGAAGTTAATCTAAATGATAGACGTTTGAAAAAATTGTAAATAGAACCTCTATTATTTTTTTCATGGAAACAAATGGAAATTTATTGTATATATTAATTTAAATAATGTAGATAATATTAAAATTTCTGTAAATTTCGTATAAAAATTATTTACAATTTATAAAATACTAAATTACATTTCTTTTTGAAATAAAGTTATAACGCTTTGCACAAATAACTTTATTAATTGAGGTTATGTTAATATTGACCTAAAATGAGAATAAAACTGAATTGTGATTATTATCGCAAAAAATATTCCTTTTATTGAATATATATGCTAATTAGAATTACAATTTTATTTAACTGATATGGAATTAATTTAGTTTATATATTTTTACAGACCAGGGCCGTCATTTCATTTTAGTCGGGTAAATAAATAATTTTGAAAATTTGAAGCGTTTTGAAAACATATTTTCTGTTCCGAATAAAATGCTTTTGCCTTCGAAATTCCTAAGTCTTTATCGTTGCTAATTTTACTGTAATGAAATTCTAAATGTTTCTAAACAGAGCCATGTTTCAATTAATGTTTAAAAGTTTGTTACGAAAGAAAATATTCCAAACTTATTACTTATTATATGCATACAATATACATAATATATTATTGAAATATATAATATTTCGTTTAAATTAAAAAAATTTCAATACTTTTCCTGTACATATATAAATATTTCATATAAAATTTTAAAATTTCAAAAAAATTGTGATTTAAATAAAATTCAAAAATTGAAAAATATTTTCCAAATAATTTTAATTGAAAAACTAGAAATTCAAATAAGATAAAATCAAATGTTTATATTATTTTTTTCAAAGTGGAGAAATTGTCTTTTAGAATATTTAATTTCTACCTGACCTGATTTACTAATACATATAGATATAAAATTTAGTGAATTTTAAATATTCTTATTATACAGTTTCTTAAAAAAGGATTTTTGTTGTTTTTTTAGCTATGAATTTATTTAACCTAGAATATGTTAAAATTCTTTTTCTTATATTTTATGAATATTATAAATGAAAGAAAATCAATTTTAGTTCTTTATTATTTATCACACACAACACAACACATAATATTCATTTCATTTAATTGGAATGACTTTTAATATTATTTATTTTATAAACATTAATAAACAGAAAAAAAGAAATTCTCTAAAGATGCTGGGATTTCTGATACACAAAAAGTAACATAAAAAACATATATAAAAAAACTATTATTCGAATTAAGGCTAAAATTACATTGATAAAAATTACATTAATTAAAACTCATTTAACCATTTAAATATATTTAAGCATATTAAAAGCTCATTAGTAATTCTCATTCTTCGATTAACTTGTATATACATATGTATATACATTTTCATTATTTTTTTCCTACTGTTCCAAATTTTTATTATTTTCATTTTCGCTATTCATATATTTTTGTTTCTTATTTCACCAGTGAAGCTTTTTTATCACGCTTTTACGTACAAAGAAAATGTTAAGCAAAACTTTACATACATAATAGTTTTTTATTCCATTTAGTAATCCTTGGCAATTTGTTATTAATTATGTTAAGCAAGAAAAACGAAACGATGTTTATATTTGATAGAGTTGAAAAATCAAGATTATTATCATTATTGTAATTGATGTTGGAATTATCGGTAAAATACAAAAAAAAAATTACATTGGAAAATGTTAATGCTGGGCAATAAAACTTAATATATTAAAGTGTTTTTCTATTAATAATCTTGAAAATATTTCAGTTTTGTAATGATAAAAGGAAGAAATTATTCCGTCTGATCAGAAAAGAAAATGGGGAAAAAATTGTATATTTTAGATTGAAAATTAAAGATAAGTTGAAAAAAATTTTTAAAGAAATTTTCAGAAATGAAAAATAATGAATTATTGTACTAAGATTGAATGTAAGATTGAATAATATATTTAAAATTGTCTTCTGCGTTTGCAAAGTTTACATTTATTCGATAATATCGAGTATAGAAGAATTATTAGGAAAATTTACGAAAATTTAAGGAAGTTATTTATTCAATTTCAATATCAAATTAGTATTTTTTACAATTTCAGTTCATCTTTTACAGTAATGGAAAATCAGTATTTGGTAAATATCGATGCTGATTTTAAAAAAATACGATAAATAAACCCCGGGTTTGTCAAAAGCACATTTTGCTTAAAATCGCCACATGTAGAACTATGAGCTATTCTAAAACAATGGGAATTCCTATACGTGTAAATTGTGCAGTTTTAGTAGTATTTTCAATGTACTATACATAGGAAAGATAAAAAATGATATGGTAAATATAGGTAAAAAATGAGTCCCTGTTCGATTTTATTAATTTTTTTCCTTCCAAGTTTATTATTCCAACAAAATACATATTATATATAAACTTATCATTTAAGTTTTCCCTAATTTTACTTTTAATTGAACGTATAATGTGATATGAAATAATATCCAATATTTCATTTATATAGCTCCTAAAAATATGCAAAATGTTCGTTTTTTGCAAAATTTTACATGATTTTGATTAATTATAAGTGTGAGGCAAATGATTATAATTTATTAATTAATGCACTTTAAAGAAATATGATATTCGAAACTTTTCTCAATATTTGTTTTTAAAAATATTGTGCAGTTATAATTTTACAAGTGAATTAAAAATGTAATTTTTTGATTTTCGAAGGGCCACAACGGAAAGGGGAGGGGAGATACGGATACAATTTCTTCAGAGACTCTAGTTATTTTTGAGATATCTCCTTGGTACATAAATTTCAGCCTTCCATAATAAGCAGTTTGGGAAATACAGGGTGTTAAAAAAACTAAAAAAAGTTGTAAGAAGATAACGGTATTTTTATACAACAAAGAATTAAATTTTAAAAAATTTGTTAATTTCACAATTAAGATAAAAGATTTTCCTATCTTATGGCTTTTACAGACCTCAAAATTTTTATTGGTTTAAAAGTTATTAGATGTTCAATATGGGCAATTTTCGAACTTGGAGGGGGAATAACTCAGATGGGAAAAGAGATAGAAGAAAATTTTGTTCTACTGGACCTATTATTTTATTACTATCTATCTATGGTCAAATTTTAACACTCTATCTTAAAAGATGTAGAAGTTTGTGTAAACGGACGGACAGACGGACAGACAGAGTGAAACGAATATACACATTTCTTCCAATTTGGTTGGTGCTAAAAAGACAATTTGACGCATATAAAACCGATTATAATGGGTTCAAGTGAATTCTGATAATTTTGAAAGTATAAATTTGCTTGATTAGATAATGAAGTTGTGTATGTTATACCAATCTTATCAACCACACAAAACAACACAACACCTTCTATACTCGATATTATCGGTCAAATGTAAAACTTTGCAAACGCAGAAAATAATTTTAAATAATTATCGAATAAATCTATATTAGATATAAGTTTCAAAACAAACACTGAATTAACTAATGAACTAACAAAAATGTGAAGATGAATACAAACCGGCACATTATAAAATTAATTTATTAGAAATTCGCACAATAGTTTTCCGATCAGTGACGAAAATCAATTAATTAATTTGTCCAAAACTAAATTACCAATTTTAAAAATTATAATTACTTAGTTTACAAATTAAACTCTTTTAAAATTACGATTTCAAATTAAAAAAAAAGTTATATTAAATATATATAATCATTCAATTTTAAAATTATTATTTATTAGGGGGCAGAATTAAAATTAAATCAAAATTAAAAAACAATTTTTTTTTATAAACTAACTTCTATAACCATGAAAATTGGGTCTTTTCTTCATTAATTTGTTTTTATAATTTCCCTTCATAATTACACAGAAATTATGTAAAAATGACAATTACTTGTTTTTTTTTGTTACTTAATTTAAGGAAAACAAATTAAAATTACAAAAATATCCACTC
The DNA here is from genome assembly GCA_949752835.1 of Empis stercorea. Classification (NCBI taxonomy): domain Eukaryota; kingdom Metazoa; phylum Arthropoda; class Insecta; order Diptera; family Empididae; genus Empis; species Empis stercorea. The sequence continues at coordinate 18,764,853 of OX457089.1, forward strand.
AAAACCATTTTTTTATGTAAAACAATTCCCAACGAAAAAAAAGATAAAATTTAATTATACTTCATCACATTATCTAACTGTACAACATCAATTGAATTAGTAACAATAATCACCCATCCTTAGGATCCTACGGGGATATTTTTCCATTGTATATTATTCAAATGATAAACTGAACAAAAAAAAAAAACAAATAATGTAGAAGCAAATATAGGGTGCAACCAAAAATGACTCAAAAGGGAGTGAACCCTAATAGATAATAAGAAATCCTCCCGGGTGTTAAAAATAAAACTTTTTCTATCGGGACATTTTTCTTATAGAGGAGACTTTTTTTTTGTACAATTTTTGGACATTTTTTTTTTTGGGTTTCTTTTACAGAAAAAAAATTTACTTAAATATTTTTAAACAGTTATTTTTGTTTTGTTTTGTTGTTTTTTTTCCTTCATTATAAAACAAAAGTTTTTCAATTTTCTTTCTTTTTTTTCTTGGTATGAGTCTCAAAAAATCGCCTTTTCCATAATTTCCAAATTTTATTTATATTATTCGTATTTTTGTTTATCTCGACAATTTAGTTAAAAAACTTGGAATTTTATTATTATTATTATTGTTTAAGTGAATGGGTGGAAATATAATAATCAAAACGAAAAATAAAAATAAAAGAAAAATTTTTTAAGAGTAAATTTTCTATATATATTTTTATTATTGTTAAAAAGAAAATTGTATTTGGAAAAATTATAATTTTTGTGAAAATTTTCCAGTTTTGTTTATTGAATTAAACAATACAACAATAAATTGAAGAAAAATTTATTATAATTTTTTACATTAATCAATATTGAAAGTTGTTCAAAAAAAAAAAAAACAAATTTTTATGTACTTCAATTTAATTTAACCTCCGAAAAAAATTTAATTTCCCAGAAAATATTTATAATTAAATATTATGCCAAAAATTTTAAATTAAAATTTGATTTATATACTATTTTTAGAATAAATTACATAGTCGTTTTTCAATATTTTTCTTAAATATTTAAATCATTTTTCAAATTGAATTAATGCATAACGTTTCTGGTAAGTAATGGAACTGTTCATCAATCCAAACAGAATTATGTAATTCTATTTTGAAAATAGAAATATTTTTTGGAAAAATGATTCAAAATTTATGAAAAGCTCCTTTTGCTTCATATATTGAAAATATATGAAGCTTTGTGGCGCGGTCTAAATTTCGAAAAATTTTTTTTCGAGATTTTGATTTTTCTGGACGTTTTAGATGTCAGGGAATCAGAATCAGCAAAAAAAAAATCCGTGTCCGCCGTACGCCGTACGCCGTACGCAAAGTAAAAATACACTTTTTTAAACGCTTAGAAATAGTATAAGCACTCGTGCGATTTGTACAAAAATTGCAACATATATAAAGTAAGGATGGAAATTTATGTGTATGGTATCCTTTTTTAAATCATTTCCCTGCAACCCCCCCTAGCGGAGCGTTGAAAATGCACAATTTTGTGCACTTCAAAAAAATACCCCTAAATATAGTCGGATCTTTACATTGTTTCACAGATATATGTATAGACGCCATATAAAGAAGATTGTAAAAATTTGGAGCCCTAGGTCCTCGCCCCCCTATTTTATAGTAATATTAAAATAAAAATTTTGAAATTTGAAATGCCTATAAAACCGGTTTGATTTTATATAAAACATTGTTACTTCTAACATAGATGCAGCAGGTAAGTGCATTTCAATTTCATATAAAAAATTTACCCCCCACCTTCTTTAAGTGGGTGAGGGGGCTTATGTATGAAATAAGCTACATACCTTGAGGGGGGAAATTAATTGAAAAAATGAGAAACTATATTCTTAAATATACTATGTTACACATTGTGCATAAAAATCAGCTTCGTACCTTTACCCCCCTGGATTTTACAGGTGAAAGAATTTTTATGGGACTACTAAAATTGAATTTTTGGTATTTAAAATGACTATAAAATAAGCCGCATTTCAGATAGGGTCTTATATCTTGTAGGTTTGGTATAATAGATTGGTATCTTTCGAAACCATTCGAAAAATTTACCCCTTTCCCTTTTATTATGGGTGAGGGGGTAATTTTATGAAAGAGGCTGCAGCACCTCAGCGGGGGACTGGATTGAAAAAATGAGAAATTATTTTCTTAAAAATACTATCTTACAACTTGTGCCAAAAATTTATTTCCCTACCTGCAACCCCCTCTAAGCTACATCACTTAGAAATGTTACATTTCAAAATTTATTATATAGTTTATGAAATTGAATTTTTGGAACTTAAAATGACCATAAAATAAACCGCATTTCAGATAGGGTGTTATATCTTATAGGTTTGGTATAATAGATTGGTATCTTTCGAAACCATTCGAAAAATTTACCCCTTTCCCTTTTATTATGGGTGAGGGGGTAATTTTATGAAAAAGGCTTCAGCACCTCAGCGGGGGACTGGATTGAAAAAATGAGAAATTATTTTGTTAAAAATACTATCTTACAAGTTGTGCCAAAAATTTATTTCCCTACCTGCAACCCCCTCTAAGCTACATCACTTACAAATGTTACATTTCAAAATTTATTATATAGTTTATGAAAATTGAATATTTGGAACTTAAAATGACTATAAAATAAGCCTCATTTCAGATAGGGTCCTATATCTTGTAAGTTAGGTATAATAGGTTGGTGTCTTTCGAAATCATTCAAAATTTTCACCCGTTTCCCTTTTCATATGGGTGAGGGGGTATATCTATTAAACAGGCTGCTATACCTCGGCGGGGGACTGGATTGAAAACATGAGAAATTGTTTTCTCAAAAATACACACCTACACCTTCTATACAAAATTGAGACACACCTTCAACCCTCTTCATTTTACAGGGGCAAAAAGTTCGAAATTTATAGAATAAAAACATATATACATATATTACATTTCGAGTATTTAGTATAAATATAGTATTACAAATTCGAGTACTTATTTATAAAAACTTGATTGTAATTTTAAATTGTACAACATTGGGAGTTTTGTAAAAATCGTAATTTTTATTTAATTCTTCGTTTTCACTAAATCCTAGGTAGATCAAAAGGGTATATGAAGCACTCTTCCAAATTGGCAGCTTTTTTTAATTTGTAATATTTCATATTTATTAAATTTCTTTGAATTCAAAAAATTTCATAAAATTTCATTTCAATTCCTATGAAAGATTTTAATTGTGAATATTTGATAGTTCAACAAACAATTAAAAAACTTTTTCAACTATACTATTTCACTTTTCATTTTAACATAAACACTAAATTTACGAAATATCCTTTATACATATTGTATTATTCTGTAAAGATATCAAGATCTCAGAGTACTTTAAATACGTTTAATGTGTAAAATAAAAACCGATATAAGATAAAGATTTCATCTTTTGAATAAAAAATAAATAAAGAATTTCCTTCAAACTATTATATAGTCCAATATATAAAGTTTATCTATTATCCTGCCTGCCCGATCATATATCTTTCAAATCCCTATTTTCCATGAATATTTATAAATTATAACAAAACCACATCGTTTACTAATGGCAACCAGAAAAAAAAACATAATTTCATCCTTATACGTTTTCTTAACTTTATTCACACAAAAAAAAAAGAACAAACAAACAACAACAAAATAAACCATCAAATTTTTGTATTTCAGTCACATTCACATAAATATTATATACAACAAAAAAATTCACATTTATATATATGGATATCTACATAATATCCTTAAAATACAAAATAAGAAAAAATAGTGCTAAAAATTTATTTAAACCATATAAACAAATAAGAAAGAAAAATGGTATATTTAGTCAGCCTATTGTGCAGTAGTTTCATAAATCTATGATTTTTATTTGGTTAACAATATTGTTCGCCTTCATTTTTGGATTTTTGGTAAGCTTCAACATTAAATTCCAATTAAAAGATGTTGCCCTCTAATGGCAGAAAATTAAATTATAAAATTAACATATTACTGTGACTTTGATTTCTTTTCCACGAAGAGCTCATATTTAATTTTTGTTCTAAACATTATTACTTTCTCTTTATAAAAATATATGTATTTGATGGTTTAATCGGGCTAATATTGTTACTGACATCTATAGACGGAACTGTAGGGTCCCACATTTTCATTTCAAACATTATAATTAACAATTTTAATAAAACTTATAGAAATGGTTGGACAGACGAAACAAGAATCCGTTTAACATAAAAGGATTCCTTTTTTTTTTACAAAAAAAAAACTCCTAAACATTATTTTATTTTATTTTTTCTGAGAGGCTTTCAAGAAAATTTATATATATGAATTTCACATCCTTTCTTATAAGATCTTATCATTGGTATTTTTTACTAAGCTGTTTTATTGTTACATTAAAATCATTTTCTCTGTTTTCCTGTTTTTTTTCGTTTCTCTTACATTCTAAAAATATAAAAGTTTAGTAAGAAAAAGACAAAAAATTTCCAAAAAAAAAAAAGAAACCAAAAATTTATATATTAATACGCGAATATATATTTTGTGTTTAAAATCCATAAATGTATTAAGAATATTTCCTTTTTTTATTCTGTTTTTGTTTCTGTTTTTCTTTTTTTGGTTATAATATCAGCAATTTATGTAGAAATTTCTTGTGTGACATTAGGTTATTACTCATGGGATCGTTTCAACTATCAATCAAAACAACATTTTTTTTTTGTTTTGTTTCTGTCGCAGATGATGTTTAAAGTTAACAAAAATAAATTTATCTGAAATAGAAAAAAATACCAAACGGAAAGCAGAGTGAGCAGATATTTTTGAATTATTTAACTTTTAATAATGAAAACCTTTATTTTCAATGATTTTAAATAAATTTTGTTCAGAAATCAGGAAGGTATCCAAGGAAAATCATTTTATTATTAATACGAGATATTGTAAATTGTTTGTAGGAATTTATTAATATTCAAATTGCTCGGAAATTATTCAAATTTCCGTATCTGGGAAATCTCAGTCTCAGATCATATAAATTATAAGATACTTGGCTCTTATTTTTCTGTTAAAATTCGATCAAGGAAAACATACCGGGATATACATGTAATTTTTCTAATATAAATAGATATTTGCTCTACACTTTTTTTATTTTACTTTTTGAATTCCCTTTGCCTGTCTTAAAAGGTTTTATATCAAAATTTACAAGTAGAAATTCAATTTAAAATTAATATTTAAGTTTAAGTTTCAGTTTATTTATTGCCATTATACATATTTAACAAGATTTTTGGCATTAATTATTTCAATCTTAGAGTTTTAGATTTAAAATTAAAGTTTCAATTCAAAGTACAATTTATCATGTCATTTTCATTTTACAGTCACATAACGTAAGAAAACCCTATATGATTTAAAATGGCATCATGAATTAAAATGCAAAAAAGTACTTATTTTATAATGGCTGCCAATATATTTAAAATTCATGTTGAATTCACAAGCTTAATAATAAAATAAAGGTAAATTGTTAGTCGTAGTGCGAATATTGAATACGTAAATTATACAGGCACATTAAATAGTAGTTTTAAAGAAAAAAACTGAATTGATTAATACATAAAAGCTTAAATATATAATTGTTTAAATGAAAACTGAATAAATATTTGATTAAAAAGAATTTTCCAAATTTTATTTGATATTTTAATTGAACATTAATATATGTATCTACATATCTACATATAAATATAATTCAAATATTTTGAAAATATATATATTAGAAATTTTTTATTGCGGTACAATATGTTTCAATTTCATAATATTTTTGCTGAGTTTTTAACCAACACAATTTTTTTTTTATTAAATATTTTTAACAAAACTATATAAAGCAGTATGTGCAGTATAGCAAAATACACAAAAATATATAATACTGAAAGTGACACAAAATTTTGCTGATCACACATGAAAAATGCCAGCAAAATAAAATATCAAAAACAAATAAGAAATCAATTTTAACCACAAAATGAAAAATCAAGTTTTTAAAACATAAAAAAATAAATAAATTGCTTTAGATTAAAATTTCTAAAAAAAGGAATAACTTAATAATATAAAAAGGATATATTAATAATACTCATCAGCAATGAAATATATTCAATAAAATATAATAAAACTAAAAATTTCAAAAGAAAATTTTGGATAACCAAAAAATTTGAAGTCTAGACAAAATTATATTGAATAATTTAAAAGCTTCATCCATTTTATCATATATAGTTTTCATTTATTATTGAATATAAACTTTTGTTATATAAAATGACAATTTTTATTTCTATTTGTTGGCGTGTCTAATATTTTTTTTTTATTAATTTTCATTCTACACAGAATTTATAATTTTTCATAAGGACATATAAATTTTATTAAAATATAAATAATTTATTTGAAAAATTTAAATATAATATTATACAATTATTTTAAAAGTTTTGGAAAATAAAAGACTCATTAATGGTGTTATTGGAAAATGTTTCGTTTCTAAATAATTAAAGACTTAAATTTTGTTGAAAGATATAATAATGATTTGAATGAATGAAATTCTTATATATGTATAGATACTAAAAATTTATTTTTAATAAAATAAAATTTTCAGAGGATGATTTTTGTTAACCCAAATTTAAGTTATAAGAAAGAGTTGCTACGCCTCAACATATTTTTTTATATTTATCTTTAAAATTTAAAATTTTATTAATTTCCGTCAATGTTTATTTATTCAAGAATAATTTTAATTAATAGCCACTAAAATCATTTATGTTTTAATTTTAATGAATAATTATAGTATTTTTAGATTTTGAATATGTATGGGTATTACAAAATCAAATTGCACTTCTATAAATTAAAATTTTACTTTTAACTTTAAAAGTAAAAATATTTTACTTTTAAATTTAAAAGCTAAATTTAAATTATAGAATGAAAAATTTGAATCATTAAAAGTTCAATTTTACCTGAAATTTGTAGAATGTCAGAATAACTGAACTGAGCGAAATAATCTCACAATTTTATTTTTGAAATCAGTAAGATAACCAGATAATCAATTCTTATTCTAGTCAGCGTATTATTAATTTTTTTCGTTCAATTAAAATTTAATTGATAAAAAATCTAATTTTTAATTACAATATTGTTTCAGAAAAGTTAAAAAATTTTTCTAAAAGACAAGCTTATTTCAAAATTTACTATAATTTTATCTTTACGTTATCCTCTCTATCAAAAAATAAGAAGAAAGGTGAATTAAGCTCATTAAATTAAACTTCAAAAACATAAAAATATAATTTCATAATTTTTTCCTATTTTCGTCCTTGTAGTATACATTAAAAAAATACACAGAATTAAAATAATTTTCTTTTTACCTTTAGAAATTTCATAGAATAGAAAATTCATAACAAATTTCCTACATTTTATTTTATTATTACAAAACTATGTTATATCTAGATATATTCTATAAGTTTAGGATGTAAGAATATTTCAATGAACTATGCTGTAATTTTCATTGTAAATTTATGACAAAAAATTACTTTAAATGGAAAACCTTTCGTTTTTCCACTCAAGAGAATAAAAAAATTGTCATAACGTTCCTTTTTTTCCTATTTCATTATTATTATTATGATTGTAGAATGTCATCCCTTAAGAATGCATTCATATTTAGCTCATTATTCACTAAATTTTTATGCAAAATTTTTTATATATACTTATATATATATTAAATATACATATACATATATATATATATATATATTTAATATCCCTTTTGTGTGTATATGGTGTATGCATTTTTGTCATACCTTGTGAACATGATGACAGTTGTATTGACATTTCACTTCTATAATGCTAAAAATGTAAATACAATTTGAAATTGAAATTTCCCATATGAACGAAACGTTATTACATTTTTTTTATAATATAAAAATTTTATTGAAAAGAAAATATTATAGATATGACGATGATAAAAAAAAGGATATTTCTCTAGAATTATTATTTGAAGTTTTCATTTTTTTTTTGTATTTTGCTATTATTTTTATTATTATTATTATGTTTAGTTAAGTATTAGAGTAAGTGGTGTTATTGGTATATATAATTTTCAGGAAACAATTTGACAGAAAGACGATATTTCTAACCGTAACAATTTACATTTTGTTTTATATATTTCAATTTTCCTTATTATTATTAATAATTTTTGTAAATTTATGTTTTGCTTTTATATAAACTTTACTATAATTTTTTATGTTTACATTTTTATTGAATTTATTAAAAGTAAAAATATTTGTATGGGTATATATAGTCGCATATGTTTGTTATGAATATTGGTGTATAAAAATATATATTTTAAATTAGAAATATTTAAAAAATAATTGAATGTCTATCCAATTGTACAAAACCAATATTTTTCTAAAATCTAATTTTGAAATTTGTATAAAAGCATATAAGTAAAGTTCGATTATATATTACCATTACTTGTTTTGGTAAAAACAATAACTACAATGGGTAAATTGAAATGTCCATTTTTCTTGAAATGATTTAATTTCAAATAATTTTAAATTGATTTTGAAAATTTTGTAGTTGAATTATTTTGGTTGAATATTATTATATATAAAATAAATATACAAAGATTAAGCTATAACAAATAAATCAATTTTATATACCTATAACCTATATAATAGGTGAGTTTAAATATAATAGGTGAGTTTAAATTACAAAAGTTTCACAATTTTTTAATAATTTTTCAGACAAATTTCACAATTTTTCAAATTAAATTAAATGCATTTTGAATAAATAGAAAAAGAATAAAAAGATTAGTATCCATGGAATATCATTCTAGGTACGAAAGATTAGTAAAGATGAGTATTTTTAGTATTAAAAGATTAGATTTTCATTCTGTGATTCACTGCGTGATTTTAGAATTTCTTAAACACATGACTATTTTAATTTTACACTATTAAGCTTTTTGCTTCATTGAAAAGAAAAGCAATTTCGTAATAAAAGTCACGACTTATATGAAACTTTTATATGTACATAATATGTACATACTTTTATATGTACATAGTCTGCAGAAAATTTCTTTTTCAGAAATTTTCTGCAGACCATGGCTTACAACACACAGAAAGATACTTAAAATATAAATTGTTTTGGTATATTTTACAAAATGTATTTCGTTCTATTTAACAAAAAATGATAATACTAAAGGTAATTTTTATTTACAAATATATATTTCTGAATATAAAAAAAAATTTAAAGTCTGAAGTATTTATTATTAAATTTCTTTATGATATAAGTTAAAATTACACATACTAAAAAAAATTAATTATACTAGAGACTTAAAGGTATTTCATGGTTTAATCAAAATCCAACACACACACAAATTTAAAAAAAAAATGTTTGTTTATACTTTGACATCACATAATTGCAATATTTTTGTTTGGTTATCATAAATTTCTAAGTTTTGTGATGAATCACAAAAATGTTTCAAAGTTCCTTTTTATGTATACATACGTACATACATAATATATATAAATATACATTATATATAAAATAAAACAACCCCATGAAATTTATGTCATAATACTTTGATACAAAAATACTTATCTCTTCTTATATTATCATTTATAAATTTTTGTTGTTTTTTTTATATTCCATCATCCACAAAAAAAAACAACAACTAAATATTTAATATTTGTGCTCTTATGTTTATCACAACAACGGAAAATATAACAACAAAAAATACCTAATAGATAGAAAAAAGAAAATAGTTTTTCTACATATTAATCCAAAAAAAAAAAACGGAGCCGATGAACAAGAACGGATACAACGAAATTAACACACGAAAAAAACAGTATATATAAGTGTAATACCAACATGTTTACCAGGTAATAATTGTTGACAGATGACTAAAGCACTTTTTTTATATATAAACGAAGGATCTTATGCATTATCCTGATGTCTTTGTAATAATTTTTCTTTTTGAATTTTTTTTCTTTTTTTTTTTTGTTGATAAATGAAATAAAAAATCTTCTTCATCATCATCATCGTTATTATCATCAAAGTGAAGAAACAGGAAATTATTTTCTTACATTTTTCTTCCGTCTTTACTCAGGCATCTACACTACACACAGCCATACATACTTTACTCGCTTTACACGTGAAAAATCTAAGGACGAAAAAATAATAATAATGAAAAGCAAAACTTCTTGACTCGGCATTAATAATAATAACAAGTTAAACAGGAACAAATAATATGAGAAAAACATATACAATCTACATACATATATACATATATATATATATATATATTTACTTATATGAAGAAATTATGTAGTTATGTTATTTTTGTATCGGAAAAGAACAATAATATCAATAAAAAAAAATTAAATTGGCACAAGAACAAAATTTGGAGTTTAATGAAACAAACATTCAAAAAACATTAATACATGAATTTTTGTAGCAAATAAAATGTTAAAACAATTACACATAAATGATCAAATAGAGTAAATTAATTTAGTTTGTAGACTTGTCCTCATCTAAACATCCTAATTCTCTCTCTATTATATAAAACTAAATTAAATTCAAAATTATTAAATTTGAAACATTAATTTCTTAAATTTTATTTAGTTTTTTATTTGTTTAGTTCAAACAATTACAAAAATTATATAATCATAATCACATAAAAATATTACATAATCTTAATTTAGATTTAAAAATACTAATAAATATAAATTAATTTAAAGAATATAAAAAAGTAAACAATTATTTATTGTTTTTGTCAAAAATAAAATTGTACAATGAATTTATTGATTATAGTGAAAATTAATTTGTTATGACATATGGATACGGAAAAACTTATATTTGGAAATGAAATTATGTTTGGAAATTTAATTTCTATTAAATTAAAATGTAAAAATTCCTAAATAAGTTATTTTATTTCTATTTCGATAAGAATCGATCGATAAGAATCTTTTTTAAATATAAAATCCTCAGCTACTTAATTAATTTACTTTATTAAATCATCTGTCAACCTTCACTTTGAATAAAACAGAATGTACAGATAAAATGAAATTAAATAATGCATTTTTAAAAACCGTCTTTTTCTAAAACAGAATTATACCTTAAGGTAAATTATTTTCCGATTGCTATTTTTCATGTTTACTGAAAAATAAAAATGTTTTATGATTTAAAAACATCACATATATGTATAATGATTATGATTTTTAGCTTTATTTTAGCTATATGTCTGATATTTTTTCATGGTCTCTGACATCTATCAAAATATGAATTAATGGCAAAAGTGGAATAAAATACAGAATAGAGAGAGAGGTATACAAGAGGACATAGAGAGAGAGGTATACAAGAGGACTTTCAATTTATTTTTGTGAACTTATTAAATTCTTATAAATGAGAAAAAAATACAAAAACGAAAAAAGTTTTTTTTGTTTTTAAATATCAGGAGTTTAAGTGGATTTCCTAAAAGTATAAACGAATTTCAATTTATTAATTCTTCAAAAACAATTTTTTTTTGTTATTAATTCATTGACATTTTTAATCTATATTTTTTCCCCTTTGATGTGATCAAGAAGAATTTTAATAAATTTAATTTAATATCTTTTTTTTAATAAATAATATGGAAAAAAACAACAAGCGGAAATCTAATTTTTTTGACTGTCGATTTTCTGTCGGAATTTTAAAATCTGAAATGGTTCTATAATGTAAGGTAAGTAAAAGATATGGAATAATGGTTGGATCTTTTTTATATCTAATTCAATTTTGAGAATTAATTAGGTTTTAATCATAAAAACTTCGTTTTGTTGGTGTGCTAGTAGAAAATAATATTGTTAATCCGAGAGTTTGTTTCATATAATCTCTTCAACAAACCTATAGAGCGTATAGTCTGTAAAATAATTAAAGCATTGTCAACAGTCAACCATAGTTATAAGTTTACAAATCACCAATGACAATTCGCCAATTTACATTTTTAGCAAATTTCCAACCAAATTGGTAAAAAATGTGTATATTAGTTTCACTCTGTCTGTCCATCAGTTCGTCGATTATCAAAATTTGAACCATAGATAGATAATTACAACACACATAGATAGATCACCTTCTCGTTTCTAGTTATTCCACCTCAAATTTCGAAAATTTACAATATTGAACATCTAATAAATTTTAAACCAATGAAATTTTTTAATATCTGTAAAAGCTATCAGATAATGATAACTCTTATCTTCTTCTTTTAAGTTACAAATTATATAAAATTTAATTCATTGTTGTATAAAAATACCTTTATCTTCATTCAACTTTTTGTAAATTTTTTAACACCCTGTATTTTCCAAACGGCTTATTATGGAAGACTGAAATTTATGTAAGAGAGATATTTTTAAAATAACTAGAGACTTATGCAAATGTATCCGTATCTCTCCTTTCCTTTCCGTTGCGGCCCTTCGAAAATATTAGACACAATTTAAATGGGAATACCGTATTGAATAGTTAATTTTCCTGGAATAATAATTTTGGAATGAAAAAAAAAAAATATTAATTAAAATCGAACAGGGGCGCATTTTTTAGCTATATTTACTATTTCATTTTTTCTAAAAAATACTACATATAGGAATTTTCTTTTGGTGTAGCGAGCGCACCTTATAGTTCTACATGAGGTAATTTTGAGAAAATGTGCTTTTGACAAACGCGAGGTTTATTTTTTATATTTTTTACTTTCATATCAAATTTTCAGAAAATTGTTGGCCAATAGGTAAGTAAAGTATTTGTAATATTTCTGAAATATATCTTGATCACAATTTTAGACAATTATTGCACAAATATAATAATTGACATAATTTTGAACCCTTATCGAACAAGTAGTATTTCATGACAATTCTAAAGTAAAGACCCCAATTATTGGAAAGATAAATCTTAATATTTCTTAAACTCTTATAGGTGCTAAAATTAATTTTAATGACTTCACATATTAATATTAATAGGCCAATGTTTTCATATACATTTCCATAAATAATTATGTACCTACATATATGTATGTAGTTATTTTTTAATTAGTGAAACATAAATTTACCCATTTAGTCGGACAGAATTTATTTTTAATTAAATTTTAACCTTTTGTGGTGATACTGAATACACAAATAAGTATATATGACCTATGTTAATTTCAATTTTAGATGGTTAAAACTCTACCATATTTTTTAATTTCCTGTACATGTTTCAACAATTTTTTTTTTATTTATATTTTGTATTGTGTTTTAGACCCACCATTATTATCAAAAAAAAAAATATCCATAACCAAAACAAAACCGATTTATTTATATATACATAAATAGTATACAAAACAAAGATGAGCAACAATTTTTTATGCTTATGTTGATTTCAACATAAATTATAATCAAATATGCCAGAGATTAACCTTTCAATAAATAAAATTTTCCAACTTTTTTTTCTAATATTTTTTGTTTTGTTTTTTTGTCCATTATCCTTTTTTTTGTGTCTTATTGTTGATTTTTATTTTATTCTAGGATTTCCAGTAAACAAAAAATAATCATTATTTAGCTGACTGCAGGATTTTTCTCTTTGTTACATTTTTTTATTTTTAGGTTATGTTTCTAAGGAGAATTCTTTCATTTTTTGTATTATATTTTACTCCTTATCGCCAGGATGATTAATGACCCCTGGTGGTATTTTGATGTATAATACGCAATTGTAAAAAATGAGAATCATAAATAATTAGTAATTATTTAGTTGGCTTATTAAGTGAAGTGAGGTTAATTCAGTTGGTATAAGCTTTAGGGTTGTATATATACATATAAAAAAAAAAATATATTTTTGTCGAGCAAAAATTATGGTGGTAATTAAACAAAAAAAAATTATCATGAAATATCTAAAAATATTCTGTAATAAGTTGATAAATTAAGAGTATAATTAGCAGAATTAAAGACTTTATAATAATATGTATTACATGAAAAAGGAAGTTTTTTTTTGTATTAATATGCGCTTTGAAACTTTCTGCAATGCATGCTAAAAGAGAAATTCGCATTAAAATTATTTATAATTTATTATACTAGACAAAAATGTAAGTTTATATATATTAAAGGAGGTCTATGGTCACTAATATCTTAAACCTTTATAAACATTATGGTATGTATATTTCATATAATTTAAATTATACCAAAGTTTACACCATAACAAAACATAAAATACACCTGATACTGTCAAAAATATAATATTAATTGTACTAAAATTAACCTCTAATTTTCTATTTTAAATAACAAATTGTTAATAATATGCATTTTTTAGTATGTACTATTACATGATGACACAAAATCCTATAAACAGAAATATATGCGTAATAAAATATTTTCATAATAATTATTTAAATTAATATTTAAATAATAGTATCGCGTTAGTGGGATAATTAACATAAAAATACAGAAAAAAAACTGGTTAATATTTATCCTTTCAACATAATAATGCGTATAAACATTTTAACTAAAATATTTTCTAATTTAAATTTTTGCTATTAAACTATTTTATAAGTAATTGAATTAGATTGCACTACACTGCAGGACGATGTTTAATTCTCTGATTTCGCGATCGGTAAATGTAAAACAAAATTAAAATGTATTTTGTAAAAAATATAAATAAATGTAGACCTCCTTATAAATTCCATTAAATAGACCTAAATAGACTTTAAATAGACCTCCTTTCCATTAAATAGATCTAAATAGACCTTAATAGTCCGGTACTCAAGAATCACAAGAAAGTATCTATGTAGATGTGGTAATATTTGTTTGTTTATTACTTTCATTTTATCACACGAGCTAAATTCAAAATTTGAATGAATAAATATAGTAAATATTATACTGATATATAATATAATTCTGTAGTGCAATAATTGTCATTATTGATTCACATTTCTTTTTTCCACCAAGAACAGCAGCTCAAGAATACCCACGACTTGTATGTATATATGTACATTGTTGAAACATAGAAAATATTATTGAAAATTCAATTTTAAATAACAATTTAAAAAAAAAATTATTCTACATGACCTTTCATTCGATACATTATTTTTTGTATTTTGGACACCGATATGGCCCACGTTTTCGGACCTTCCATGGCTCACGGTGCCCCACAGAGTAATCAATATTTTTTAGTAAATGTTCTTTTCAAAACTTTTTAATCGATACGATACCCACATAATTTGTGGTAATTTTTAACTTCATTTTAACAAATATACTAAAAACCAATATCAAAATCTGTACAATCTACAAAACTTACAGGAGGCTACAGAAGGGTAATTATTTAACGTTACTATCTCTTTATCAGAATTCACATATATGTAATATATATTTAAAATGAATTTTCATTATTAAAAAAGGTATAAATAACTACGAGTAGCTACATATTTATATAATGTACATTATTTAGACTTATTGAATTATTCATAAAACTATCATTTATTATGAATGAAACTTTTTTTTAATGTTACATATTTAAAACGCAAACAACAAAGAACCATCAGAGGGAAACTTTGTGAATTGGTAATACTGCATTATCCCGTTTTATATATAATTTCCGTAAATTCTATTTACATTAAAGTTGTATAATGATCCTTTCTATTTATAGTTACAACACCAAAAATCTCCATATGTATATAATATAGAAATTAAATAAAAAGTAAACTATAATATATAATGCCAAATAGTTGTAACATTATTATATAACTGGAAGAAAAGTTCCCTTTTGTACAGTTTATATTTATAATAATATTAGCTTTAATAGGCTTTACTTAAACAATTCAAAATGCTTTTAACAATTTGAATATTATGTATGTTCTATTTTTACCATTTATACAATTTAAAAATACTACTTATATATAGAATTATAGAATTTAAAAAATTTGTTAAATAGAGAAAAAAAAATAGTATTTTATGGTTAAGTATTTACTGGTTTTAATGCAAAAGGATATTATCAGAAATTAAAATATATGTAATATGTATGTTTTTTTTGCTAACAGTTTTTGGCTTTCAAAATATAAAATACGAGTATCAAGTGTTTAATAGCGTATTATAGTTTAAATATCTGGAATTTTTTGCATAATATACAGATGTGTATATATGTATGTATATATACATATATATAAAATATATGTATAGAAAAATAATACTATAGAGATTTGTTACGGATATTATCTTTGATCTGATTTATTTGTATATTTGAATTACTTAAATAGAAATTACCATTATCATTATAAATTCAATTTAATTTTATTTATATTGCAATTTTCTCGAATGTATAAATAGCTCATTAAATACTATAAAAAAATTGTTTAAATATAGATAATAAATATTTTAACATTTTAACATTTTATAATTTATATTTCATCGTCCAAGTATGATACAGTTCTATATTTATAATATTATTAGTATGCTTGTGTTGGCATAAATAATTGTTCTGTATATTTTAATCATACCATTAGCTTTAGAAAAATATTAAAAATATTTGGTCTAATGGTGACATGGGCAAAGTGACGAGTTTCACGGCTTACAGATGCTTCAAGTAGCGATTAGGTACAAATTTTTAAAATTTAAAAGGCAATTTTAAATTATAAAAAAAAAACAGGATATAAACAGGAAATATTGATAGAGTATTATAATCGAATAGTTATATTTGGAAAAGTGGTATCGTAATGCTACAGTAGGACCCATGGAGAATTCGTCTTGATGCCCATATTCTATTTGCTCTGATTTATACCAGTATCTGAAACCAAAGTACATATACATATAAAATAGTATGTCCACAATATTGTTGTAAAATATCTGAAAACCTTCCTATACACTTAGTGAGGCTATCGAGCAATTTCAGTAATTTTCTGGCCATTTTTAATTATAAGAACGATAAACATATTTTGCGATCATTTTTTAGAATATTGCAGAAAAATATGAAAATATTGAATTGCATTGAAATTTTTTTGTGAAAAATGGGCTATAAGATTTTATTATTTATTATAATCATAAATTAGTTTTAAATGTATTTTGTATGATTTAATTTTTCCGAGATAAAAACTAGAATAATTTATTGGATATTAATAATAATTGCAATTATTAATGTTTTTAAAATTTGTATATTTATTATTTAATAAAGAAAATTATATACAAAAATAACAATTTCAGTTGGCAAAACTTTGGTCAGAATTTCAATATTTATTCATTATAATATCGAATTTATTGAATTTCAAAAAAGTTCTTAAATAACGTGAAAATATTAATGAACAGTTACATTAAACTTTTTTAATGATACGAAATAAAAATTTTAATTGGAATTTCTTAAATGAAAATCGGTTTACCGAAAAAAATAATTTTTATATCTTTCAATAAATTTTTAAAAAGTTGCGAAAAAAGTGCAGAAAGTAAAATAGTATATAAATAATAATAAGTAAAATGGACAAAAAGTGTAGGTTTGATGTTATTCCATTTTTGTTATAATAATATTTTTTTTAATTTGTTGGAATCATGAAATTTTTATATATATAATAAACGATTTGCGGAAACCTCTGCCTTCTTTTATGGAATATTGTTTTGAATTATTATACAAACAAATTTGACATAAAAAAATTGCGCAAGTTTCTTTTTTACTTATTCTTTTAGCACGTTTTGATTTAAATTAATTAATAGTTTTGTATTGTAGTTGCCAAATCTTACATTTTTGTATCCACATATTATTAAGTACTCTCTGATTTGATTGTCTCTTTCAAATTTTATGAATATCCGTCTGCTTTATGAAAAGTAACACTACTAAAGATTTCAAGTATAGAAATTGTTATTATAAGTGGTAGTGGAAGTACGTGCAGGTTCATATCAGCATCATGGACTATTAATTGTAAACACGAGAATGGATGTATAAAAAGGTGATTGCGAAAAAAAATGAAATTATGAAAGGTGATTGCGAAAAAAAACGAAATTATATTATTCATTTGCTTGATTTAC